>CM038671.1:68447008-68689508 GCA_021605145.1 Aegilops bicornis
GTGCCAACCCAACAAACACTTTTTGGAGATACCTGTAGAGCACCTTTATGATCACCCAGTTACGAAGTGACGCTTGGATACACACTTAGTATTCCTCCGGTATCAGGGAGTTGCAAAATCTTGTGGTCTAAGGAACATATACTTGGCATGATAAAAGTTGTAGCAGATGAACTAGACGATCTTGTGCTAAGTTTACGATTGGGTCTTGTCCATCACATCATTCTCCTAATGATGTGATCCCATTATCAAATGACAACTCATGTCTATGGTTAGGAAACCTTAACCATCTTTGATCAACGAGCTAGTCTAGTAGAGGCTCACTAGGGACACATTATGGTCTATGTATTCACACATGTATTGAGGTTTCTGGTCAATACAATTCTAGCATGAATAATAGAAATTTATCATGAATGAGGAAATATGATAGTGACTATTTATTATTGCCTCTAGGGCATATTTCCATCAATGTCATGCTTTATTTTGCCCAGAGGATTGTGTCAGCACCTCACATCGATGATCAAGGCTTTCTGGTTGCACTAGTAGAAAAAGGACCTAATATGAGACACATTAGTGTCGGTTTGATTTTGAGCCGGCACTAATGTGTCAAATAGTGCTGGTTACAACGGCTAGCCGGCCGTTCTTATTAGTACTGGTTCATGGCGAACCTTTAGTACCGGTTCATGCCACGAACCGGTACTAAAGAGAGTGGTGGCAGGGTGTTGTCAGTCTGCCCCCCCCCCCCCCAGCACCTTTAGTACCGGTTCGTGGCACGAACCGGTACTAAAGGTCGACGTACATAAACCCTTCGTCCACCCGAGCTCGCCCTGTTCTTCCCCTTTCCCCTCTCCTCCTCTGTTCTTCCTTTCTCTTCCTCGAGCTCATCACACATTTTGCCCAAAATTTGTCAAGATTTGAAGGCCCCCATCCATTCAAATGATCACAAAGGTTAGCAACTTTGTCGTTTCAACTCTCATTGCTAGATTAGCTCTTGCAATGCTTTGTATAGTGATTAATTTGGGAGGAATTATATTTGTTAGTATTTGATTTATATGCAATTTGAGGTCAAAAATAACACTTAGTTTGCATATGTAGGTGTGGTTTACTTAGTGCCGTCTAAATCTCCGTCGTAACCACCGTCGATCACCAAGACTGTCCCTTCCGGCACCCCCTTGTGGTGAGGCTCTTGTTCCTGAATGTTTTACATTACCAAATTGATGTTGGTGTGAGTTGGATATATAGTTACTCGTATAATTATCTTACCCATACGTTGTTTGTTATACATAGTGCCATGGTTTTGATATCCGTCCCGTCGGCCCTCGTCCTTGTTATGATTCGGATGTGGTATATTCTCATTTAAAACTAGTTGTTGCATTTCGTGTTTATGACAAATTATGCCCATCAAGTTGACATAGATATTTTTATCTAGGAGGTATGTGAACCGGAAATTCCAACCGACCCTATTGTTGAGAGGTTAAATTTAGTTGAAAGAGAAAATGAGTATTTGAAAGAAAAATTGAAAAGAATTGAGGGGAGAAGATGGAATTGGAGTTGCATGTTGCCGATGTAAATCGATGATCACAAGATCAAGATGGAGAAAATGAGGTTGAAGATTAGAAAGATTAGAAAATATGCCATTGATAGTGTGGCTTGGTATCATTATGCTGTTGGATCACTTGTTACCTTAGTTGCGATCTTCATCGCATTTGTTGTTGCATTTAAACTCTTTAGCTAGAGAGTTATTTGTATGTTGCATTTAATTAAGTGTTGTATATGAACTTTATGTATGAACTTGTACTAATTTGGTCTATTCGGTGTTGTGTAATGAAGATGAGCCGACAATGGATGTATGATGACCGATGCTCTCCGAGTTCATTAATGGCGTGCATACTTTTCTGCGGTCGCCGAGGCAAACAAGCGGGCGGATGGTTTTATGCCTTGTCCATGTGTTGGCTGTCAGAATGGTCACAGTTACTCTACGTCAAAAACCATTCACGTCCACCTATTTAAGTCCGGTTTCATGCCCACTATAATGTTTGGACCAAGCACGGAGAAATAGGGGTTATGATGGAAGACAATGAAGAAGAAGAGGACGACGACGACTATCCTGGCCATGGGTTCCCTTAATACGATGATGCAACAATGGGGGAAGAAGCTGAGCCGGCAATGCAGGAAGAAGCTGAAGAAGAGGCATCAGATGAGCCCGCTGATGATCTAGGTCGGGCCATTGCCAATGCAAAGAGAAACTGCGCAAGTGATCTGGAGAGGACGAAGTTGCAGCATGTTAGAGGATCACAAGAAATTGCTGTACCCGAATTGCGAAGTCGACAAAAAAGTTGGGCACCACACTTGAATTGCTGCAATGGAAGGCGTAGAATGGTGTATCCGCAAGGGATTTGGAAAGTTGCGGTAATGATAAAGAATATGCTTCCAAAGGACAACGAATTGCCCGAGAGTACGTATGAAGCAAAGAAGGCTGTCTGCCCTCTAGGGTTAGAGGTGCAAAAGATACATGCATGCCCTAATGACTACATCCTCTACCGCGGTGAGTACGAGGATTTGAATGCTTGCCCGGTATGCGGTGCATTGCGTTATAAGATCGATCGCGATGACCCTGGTGATGTCGAGGGTGGCGCCCAGAAGAAGATTCCTGCCAAGGTGATGTGGTATGCTCCTATAATACCACGGTTGAAACGTTGTTCCAAAACAAAGAGCATCACGAAAGCGATGGTGCACGCTTGAAGACCGTAAGAAAGACGGAAAGTTGAGAGTACCCGCTGACGGTTCGCAGTGGAGAAAATCGAGAGAAAGTAGTGGGAGGAGTTTGCAGGTGACCCAAGGAACGTATGGTTTGGTCTAAGCGCAGATGGCATTAATCCTTTTGGGGAGCAGAGCAGCAACCATAGCACGTGGCCTGTGACTCTATGTTTGTATAACCTTCCTCCTTGGTTGTGCATGAAGCGGAAGTTCATTATGATGCCAGTGGTCATCCAAGGCCCTAAGCAACCCGGCAACGACATTGATGTGTACCTAAGGCCTTTAGTTGAAGAACTCTTAAAACTGTGGAATGGAACAGGTGTACGTGCGTGGGATGAGCACATGCGGGAAGAATTTGACCTAAAGGCGTTGCTGTTCGTGACCATCAATGATTGGCCTGCTCTCAAAGAACCTTCGTGATGCAGACAAACAAGGGATACCACGGATGCACGCCTTTGTTTGGATGATACCGACAAGATATATTTGAATAGTTGTAAGAAGAATGTGTTCCTGGGACATCGTCGATTTCTTCCGAGCAGGCATCCCGTAAGAAAGAAAGGCAAGCATTTCAAAGGTGAGGCGGATCACCGGACAAAGTCTCGCCACTGTACTGGTGCTGATGTACATGATATGGTCAAGGATTTGAAGGTAATCTTTGGAAAGGGTCCTGGCGGACAACCTGTTCAAGGGCGAATGACGGACGCGCACCCACGTGGAAGAAGAAATCTATATTTTGGGACCTGTCATATTGGACAGACCTAGAGGTCCGCTCCGCAATCGACGTGATGCACGTGACGAAGAATCTTTGCGTGACCCTGCTTGGCTTTTTGGGCGTGTATGGGAAGACAAAAGATACACCAAAGGCACGGGAGGACCAGCAACGTATGCACGGAAAAGACGACATACATCGTGGTCGGGCCAGCTACGCTCTTACCAAAGAAGAGAAGGAAATCTTCTTGAATGCCTGCTCGGCATGAAGGTACCGTCGGCTTCTTCGTCGAATATAAAGGGAATAATAAATATGGCAGAGAAAAGTTCCGTAACCTAAAGTCTCATGATCGCCACGTGATTATGACGCAACTCCTTCCAGCTTGCATTGAGGGGCTTCTACGGAAAACGTTCGATTAGCCATTGTGAAGCTATGTGCATTCCTCAATGCAATCTCTCAGAAGGTAATCGATCCAGAAATCATACCAAGGTTACAGAATGATTTGGTGCAATGTCTTGTCAGTTTCGAGTTGGTGTTCCCATCGTTCTTCTACAACATCATGACGCACGTCCTAGTTCACCTTTGCGAAGAGATTAACGTTTTGGGTCCTGTATTTCTACACAATATGTTCCCCTTTGAAAGGTTCATGGGAGTCTTGAAGAAATATGTTCATAACCGTGCTAGGCCGGAAGGAAGCATCTCGAAGGGCCATCACAATGAGGAGGTCATTGAGTTTTGTATTGACTTTATTCCTGACCTTAAGCCGATTGGTGTTCTGAATCGCGGCATAAGGGCAGACTGGAAGGAAAAGGCACGCTAGGAGGGCATCAAATAATATGTATGGACGGGCATTCTCTCAACCAAGCACACTACACAGTTCTACGTAATTCCGCCTTGGTGGCTCAGTATATGGAGGAACACAAGAATTTTCTACAGTCAAACACCGGAGAAGTCGGCGATGTATTACACGCGAACAAACGAGGACTTTCGCCGGTTGGTTGCAGAAACGTGCCCTGAATGATGGTGATATTCAAAATGACATGTACTCGCTGTTCTAGTTACCATCTTCGAATATAATGACTTTCAAAGGGTACCAGATAAATGGGAATACATTTTACACGATCGCCCAAGATAAGAAGAGCACCAACCAAAACAGTGGTGTCCGCTTTGATGCAACAACCAACACGGGAAAGGAAACATATTATGGTTACATAGAGGACATATGGGAACTTAACTATGGATCGGTGATTTGAAGGTCCCTTTGTTTCGGTGCAAATGGGTCAATATGACACGAGGCGGGTAACGGAAGACCCGCGATGCGGAATGACAACAGTGGATCTCAACAATCTTGCGTATGAGACAGACCATTCGTCCTAGCCAATGATGTGGCGCAGGTTTTTTATGTGAAAGACATGTCTACCGGCCGAGAAAAAGAAAAGATAAGGAAGCGAATGGATCATACGACGAGCCAAAGCGCCACATAGTTCTTTCGGAAAAAGAAACATCGTGGGAGTGGATGAAAAGACAGACATGTCGGAAGATTATGAAAAATTTGATGAAATTGCTCCATTCACGGTGAATATTGACCCGAGCATCCAGTTAAATGATGAAGATTTTCCATGGCTACAAGCAAAGGGACACACGAGAAAAAGTTTCACACCCAAAGATCTGGATGTGATCGGCTTCACTATCATCACTTTCTTACATGTTTCACACCCAGAGGGAATGTCTGTAATAGTTAGGGTAGTTAATTATGTGTTTTGGCATTTGAAACGCGAAGAAATTTTATGTGCAAACAAATTCTTTTCATGCATTTACTGATTTTTTCCAGCTAAATGACCCTGAAATTGAAAAGCATTTGAAATGAACTCAGAAAAGGTTGAAAGTTGGCATGGTATCATAATTTCATACAAATAGCATGTGCAAAAAAGAAGAGAGGGTTACGCAAAAACTGGATACACTTCGTGTACAAAATGGACAATCTTTTTCGAAGTATCAGGGTTTCCGACGAAAACTGAAATGTTACAAAGGTGTTTCATTTTTTAAATAACCTAAGCATTACCAAATTGAATATAATGATAAAACACACTAATATTAAACATAAAAAAAAGAATCACTGAAAAAACTTTTTTCAAAGTTAAGTTATTGACAAACTAGTGATTCACAAAAATTTCAAATAATTCAAAATTTAAACTATTCAAAATTGAAAACTACCGGCACTAACAGGAAATTTGTAATTGTTTGTACCTAAAGCAAAAATATTCACAAAGAAACTCTAAATACAGCAAAAAACAACTAAAAAAATAAATAAAACAAAAATAAATAAAGCGAAAAAAATTAAGAAAATAAAAAAGCCCGCCCTCTTGGGCCAAAGCGGCCTGCATACGACTAGGAACACAACCTTTAGTTGGGCGGGATGCAGCCCGCAGGCCCAGAGAGGCCCACAGGCGAGAAGAGGCCGGTAGGCCCAGAGGCTGCTTAGGAGAGGAGCTCGAGAGAGCTACCCACTGAGGCTTATAAACCAGTCTGGTAGCCCCTCGGAGTAGCGAGGTGGGACTAAACTTTGCGCACCGCCGGAGCCAGCGCACCCCTTTAGTACTGGTCGTGGCTCCAACCGGTACTAAGACCCCCTTAGTACCGGTTGGAGCCACCACCCTACTAAAGGGGTGCGCTTCCACCGCTTGGCCTGGTTAAACAGACCTTTAGTACCGGTTATTGGCTCCAACCGGTACTAAAGGTCCATCCTATATATACAACACTTGAAAAAATTCAGTTTCCCTCTGTTTCTTCCCTCTGTTTCCTCCCTCCGTCGCGCCGCCCTGCCCCGATCGACGCCGTCCCCGTCGACGCCGCCGCCCCCTCGTCACGACCGCCGTCCCGCCCTCGTCGCCGCCCCGGCCGTCCCGCCCTATCGCCGCCCCATCGTCGCCCCATCGCCCGTCGTCCCCGTCGCCCCGTCGCCGCCCGCCCCTCCCCGTCATCGCCGCCCGTCCGTCGCCCGCCCGTCGTCGCCGCCCGTCCGTCGCCCGTCGCCCGCCCGTCCGTCTCCCGTAAATGCCGCCGCCTCGTGCCTGCCGGTGAGCTCGCCCCGGCCGCCATGTCCACACACACACACTACACACACACACATTATTAGTTTGTTTGTTATAAATTTTTCTATTTTTTAGTTATAGAAATGATAGAAATTATTCTGTTTTTTAGTTATATAAATATTAGAAATGTTAGTTATATAGAAATGTTATAAATGTTTTCTGTTTTTTAGTTATATAAATTTTAGAATTGTTATAGAAATGTTAGTTATATAAATCAGAAAAATTTAGAATTAGTTTTAGTTAGATGAATTAGATTAATGTCAAATTGTTAGAATTTGCATATATATAGAATTTTTGTTATCACAATCCAATCATTTAAAAAATGTTACTTTTTGCGGGCATATAGTATTTGTTCTCGACGATATGCCCGGCCCGCATCCTCGCCGTCGATTCGCTCATGACGATGTCCTGCTTTAGAGGACCCATGTCCGGACTGGGCTCACGGGCTGGCACTTGGGAGGTGCTACACGGAGGCGCGCCCGCTTGGTGAGAACCCGACCTCGGGTCCCGTCGTCGACCCTGATCTTCTTTGGTGGCGTTCGCGTGGGCCACATTCGGTGCAGAGGCAGCCGACCCGCCGGAGGTGGTGCGTCGCCGTGTCGGGGAGGAAGATGAGCACGCCCATCGCTACATGGCTGCTATGGACGACGCCAGTTCTCCACTACTTGTCGGGTTCTTTGGGCAGATGACCGGAGATATGATCCTGTGATGGTTCCTTCTCTTTGGGTGTGCACCGCCCACGCCCGAGAACCGCGAGTGGCGCCCTAGATTCTTACAGTAGTACTCGATCTTTATTAGGTACCTAGCCAGTGATGTATTCGATATATAATATTCGAGACGATGTATTCGACATTATATATATTAAGACGATGATGTATTCGAGATTATATATTCGAGACGATGTATTCGAGATTCAGTTTTTCCTTATTGATTAATTGCATCCATGCATTGTAATTTGAATACTAAATTGTTTTATATTTCTTTTGTATTAATTAGTAAAGTAGAAGCTATGGCGGACAATACCGGCAGAGAGAGAGAAGAGGAATTGTTCGACATCATACGCAGCCCTCATAGGCTAGATGATCTGAATGAAGATGACGGCTCCCAATATCTGAACAATACCGGAGAGGGTGATGAAAAGATATTCGATCTCGACGACCGAGCTGATGAAGTCATGAACTATGATTATGATGACACAAACAATGTTAGTGATGACACAGACAATGCTGATCTTCAAATATCAAAGACTTCCGGCGAGGTATATATTTATATAAGCATGCATCCTAGTGATCATCACATGTTTTTTATTGAAGATATATTAACGAATCGATCTTTCTTCTTTCAGCCCTCCGGATCGAGCAAATCTGCTTCTCTGACAAAGAAGACAAAGCGAGGCCCGGGCAGATTGTTGAAGGATGGTGTAAAGTACCACATCGAATCCATCAAACTTAGTGGCGAACCCCTCATGCCTAAGAACGTTGCGAACAAGTGGACTCGTCAGTGCGGAGTTCTTGTGAAGGACAAACTCCCGATCTCCATTCAAGAATGGAAAGAGCCAAAGACTAAACGTCCGTGTGTTACTTGGGTCGATGATGAGCCAAAAAGACCCTGGTGAAATCTCTAATGGAACATTTCACCCTACCAGATCATTTCACTAAAGCGAGATGTGGAGAAAGTCAAGGCCGCTGCTCTTAAGAAGATGGCAATTGCATTCAACACCCACAAGAAAACTGTATGGGCCAACTACCTCGCTAATGAAAGGAAGACTCCAGATTTCAAGGGAACACTGGAGAAGCAAAGAGAACACTGGGACGATTTCGTGACCTTCAAGGATTCAAAATTATCTAAGGAACGGTCGAAGAAAAACAAGGAAAATGCCGCAAGAAAGACGCAGTTCCATAGGCTGGGTCCAGGTGGCTACGCGGTGGGATTGCCTAAGTGGGATAAGTCTGAGCAAGAGATGGAGGCTGCAGGGTCACTCCGACATTAGGAGGTGGCCCCAGTGCGTAACTTGGTTCTATGCGCATGGGGCGTTGGACCGTAAGACAGGCCTGATTTCAAGAAGGCAAGTCTAAAAGGAGCCGAACAAAAGATAATTGACGCATAGAAGAAGCTCGAAAGGGGTGTTCACGCCAACCGAGAGAACGACAAGCTTACGCATACAGGAAATCCTGAACACCCGGGAAGAACACGAGGCATGGGCGTTATTCCCTGGTATGAGGGCTTTTCGGACCGGAATGACGACTACAGGTCCCGTGCAAGAAAGAAGATGGAGGAGGAGAAGAAGAGGAAGCTGGAGGAGGAGCAGAGGAAGCAGGACGCAGAACGCCTTCAAGGCCTAGAAGCAAGGCACGCGGACCTGGCACTCAAATTCCAGCAACAACAGCAGCAGATCGACTCACTTAGCCAGGAAAGGGGGTCTCAGCAGCGGCAGCAGCAAGCGGATGATCGTCCAACATTGGATAGCACCGTCCCATCCATGCCAAGAAGCAGCGTTGGTTCTGCCCCGGGCGACACACTGCTGGATACATACCCTGTGAATGACATCATAGAGAACACTAACTGTGAGCTACACTCCAAAATGAAGAACATATCCATGAAGGTGGCGGACGGCGTTGCTTTTCCAGTGACCCCTGGAGCAACCTACCATTGCATCCCGATTACAGAGGGCTATGCTCGTGTCATGGTTGATGAAGTGGTGGACCCATATTCGGGGCTAACGATTGACATTCCTGGAGGTGAAGACGAGCGCACACTGGGAGAGGCCATACATCGTATCATCCTATGGAGAAAGGATTGCATCATCTTTCGAAGTCCACCGACACCGCGTCGTCTGCCGACTCCTCGAAGTCCGCCACCGAGTCAGCAGACTCCCGCTCCTCCAAGTCCACGAACGCGTGAGACGACTCCTCCTCGAAGTCCGCCACCTCCTCCGCCGGTTTCAAGTCCGGCACCGTGTCAGGCCACACCTCCTGCTTCATGTTCGGCACATCGTCAGGCCACTTCTCCTGGTCCAACTCCACGTCAGCCGTCTCCGCCATCTCAGCAATCGCAGAAGAGACATGCCGCAGCTTTGGTGTGTAGCGGTATGAGTCGAGGTAGTTCAGAAGCAAAGCGGAGACAAGCGATATAAATATGGTCCAAGCCTCGCTCCTCTTCCTCAGAGGCCTTACGACATGACCGACGAGCAGAACGCAGCCATAGTGCAGGCCCAAGTGGATGCCCATTTTGGACCGAAATCGGCACCGCCGCCAAAGGAGAAAGTGCCTGAGAAAGTAATTGACCACTTCATTCATATGGCTAGAGCACCAGCTCCCAAGCCCGTTGACTCCGACTATGAGCGTCAAATCAGGAAGCTACATCGAGCACGGCTACGGAAGGAAGCGAGCTCGAGCTCGAGCCAACAAGCAGCTGGCAAAAAATGCGGGAAAACCGTTCCCAAATTGGGAGAACAGCGGCGCAGCGATCCCCGCTTGTTGTGCCAACAACACATGAGAGGAGTACGCGCGCCAAATATTATTGTGGGCAAACTGTTAGTGTTCCCCAGCCGGGCGATGTGGTAATAACGGAGGAGCATATAATGCAGGCTGAAATGCTCAAGATCTCTATTGGACAACTCCTCGAAATCGAGCCCATGTCTCCGCTTAAAGAATCGGAAATAAAATGGAAATATGTCTGGGCCAACCTTTGGTCCATCTAGACAAGGTCAAGGACCTCCCAACGAGAATGTATGAATTGCATCAATGGTACATGAACATGACCAAGATTTCCAATCGAGTGTCCCTCATGGTGAATGTCAAGAAGGAGCATTATTACCATGAGAAAGCTCTGTCCATTGAGTATTCAGAACTATATCGCTTATTCAATCAAGACGCACTCGACAAGTCTATAAATCGCCGTTGCTATTGTCTCGTAAGTGATTTCTTTACGTAATTTAAGTCTCAAGCTAATTATGTAGTGATAATTTTGATCAATCATTACATGTAATTATCCTCACTATATTCTTTTACGTGGTATTATATGCAGGATGAAGATGTATGAAATGAAAAAATCTGGATGCTATGGCATTGGGTTCATTGACCCAAATACCATTAATGAGGACATATGGAAGTATCCATTTTATCAAGCGGGTGTAGAGGAAATCATGGTAGATTTCTTGAAGCGCCTCAATAGCAATGAAGATATACTACTTCCTTACAACTTCCCGTGAGTCACACTGTCTTGTACTACAAATTCTGTTTTTGCTTACTAGCTAGCTAGATGTTAATAATTAAGTGTATACGGTTTATGGTAGTTGATTAATTTTATGCACATGCCCGCTTATTTAAGACATGCAAACGCAGCGCATGCAATTGGCACCGGGTCTTGATAGACATTAAAGTTGAGGAAGGAAAAGTTGAATTCTTGGACTCGCTAACTAAAGAAGAAAGTGACTTCACCATCGTGAAGGGGATAGTCAACAGGTAATTTCAATCATTATTAACTATATATATCTCGGCCTATTATTAGTTCGTCATTTTCTGATATGAACTATTTAATAACCCCGTTATTAATTTTCTTTCTTTGTCAAGCGGGGGCATGGGCAAAGTTCATCGCGGTGACTCCAGGTGAATGGAAACAAAAGTTGTTTTGGCATCGACCAAAGGTAAGTAATTAAGTAGTACTAGCTAGCTACCATCTCTTTAATTCTTGTTTCAATATCATTAATTAATTATCATGCTTGATTAATCATTATCTGATTCAATTCCATTCTCGTAAAGGCCCTGAAGCAGGCGCCGGGGAATAATCTGTGTGCATTCTACGTTTGCGAGAACATTCGCATGATGACGTGCGAAAGGAGCAGATCTGATAGACAGGACTGCATGCGTTTGTCGAACACTATTCACACCATTATCGATATCTAGTCACACAACTAACACACATGCATATTATTGATCTCCTTCTTAACAGTTCGGAGAGGTGCGGGATAAGCTCCTACCCGTGAGCGCATACAAGCACTTCAAGAGGAAATAGCCCGATTTTTGCTCGACCAGGTCATAAATCCCAAAGGAGAATACTATTACCGCCACCGCCCCCATGAACCACTTGTCATCGTGCTCGGGAGGCACCAAGGCAACCTATATGTACGAGAATTTGTATATTTATATACATGTGTATGTGTGAATTATGGTGTTGGTTGTGAGACATTCTATGATATATATATATATATATATATATATATATATATATATATATATATGCAGTTCTATAATGCATTTAGAAAATCTATTTATATATATGCATAACGTGTACAATTTGTAGTATCGTGAAATACTAGCATTTAGTAATGGAAAAAAATATAACGAAAAATAAAAAAAACACCCAAACATTTAGTACCGGTTGGTGTTACCAACCGGTACTAAAGCCCTACGCGCACCCGGGCCTGGCTCATGCCACGCGTTCGCACTTTAGCGCCGGTTCGTGACGAACCGGTACTAAAGGGGGGGGGACCTTTAGTCCCTAGTCTTTAGTGCCGGTTGTAGAACCGGCACTAAAGGCCGTTACGAACCGGCACTAAAGGCCGGTTCTGCACTAGTGTTGGGAAGTAAGAGGGGTAAGAGAAAACCCTACTGGGTATCATGGGATACAATGTGCATGCCAAAGTATATGGGCGGGCTTGGCTTTCGAGATTTTGAAATTTTTAACCTAGCTTTGGTTACAAGGCAGGCATGAAGAGTGTTGGAAAACCCTCAATCGTTGAGCACGAGAATTCTAAAAGCAGTTTATTTCCCAACATCAGATTTCTTGTCGGCAGAGCTTGGGAAGCACCCGTCCCAAATCTGGAGGGCGGTAATTGAGGGTTGAGATATCCTTAAGCAGGGGCTGATTAGGAGGATATGCAACGACGCTTCTACAAACATCTAGAGTGCAAATTGGATTTTGAGGGCGGAGAACATGAGGCCAATAGTATATTTGGTTAACCATCCTCCCCAGGTGGTTGCTGAGTTGATAGACCAAGGAAATCTTCAGTGGAATAGACAGTTAATTGAGCAGGTCTTCTTGCCATATGATGCTCGGGCTATACTCCAAATACCTTTATGCACTCGTAATATGGATGATTTCTGGTCATGGAACTTTGAGAAGAATGGTGTCTTCTCGGTCGGGTCAGCTTACAAGATGATTGTGGCTACAAAGAAGAGACACGAGGACTGGCTAGAAGAAAGAGCTGGTACGTCTGATACTACTGCAAATGAAAAATCTTAGGCTTTGTTGTGGAAGGTAGCAGTGCCAGCGAAGATCATGAATTTTCTGTGGAGATTATCGTATAACTCCATCCCGACTGAGGATGTGAGGAAGGACAGAAACATGAGTGATACATATGTGTGTGAAGTATGCGGACATCCATATTCTTGTAAGCATAGTTTGATTGAATACACGATGGCTAGGTGTGTGTGGGCATTGTGGATGAGGGCTTACTGGAACACATGGTGGCCATGACCGAGCCGTCCGCACGGAGCTGGTTGCTCTCGATGATGGATGTACTCTCTCATGAAGAACTCACATGTATGACAGTTACACTCTGGGCGATATGGTATGCATGGAGGAAATTAATACATGAAGGAATAAACCAGAGCCCGCTATCTACCACTACAAGAGATCGGGCCTACTATGACGAGATAAAAAATGTCATCGAATAGCTAATAACGTCACAAATTACCCCTCGGTGACATTTTATGGGCGTCACAAGCATAAATCACGTATTCCCGTCCACAGATTACTCCTAGTGACGGCGCCGTCCAAAACGTCATCGAAATTGGGACCTTCGGTGACGTTGTATAGACTGTCACCGACTTGCTATTTCCATGATACCAATTACTGTCACGTGTTAGGAGAAAATATGCCATATTGTACCATATTCGGTGACGAGGCAACGTCACTAACTTTATGCCACATCAACACCCGAGCGGCTATCCCACTACTAGTGCCACTACTTTTATTATGGATGAAGATGACATCATCAAAATATATGTACTTTCTTTTGAATCTAAATTACAATGAAAATAAATATTTAATTCACATCACATCACAACAGATTATATAAAAAAATTAAAGAGAAAAATCACATCTTAAATTGATATGAAAGTCAAATCATATTATATATGAAATTGTCTCAGCCAAATCATTCTGTAAACAAAAATGACAGTAAAAAATTGACTCAAGTTTGACACAGACAGTAGACACGATGAAAACTAATATTAACTAAAGACCACATATTCGGTGACTCTAGCTAGTTCGTCATGCAAAAGACCAAACCGTCACAGAAATTGGTAACCAGGTGTGCTGAAAGGCCGAGGCATTCCAGTGACGTCCAACGTCACCTATTTGCGATAATTAGTGACGCCACCTACGAGAACATCACACATTAGGCATTTCGGTGACGTTGTCCACCATCGTCACGAGGATTTTCGTCACAGTATGTCAATTTTGTTGTAGCTCTTTGTCACGAGATTCATCTCTGAGCTTGATTAACTTCAGAGTCCGGTAGCAGGCCATGGGGCTGCCCAGCATGCGGTCACGCGAACGCAACATAATGCTAGATGGGTGTCGCCTCCTGAAGGAACTGTCAAAATCAATGTGGATCACGGGGGTTTCGTTGATCACAATGTAGGCTCAAGAGCTGCTATTTGCGAGAGATAGGGATGGAAACAACTTGGGATCATCAGTACTTGTGATGCATGGATTGCTAAACCCGGCAACGGTGGAGGCTGTAGCATGCAGAGAAGCCCTGGCACTGGCGCAAGACTTGGCGATGCAAAACATTGTGATGGCATCAGATTGCAAACAGGTTATTAATCACATTCATCAAGGCACATGGGGGAACTATGGTGGCATCATCGGAGAACTTCGGGAAACCTCAAGAGTTTTTACTTCCTGTGTTTTTAATTTTGAATCTAGAGCTTCAAACTTTGAAGCCCGTAAGATAGCTAGATATGGAGTTCTACTTCCTTTGGGAAGGCGCATTTGGTTGGGTACTCCTTCTGATACTGCAGTCATTCCTGTAAACATTGTAGACCTTCAATAAAGACTAGCTATCTTTGCTCCAAAAAAATTGAAATTGAAGGCAAGCTCAATTTTAGTTTGTCAAATGAGGGAAGTACGTAGATCAGCAAAATGAAGCTGTGGGTTTGAGCTTAGGGCACCAACGCAGATCCACAAACCCCCGCAACCGTCCAGACCGTGTTGTCTGGACCGCGAAAACAATTCAACGTGGCCCGAACTCGTTTTCTCCCGTAAATCAGAGAAAAACGTGGGGAAGCTTTGCGGGAGTCCATACCGCTGTCAAGCCCGCTTCTGACCGACCTGGCCCACCAAAACCCCCTTCCCCTCCCGTGTGGGCTTCCCACCCGAAACGGTCAGCACCGCTCTTCAGTGCCAGTGCCCGCATTCATGCCCGGCCAGAGCGGACGCGACTGCTCACTAGCGCCGGCATTGAAGCGGCTCGCCGTCGTCATCATCAACTATCCTCCATTGACAAATCTATGATGCTCACCACTGGGAGTAAGTAATTCCTTCGTAGGCTTGCTGGACGGTGATGGAGTCGGATGAGATTTATCATGTAATCGAGTCAATTTGTTAGGGCTTGTTCCCAAGTATCCATTATGTTCGGAGATTGATGTTGCTATGACTTTGTTATGCTTAATGCTTGTCATTAGGGCTCGAGTGCCATGATTTCAAATCTGAACCTATTACATTTTCACGAATATGATTGAGTCTTTGATCTGATCTTGCAAGTTATAGTCACCTACTACATGTTATGATCCGCATACTCCAGGGTGACAAAAACTGGGATTCTTTCTGGTGATGATCGTAGTATGAGGAGTTCATGTATTCACTATGTGTTAATGTTTTGTTCCAGTTCTCTATTAAAAGGAAGCCTTAATATCCCTTAGTTTCCTAATGAACCCTGCTACCACGGGAGGGTGGGACAAAAGATGTCATGCAAGTTCCTATTATAAGCACGCGTGACTATACGGAATACATGCCTACATTAAATTGATGAACTGGAGCTATTGTTGATCGCTCTACGTTGTAACTGCTACATGCTAGATGCCATCCAACACAAATATCCATCACTGATCCAATGCCTATGCTTTTCTCATATTGATTCTTACTAAGTTACTATTCATGCCGCTGCTGTTACAATTACTACAAAACTGCTATTGTTACTGTTCTGCTACTCTTGTTACCGTTACCGCTACTATCAAAACTATCAAACTACTATGCTACTAAATGCTTTGCTGCAGAAATTTTAATTCCCATGTGTGGTTGAATTGGCAACTCAACTGCTAAGGCTCATAAGTATTCTTCAGCTCTCCTTGTGTCGAATCAATAAATTGGGTGAATACTACTCGTGAAGACTGTCGCGATCCCCTATACTTGTGGGTTATCAAGACCTTTTTTCTGGCGCCGTTGCCGAGGAGCATAGCTTTTCTTATTGAGTTCACTTGAGGAATTATACAATTATCACTATGTAGAATCTGAAAGACACTATACTGAAGATCGTTCCCTCTAAGACGAGGGGAGGTAAGGAACTGCCATCTAGCTCTGCACTTGATTCACCTTCTGTTTTAATTTAGCTTGTGACACCACCACCTGTTATTCAATCTGATATGCCGCAAGAAATTGATGATGCTACTTCTGATATGAATGAAACTATTGATGATAAAACCATTGTAAGATGGGGGAGTGAAGAAAGCACAATATTTGTATCGAGTGTCGGAGGAATTCCAAACTCTAGAGAAGCCAGTCTATCAACATAGCCAGCGAACTTCACTATGTGCTCAATCATTGAGGAACCCTTTGCCATCTTGCATTCAATAAAGGCCTTATATCTCAAAACGTTTGGTCCTTGCATGCTTCTTGTATAGAACTTTCAGAGACCCAATTATGAATTGAGTAGTATAATGTTCAAAACATTTCTGTAGTTCAGGTTCCATGCAAGTCAACATGAGGCACTTGATTGACTCATAGTCATCACTACGAGGTGTGAAAGCATCCACAAATTTTTTTGGTGCATCCTTTGCAGGAGGATCACCTAGGGGATGATCGAGCATATACTCCTTCTTTGCACTTCTGAGAACAAATCTCAGGTTCCAGATCCAATCTGCATAGTTTCCACCATTAGAAACCAATTTTTCTTTGTCTAACATAGGGGCTAAGTTGAACATATTGCGGGCCATTTGATCTACAATGATAAACACAAATATATTTTAGGCACAATTTCATAATTAATGTTTGCACTAGTTTAAAACAAATTTTAATTTAAAATGCACTCTCACTCAAATCAATATCTCTCATAATTGATAGTAAGTGACCAAGATCCTAATCTTATTCTCAGCCAGCGATGTGGACATCACTAGTGACGAGAATTTTGACAGTAGGCAAACTTTTGTCAATCATGTCTCCATATGACTCTTGTTCATCTTTTGACGCTCGTGCTCCGTGCTCGGGATGATTCTCGCGAACTTTAATACAACCGAGTGTTATCTGCTCACATGGTGCGACCATTTATCCATCCTACACTTCACAACCCATTTTTACTCATGTGGACATGACACACTTCGTAATGTTACGTGTTATAGATGGTAGCAACATTGGGAACATCACCTTTTAACTTGATATTTATTGTGAGAGATCACCCTAATAATTGACTACTGCGCAATCAAGGGGTGCAAACAATAAAAGAAATAAACATCTTAGGCAATTCATAATAACATGATATGGTATAGCCCTGGGCGCCGGGAATGTCTCCATGCATGGTCCTTCGTGGTCTTCATGAAGTTTTCTTCGGAATTGTTACCGTGGCAACAATTCTGAAAGCTATCGCCGTGGCACCAATTTTGTTCTCCCACACGTGATGAAGCTCCGGGTACTCCGTGTAACTTGTAGGCTATGACTACATCTATTACGTTAAGGTGGCAATCCCGTGGCTCCAGCCATCATGCCGTGATGCGCAGGCCACTTAACATTACAACATATAACTGTCTCATACATAAGCTCATTATCATGACGAATGCTATACCATATCATATGCAACCCTGTAAAACCAAGTTAGACGTCCTCTAATCGGATTGAATTTTTTTAATTACGTGGCTTCTAGGGTTACCAGATAACACTAGCTACCTACGTGGACACCATCAATGTGATAATTCTTTTAACTTTTGGGGTGTGTGAAAGAAGAGACTTAATTAAAATCTTGTCCCCCACACTAAAATTCGTCAGATACGCGTCACCCCCTAGAATACCGTTCATCTTAATCGCCCTCTTGCGTACACGACGGTTCCCTATTCTTGACTATCAGGAAACCCAAGGACCTGTTAGCAGATCGTTGACAGCCAGAGTCAATCGCTTGTCAAAACCTTACGAAAAGAGACAGCATGCTGTCAATGAACTGAACCGAAGCAACACTCGAGGGAAGCATAGAAAGAACATCAACCCTTACATCGACATGTGATCTAGATTGAAACTTGCATCTACGGGGTTTGGATCAACGATCGTTACCGACTCCAGAGTTGAACATAAGTAGGCGAGTCGGTGTAGATTGTACTTGGAGTCCCTTTAATCGTTGATGACGATCCCGAGAACCATCCTCGAACCATCCCTCGAACGGAAGACCGAAAGCATGACCTCTCTACTTGGTTGCAAGCTTACGGTCTTCATGATCCGGCAACGTTTCGCCGTCCAGAGCTAATCGTAGCCGGAGAATTAGAGGAAGGAGATTAGAACTACACTGGGCTTCTGATTATGAGGATTAGAGGATCTAGGTCAAGCTATAATTGATCAACTAGGATCAACTAGATCTAGAACTAGAGGAACTAGAGGAGGCTCCAAAACTTGTATGTCCCAAAGGGAAAAATCCTCCACTATATATAGGTTAGAGGGGGAGAGGGAGGCAACCACCCAGGAGGGAAAGGTCCTCAGGGCACCGGCCAAGGGACGAGTAGTTGGACTCCTCCCCCTCTCCAATCCCCCCCCACCACAAGCAGAAGGGAGGAGGCGCCACTTCCTTTGGGCCAAGGTGGCCCAATATTCCTTCCACCATTAAATATAAAATCCCTCTAAAAATTAGTAGAGCATATTATATATAATTTAACACCTCCAGGAGCATTTAACACCCGATATTGCCCGATAAACTCTGAAACCCTTCCGGTGTCCCTGAAACGCTTCCGGTTTCTCTCGAAATTATTCTGAATATTAATGAAAAAATCCACAAATAAATCCTCGATACTCTCGTCCTACTACCACTCAGTAGATCATGATTACCTTAAGCTTGTGACCCCATAGATTCTGTAAAACATAGACATGAATGAAACTCCTTCGTTCAATGATCAATAGCGGAACCGTGGACGTCCATATTGATACGTCTCCAACGTATATACTTTTCCAAACACTTTTGCCCTTGTTTTGGCCCCTGATTTGCATGATTTGAATGGAACTAACCTGGACTAACGCTGTTTTCAGTAGAATTGCAATGGAGTTGTTTTTGTGCAGAAATAAAAGTTCACAGAATTGGACGAAACTTCCTGCGAATTTTTTATATGATATATAAAAATTAATAAATTATTGGAGCAAAGAACCACCAGAGGGGGGCCATCCTGGGTCCACATGACACCAGGGCGCGCCCCAGACCCCAGGCGTGCCCTGGTGGCATGTGGGGCCCTCGTGGCTCCGCCGACCCTAATTCTTGGACTACAAATTCAGATTTTCGGAGAGAAAAATAAGAAAAAAGTTTCATCGCGTTTCACGAGACGGAGCCGCCGCCACCTCCTATTCTTCATAAGGAGTTTTGATCTGGAGTCCGTTCGGGGCTCTAGAGAGGGGGATTCGTCGCCATCATCATCATCATCACCCTTCTTCATCGCCAATCTCATGATGCTCACCACCGGGCGTGAGTAATTCCTTCGTAGGCTTGTTGGACAGTGATGGGTTGGATGTTATTTATCATGTAATCGAGTTAGTTTTGTTAGGGCTTGATCCATAGTATGACTATGTTCGGAGATTGATGTTGCTATGACTTTGCTATGCTTAATGCTTGTCACTAGGGCCCGAGTGCCATGATTTCAGATCTGAACCTATTATGTTTTCATGATTATTTCGATCCGATCTTGCAAGTTATAGTCACCTACTACGTGTTATGATCCACATACCTCAAGTGACAATAATGGGGATTCTTTCCGGTGATTACAGAGTTTGAGGAGTTCATGTACTCACTATGTGTTAATGCTTTGTTCAGGTTCTCTATTAAAAGGAGGCCTTAATATCCCTTAGTTTCCATATGGACCCGCTGCCATGAGGGGTAGGACAAAAGATGTCATGCAAGTTCTTATCGCAAGCACGTATGACTATATATGGAATACATGCCTACATTACATTGATGAATTGGAGCTAGTTCTATGTCGCCCTAGGTTATAACTGTTACATGATAAATGTCATCCACCATATGTCACCGATCCAATGCCTACGAGTTTTTCCTATATTGATCTCTACTAAGTTACTATTGTTGCTGCTGCCGTTACAACTGCTACAAAATCACTGTTGTCATTGTTACTACTGATGCTACTGTTTGCTACGGCTATCAAACCATCACATTACTGTGCCACTGATCACTCTACTGCAGATATTAAGTTTCCAGGTGTGGTTGAATTGACAACTCAACTGCTAATACTTGCAAATATTCTTTGGATCCCCTATGTCGAATCAATAAATTAGGGTTGAATACTCTACCCTCGAAAACTGTTCCGATCCCCTATACTTGTGGGTTATCAAGACCTTTTTCTGGCGCCGTTGCCGGGGAGGATAGATTTATTTGCTAAGTCACTTGAGATTTATATCTGCTGATCACTATGAAAAATCTGAAAGACAAAAAGACTGAAATATTTCCCTCTAAAATGAGGGGAGGTAAGGAAATGCCATTTAGCTCTGCACTTGATTCACCTTCTGTTATGAGTAAATTTGCAACACCACCATCTGCTATTAATTCTGAGATATCGCAAGTTATTGATGATGCTACTTCTGCTATGCATGATACTCATGATGATGCTAGTACTTTTGCACGATATGCCACTTGGTGAATTTCTTACTGAACAACTTGATAGAGTCAATGAAATTGAACATGCTGAAACTACTGAAAATTGTGATTCACCTGATATGCCTATCCCTCCTACTAGAGTTGGAAAACCTAACTAGCAAATATGCTTGTGCGTTGCGACGAGAGAACAAAAACTATACGCCTCTAGCCTAATAAGCATTTCTTAGGCCCCCTCTCCGGTCCATCTCCTCTATCTTAAGATGACACCTCATTCAGAAATTGTAGCTAGTTTACAGTTATTCCGTTAGATAACAACTGAGTTATGGTTCTAAAAATAAATTGGCAGGTTAATTCTTTGTCCCTTTGAACTTCTACGGAGTCCTACTAACCAATGGTGAGCTCGAATATTTAGAAAACATACTACAATTTCAAATTGGAAACTATTTCAGATTTTATTGAATTTTTTTAAAAAATATAAATTGCTGAATATTTGTGGAAACATGAATAATTTTGGAAATCCTGATTTTTTTTGAAATTATGTACATTTTGGAAATACACAACAAAATTTGAAACATTTAAAATTCACAGTTTTATTTGAAAACATGAACCTCTATAAAAACTTGATTTTTTTTTCAAATTTGCAAACAATTTTGAAAATGGAATAATGTTTTGAACATTTAGAACAATTATAGAAAATATGTCACTTTAACTCGGACATTATGTTGAATTCGCGAACATTACACTGAAATAAAGAAACGGGATTTAAAGTTTGGAACGAAAACAAAGATTTAAAGTTTGAATATTTTGGGAAACGGGATTTTTTTGGAATTATGTACTTTTTTCAATTATTTGATATTTTTGAATTATAAACTTTTTTAACATTTTTAATTTACGCAAAAAGAGGAAAAGAAAAAAACTTGAAAGGAAAAAGAAACGGGAAAAAAGAAAAATAAACATAAAAAGAAAAATAGAAACACAACACAAAAAACCCAGCAAATTTGCAACTATTTTACGCCCGATGTGACAAATAGGTTTTTTATCAAGCAGCGTGGGCAGGAAAAGAAATGGGCTGGCTTTGCTGGGCCACAATGAGGGCGGCCCATGTACGAAAAACATGAGTTTTTTTTAAATTTGTTAACATTTTTAAAAATAGGAATAATATTTGAAAATTCAGAACAATTTTAGAAAATGTGCTTCTTTAAACTCAGACTTTATGTTGAATTTGTGAACATTTCACTGAAATAAGAACGTGTTTCGTACTTGAAACATTTTTTAAATGCATTTTTTGGAAAATCTCGAATAGCTTTGGAAAGCACAAAGAAAATGGAACAATTTCTTAAAATTTGAAATAATTTTGGAACGAAAATTAATATTTAAAGTTTTGAACATTTTTAATTTTTTTTAATTCTGTACTTTTTTCAATTATTTGATTTTTTTTAATTATGATGTTTTTGAACAGTTTCAATTTACGCAAAAAGGGGAAAAGATAATAAACTTGAAAGGGATAAAAGAAAAAAGAAACAGAAAAAAAGAGAAAGGAGCAAAAAAGGAAAATAGAAACACAACACAAAAAAGAAAACAGTGAGCAAATTTCCTACTATTTGCCGCCCAGTCACGACAAATAGGGTTTTCCTCAGCTGCGTGGGCAGAAAAATAATGGGCTGGCTTTGCTGGGCCACAATGAGGGCGGCCCACCTAACAAATTCTGACGTTTTCTTTTTCTAATAGACGAACGCACAAAATTTTAGTACCACCTCGGATAGAAACAAAAATCTTTTCGACGGTGAACGGATGAAAAAATCGGAGAAACGCACATTGCTTTATTGTTATTAGTAGGTATAGATGAAGAGTGCTTTGATAAAGATACCGCTCTAGCTATTCTTTCTTGTAATGATAGACATGAACTTATTGCTATGCTTGCTGAAAGAGACAAATGTACGAGGGAGAGAATGAAATATGATCCTAAGTTTGCTACCTCTCCCATATTTGTTACTGATAAAGATTATGAATTTCTGTTGATCCTGAGTTAATCATTTTGGTTGAATCTGATCCTTTTCACGGTTATGAAACTGAAATCGTTGTGGCACACCTTGCTAAATTAAATGATATAGCCACGCTATTTGCTCATGAGGACAAAATTCGCTATTACTATGTTCTTAAGTTGTTTCCTTTCTCGCAAAAGGGTGATGCTAAAGATTGGTATAATACTCTTGCTCCTGGTTGTGTGAGTAGTCCCCAGGATATGATTTAATTATTCTCTGCAAAATATTTTCCCGCTCATAAGAAACAAGCTGCTTTACATGAAATATTTAACTTTGTGCAAATTAAAGAAGAGAGTCTCCCACAAGCTTGGGGGAGGCTTCGCCAATTACTTAATGCTTTGCCTGATCATCCTCTTAAGACAAATGAAATACTTGATATCTTCTATAATGGACTAACCGATGCTTCTAGGGACTACCTAGATAGTTGTGTTGGTTGTGTTTTCAGGGAAATAACTGTTAAACAAGCTGAGGAATTATTGAATAATATGTTGAAAAATGATAATGAATGTACACTTCCCGAACCACCGCCTAAACCCACTCCGAAGAAGTGGGGTATTTTACATCTAAGTCCCGAGGATAGGCAAGAAGCAAAGAAGAGTATGAAGGAAAAAAATATTAAAGCTGAAGATGTTAAGAATTTATCACCTATTGAAGAAATACATGGTCTCGATAAACCGACACAGGTAGTAGAGGTAAATTCTCTCTTAAAGTTTGATAAAGGTGATATTCCTTATAATAAATGTCCTGAACAACGCTTGAATGAATTTGACAACTATATTATCAAGCAAGAATATTTCAATGCCAATGTTATGAACCAGTTGAAACGAAACTCTATTATGATTGATCGCTTTGAGCGGCTTGTTGTTTAGAATTGCTAATGATGTTAAGTGTGTTAGTAAGAATGCTTCTATGGTTCAAACGCAATTAGAACAAGTCACTAAATCTCAAAGTGAATTGCTTGATGAAATGAACAACAATCTGCATGATCATGTTGTTAGAGTAATGACTAGAGGAGGTAGAGTGACTCAGGAGCCACTGTTTCCTGAAAGTCACCCAAAAAGAATTGAACTAGACTCTCAAAGAATTAATGTAGATGCACCTAGCTCTTCTAGAAAGAAAAAGAAAAAAAATGATAGGACTCTGCATACTTCTAGTGAACCTGAAGTAGAAAAACCTTTGGAAGAGAGTAATGATGTTTCTATCTCTGATGTTGAAAGACAACCTGGTAATGAACAACCACTTGATGATGATAATAATGAAGATGTTCATGAGGATACCCAACCAGATAATGATAAAGAAATAGACAATGATGTTGAAATAGAACCAGCTGTTGATCTTGATAACCCACCTTCTAAGAACAAACGCTATGATAAAAGAGATTTTGTTGCTAGAAAACATGGTAAAGAAAGAGAACCATGGGTTCAAAAACCCATGCCCTATCCCCCTAAACCATCCAAGAAAAAGGATGATGAAGATTTTGAACGCTTTGCTGAAATATTGAGGCCAGTCTTCTTGCGTACTCGCTTGACTGATATGATCAAGATGCCTCCTTATGCTAAATAAATGAAAGAGACATAGTCACAAAAAAAAGATACTTGAAACTGAAATCTCCACCATGCATGCAAACTATTCTTTCAAGGGTGGAATATCAAAGAAATTGGGAGATCCCGGAATACCAACTATACCTTGTTCCATTAAGAAAAAATATGTTAAAACTGGTTTGTGTGATTTAGGAGCTGATGTTAGTGTTATGCCTTTCTCTTTATATAAAAGACTTGAGTTGGATAAACTCACTCCCACAAAAATATCATTGCAACTGGCTGACAAGTCAACAGCCATACCTATCGGTGTTTGTAAGGATGTGTCTGTTGTAGGTGCAAATGTTACTATTCTGACAGACTTTGTTATACTTGATATGCCCGAGGATGACAACATGTCAATTATCCTTGGCAGACCCTTCTTGAATACTACAGGGGCTGTTATTGATTGCAACTAAAGCAAGCACTACAAAAAAAAAGACACATCCGTGACATTTTGGGCCGAACGAAATTTTTTTCTGTCATACATATGACACTTCTATGATGATAATTGTGACAAAACCCGATATCATCATAGATGTGGTGGGCTCCTACTTCTATGACAAAAATCATGACAAAAATGGGCTTTTCGTCTGGGCGGGCCGAGACGCAGCTTGCATGACATTCTTTGGGCCGTCCATGACGGAAAAACCGTGGTAGAAGCGAGGGGAGGAAAATTTCTGAGGAGTTGCGGTTACGATGGGAGGTCGGGGCGAAGCGATCGCGTTCTCTCGCACACGTACGCTGCGTGTGCGTAGGCGTTGGCTCTATTTGAACCCGGCGAGGCATTGGGCTCTAATCAACCCGGCGATTGCACCGCAGGCTACGCGTTCTGAACCCGGCGATCGATCGATGGCTGTTAATCAACCCGATGGAGCGATTCTTCGCTGCTGCTAATCAAGCCAATCAATTCGATGAGCGATTGAGCGTTGCGGGGGTGGATGAACGATGAGTGGTGGCGTTGCCTCACGGATGAACAGGACCCGTGGTGTGGAGGGCTGGATGAATGTAGACGGTGGAGGGGTGGACGTGGAGGGGTGGTTGAACAGACCCCGTGGTGTGGAGGGCTGGATGAGCGATGAGACGATGGAGCGGTGCCCATGGAGGGGTGGTTGAACAAGAGCGGTGGAGTAGCGCGGTGGAGGCTGGATGAGCGAGGAGCCCGTGGAGGCTGGAGGAGGTCAACGGTGGAGATGAACAGTATCCCGTGGAGTCCTGTTTTGCGGTACGCCACACCCCTCCTGATGAATAGGGCCCCCGTTTCGACCGTGGCGCTCCAACACAAGTCCGTTTCGTCCGCTTTTGCGATCGCCACACCTCCCGATCAACAGGACCCCCGTTTCGACCGTAGGAGGTCCGTTTCCTCCGTTTTGCGGTAAGCAAGACCCATCCCGATGAACAGGATCCCGTTTCGAACGTGGCCTGTCGAACACAAGGCCGTTTCCTCCGTTGTGCGGTACGCCAGGCCTCATTTCCATCGCCTGTTCCGTCCAAGCCCTCCCGATGAACACGACCACGCATTCCGTTCCGACCCAGCCGGTTGGCTCCCACGTGTTCCGTTGCCTCCCGATGAACACGACGCATTCCGTTGCCTCCCCATGAACACGACGCATTTCGTTGCCTCCCCATGAACACGACGACGATGTTTCTCCGTTCCGACCCAGCCATGTACGTATGCGCGAGTAGGCGTTCGAGACCCTGCCCGTATGTACGTACGTGGCCGTATTTTCTTTCTTGCACCCTCGCCACTGTACGTACGTGTACATGCTACGTGCGCGCCTCTACTACGACACGTGCGCGCCTCTACATCCACCAGTATATATATACGTACACGTTCGCGACCTGAATGACAACGCTACGTACGCTTCGACCAGGTGGGTCCCGACTGTCAGGCACTTCCTTGCCTGCGAAGATGTAGCTGGTGGGTCCCAGCAGTCAGGGGGGCGAATCGTTTGTTTTTTTTTTCCGGACGCACTTCCTTGCGTGCGAAGATGTAGCTGGTGGGTCCTAGCAGTCGAAGCGAATCGTTTTTTTGCGGACGCACTTCCTTGCGTCATGAAGGTGTAGCTGGTGGGTCCCAGCAATGTGGGGAAACGTTTTTCGTGAAATATGGTGGCCTATCCGGTGGGTCCCCGCTGTCACCGGAGGAATAATTATTTTGCGGCGTAATAAGGAGGCACTTCCTTCTGCGGCCGTGGACCCGGTATCGACCTCTCCACGTGACAGTCCATGTCCGATGGAAGCCGTTCCTTGACCATGTTGACCATGCTTGCCGAGAGCACCGGGGTGGTGGACGACGGCGAGGCCTAGGAAGGGACGACGCGAGCCGGGGAAGACGCAGCGATGGATGCCCACGCCAGAGGAGTACGAGGGTTCACCGTTCGCTGCGGTGTGAGGTTGCCGTCGCCGCAGAATAACGAGGGGTGTGGGTGAGTAGAGGGATGGCCTGGCCAGCGGTGGGAGTAGTAGGGGCGGTGAGGCCTCACGCCGCGCATGACCCGACCACGGGAGGCAGGAGCACGAGGCACGACCGGCGCTGGTTTGGGCGGCTGGAGCAAGAATTCTAGAGGTTGAAGAAGCACTACGGCCGTTGGATGGACATCGTACGGTCACTGGAGCTAGAATCGTGCATATTGACTAAGTTGACAAAGCCCTCGGTCCCCGTCAACTTAGTAGGCCCACAAGTCAGCCTGCCACTATACTGGGTCCCAGCTAACAGGGGGAGTATTCATTTTTTTTGTGCATAATAAGAAGGCACTTCCTTGCGTGCGAAGATATAGCTGATGGGTTCGAGCTGTCAGCGGCGGTAACTTTTTTTTCGCGAACTACAGCGGCCCTTTCGGTGGGTCCCTGATGTCAGCTGGAGGATCCATTATTTTGCGCGTAATAAGGAGGCATTTCCTTGCGTGCGGCCGTGGACCCAGCTGTCGGCCTCTCCACGTACAGTCCACTTCAGATGCATGTCGGTTGCCGACCACGTTGACCAGGCCGCACGAGAGCACCAAGGCGGTGGACGATGGCGAGGCCTAGGAAGGAACGACACGAGGCAGGAAGACTCGGCAGTTGTTTCCCACGCGGAGGGGAGTACGACTGTACGAGGGTTTACTGGTTCGTCTGCCTTCGCCGGAGAATAACAACAGGTGTGAGTGAGTAGAGGGATGGCTAGGCCAGCGATGGGAGTACGGTGGGGCGATGAGGCTCACAAGGCAAAGACAGCCCATGTGAGGAGGAGGGAGCAGTAGTCCACCGGGCGCTTGTTTGAGCGGCTGGTGCAGAAGAGTAGAGATTGAGGAAGACGACGGTCGTTGGATGGACATCCAACAGTCTTTGCTGTCGTCAATCTTTTTTTAGGAAAGCCTCAAATCTGTGGAAAACAGCATACAACCCACCTACCATTATTTCTAATAATTTACAGCCCATTTGCTAATTCTTAAGGTTTTTTTTGGAGCCCATATTCTTTTTGTTAGCATTACAGCCCATATAGTGGCCACGGTTAAAAAATTATACGAAATTTTGCATATTTCGGTGTGGTCCGAACTGTTTTTAATCCTGAAATTTCGACTCACATTCAAACTGATTTTAAAAATAAATGTATATCAATATAAAATCCAACAAATTCTCCACGCATAAAAATTAATGTAATTTAAAATCTCGAAATGAAAAAAAGATATTTGAAACTAATTGTCGGTTTGATGTGTTTTAAAATGTACAACCCATTTCTCATTCTTGATGGGCCATTTTCTCGGCCAAATTAATGAAAGCTCTCCCGTCTTGAAAGATTTGCAGCCCAACAGTTCGACAAAGCGACTTGCTTGGCAAATCACAAAAAACTGGCTGTGGCCGTGGACCCATTTGTCGGCCTCTCCACGTCTGATTTCTTCCGATGGAATGTCGTTGACCACATTGACCACGCCACACGAGAGCACCAAGGCGGTGGACGACGGCGAGGCCTAGGAAGGGACGACGCGGAGCCGGGAAGACGCGGCAGTGGATGCCCACGCGTGAGAGGAGTACAAGGGTTCACCGGTTCGGCTGCGGTGTGAGGCTGCCGTCGCCCGCAGGCCTGGCTAGCGGTGGGAGTAGTAGGGGCGATGAGGCCTCAACGGCAAGACAGCCGCCATCGGAGGCGGAGAGCAGCGGTTTCCGGCGCTGGTTTGGGTGGCTGGTGCAAGAAGAGCAGCGATTGAAGAAGCGGCAGGGCCGTTCGATTCAAATCCAACGATTCTGCTGCTAGAATCGCTTTGTTGACTAAGTTGATGTGCCTCACGTGCGCATCAACGTAGTAGGCCCATGTGTCAGCCTCTCCCAACCGTGCGCCCGGATGTCGATGGGAGGAATCATTTTTTTCGTGTAATAAGGAGGCAGTTGATTGCGTGCGGCCGAGGCCAGCCGGAGGGAGTAGGGTGGGCCGGGAAGCCTGCAGCAGATCACAACGGGCCACAAGAGGAGGGAGCAGCAGTCCACGGGCGCTAGTTTAGGTGGCTGGAGCAGGAAGATCAGAGATTGAAGAAGCACGTCGGCCGTTGGATGGACATCCAACAGTCACTGCTGCTAGAATCGTGTGTTCACTGACAAAGCCTTGCGTAAACAAGTCAGCCTCGAAATCTGTGGCGTATACAGCCCATTTGCTATTATTTTTATAATTTTTACTCATATTCTAATTCATATGGAATTTATTGCAGCCCATTTTCCATTTTTAGAATTGCCGGCCATTTTCCTCGTCAGACCGAGGTCAAAAAATTAACTAAATATGTGGTAAATTTTGAAAATTCGCAAATTTTTGCTGGGGAACAAAACATTCTTAATCCAAAAATTAATAGCCATACTAAAACAAATTTAAAAATAAATTAGTACTATGTCATGTTAAATCCAATGAAATACATATAAGATATCAGTGAAGAAAAAAATTCAAAAAAAAACTAATATCCCATTTGCTATAAATTTTTTGGAATTTTCAACCCCTTTTGATATTACTTTTAACAGACATTGACCATACTCTTTGGCCAGGACGGAATGCATCCCTCCTCGTCTTGAAAGATTTGCAGCCCGGTAATTCGGAGAAAACAAATAGGCCTAGCTTGGGTATTCTTCAAAAAGAAATACTGGGCTACCTATTTTCCCAAAGAACTGGTGCATGAGCATTTAGCTTTATTTATTTATTTACTTATTTATGTTTAGGGGACCATGAGCATGTACCTGGGCCGAATTCATGTGAGAGCCTCCCTTCTAGTTAATTATGGGCTTCTCTATTGGGCCTTCATCAGTGGGCTGCATGTTATCAACAAGTGGAAAATGTGTTCCACACGAAAAATAGTATGAGCTACGTATGGTTGTTGACACACGAACACGTCACGTGTACCCTCGACGCTGGGGGTGATGCACTGCAGCTCACGTCGAAGAAGACCCGACCGACAGCGCGATACGCAAGACAGTCGGCGGGTGCTTTTGCAGACCCGAAACCCCGCGCACCCGGGAGGGACCCCGTCAGGGATTGCGGCGGCTATGGGCTGCCCTAGGTCGATTCTCTCGCCCCTAGAGCCTCGGGATTCGCAGCTCTCAAACACGAAGAACAGCGAAGAACGAGAGAGAAAAACGGTGGAGAGATAAAACGTAGATAGGAAAAAGTAGTATATTGATTTGTTCGATTGTGTGTTGTTTAATCGGCCGTCACCCCCATCATATATAAGAGGCAGCTGGACTTCCCGTACAAGCAAAGGATTTATCTAGGCTTTCCTTACAAGAAAATTACATCAATTCACGTCCTAGAGTCCTAGTTCTGGTCCCACTCAGATTCAGCCCGAATCTGGTCCAATCTTCTGTCTAGCTCCTTGCGTGGGCTCTGGAATCTGCATATGACTTCCGATGGAGATGGTTCAAATATCAATTTTGTAAGCTTTGACGAGGCCAACAATCCGTATGTTGATCACTTTTCTAAATAAGGCCATCTTGAATACTCTACGGGGTCATCTCTAATTTTGAGTCGGACTCGTTCATGTAGCTGACCGGACCGTCCGACTCTTGCAGCGTCTCTTCAGGTCATATACTACGTCGGATGATGATGACTCCAAAAGCAAAGTTGACCGTTTCGATGTTACGAACAACTTCCGTGTTGAACACATTTTCATACGAAGCAATCTAGATAAGTTTTTGAACCCATCTTCAGCATCTGGTCGGATTGGCCTCGACAGTTTCTACTGTTCACGGCGGCAAGCTTTCCCGGCAAGGTTACTGTTCATGGCGGCAAACTTTCCCCGGCAAGGTTACTGTTCATGGCGGCAAGCTTTCCCCGGCAAGGTTACTGTTCATGGCGGCAAACTTTACCCGCAAGGTTACTGTTCATGGCGGCAAACTTTCCCGGCAAGGTTATCGTTCATGGCGGCAAGCTTTCCCCGGCAAGGTTACTGTTCATGGCGGCAAGCTTTACCCGGCAAGGTCTTTGAGGCAGTAAACGACCTCGGATGAAAATGTGCCCAAAAGAAAAGTTGACCATTTTGACGAGACGAAAAACTTTCGTATTGAACGTTCTCCGATTCGAGGCCATCTTCTGGGGCAAAACACTCACGCATTACGTCAGACACTTGCCAAAACATGTCTGGTCTCCCGCGTCATATTTCGCCTCTTGACAGGGCTGAATTCAGATAGCTCTAACTTTTGCATACGAACTCGGATTGAGATGATTTTTATATAAAAATCGACCGATTTGACGAGACGAAGACAATTCATGTATAGCTTTCCTTCATCCGAGGTTGTCCTGGAGGCTTAATTGACCAAAAAGCACTCAAAACACCTAAACATGACAATCTGAGTGTAGTTTTGGTCTTTGACATGATGCCGAATAATTATTGTCTAAACATTAAAGTTGTTCCATTCGGTGATATGAAACTTTTCATGCTGAAAACCCTTTCACTCTGTATCTTGCCAAAATCAAAGGCCAACACATGCCCCCCTGTTTTTCTAAGAAAGCTTGCACGCCAAAAATAATATGCATAGTGTTCGTTTCTAAGGACGATGTCAAACCCCCATCGGCCATTTATTTTCCTCGAGGCGATAATTATGTATCGGCCATGTTTGTGCTAAGGGCGATAGTCGTATATCGGCCATTGCCTACTCGAAGCTTCCCGCCACACACTCGGGTGGTACTTCTTCAAATATTTTCCGTTGAGAGCTCGGGGTAACAATGCCCCTTGTATTGATTCCACCAAATATGAATTTCCGGGAACAACCCTTGTAATTCTAAAGGACCTTCCCAACTCGGAGACCACTTCCGAATTTCCTATCTCTTGAACCAATCGGCAGAATCACCTTCCGTACGAGATCACCAACTTGAAAATTCTTCAACTTAACTTTCTTATTGTAAGCTCTTGCAACCCTCAACTTGTCTCTCTCTATGCACTTCAAAGCAACCAAACGTTTATCGGCAACTTCATCAATATTGTCCATCATCAAGTTATAAAAGTCTCATCGCCGATAAATCATTTTGTTCGGCTATTCTCAAAGCATTCAAATTTACTTCCACTGGTAAAACAGCCTCTTGGCCATATACAAGCTCATATGGAGTCACCTTGGTAGCACCATGCCTTGAAATTCTATGTGCCCACAAAGCTTCAGACAACAACTCATGCTATCTCCTCGGATTAGCCTCAATCCTCTTCTTGATGAGCTTGATTAAAATTTTATTGCTAGACTCAGCTTGTCCATTAGCTTGGGCATAATACGGGGAGGAATTGAGCAACTTTATGTTATAAGATTCGGCAAACTCTCTGACTTGGTGTGACATGAAAGATGAACCTTGATCTGTAGTTAACGTTTGAGGAATACCGAATCTATGAATAATGTGCTTGGTTATGAACTGAATTACCTCCGTATGTGTCATGTTCTTCAGAGGTACTGCTTCAGACCATTTAGTGAAATAATCAGTTGCCACCAATACGAACCGATGCCCTTTTGAAGAAGACGGGTGGATTTGTCCAATGAAATCTAAACCCCAACCTCTGAAAGGCCACGGTTTGATAATAGGATGTAACATAGCAGCAGGAGCCAATTGAATATCACCAAACTTTGACAAGCTTCACATCCTTTATAATATCTCAAGCAATCATTAATCATAGTCGGCCAATAAAACCCAAAGACGTTGCAATAACCATTTCATCTTGGGAGCCGATCGGTGAGTGCCACAAATACCTTCATGTACTTCCCCATAGCAACTCTTGCCTGGTCCTCATCTAAACACTTTAGAAGAACATCATCGATCGCTCGCGATAAAGACCATCATCTCTCATTGTATACTTAAAAGCCATCGCCGAACAGCCCTGTCCACCCTTTCACTCGGATTGCACAAGTAATCAACAATGGGCTTTCTCCAAATGTAATTATCACCTGCACTAGATTTTTGTTAATGGCCGAATCAGTGGGTTCAGGTTCGGCCTCTCCCATATTGGCAAGACACGACATCGGTCTTTGAGAGATATGAAACATGCCATGATCAACATGATATCCAGATGCTTGCTGTGCCAACTCATTTTCTTTCCAGTTGTCATGTCTAGATATATGTGCAATGCTAAAACAATCCAAAGTAGAAATTATATCTAGACATTTATCAAGATAAACATTAAGTGATTCGTCCAAACACTGAAAGACTCTGGATATTTGCTGCACCACTAGTAACGAATCACCGTAAGCCTCAATATGTGTAGCACCTATAGCAAGTAGCATCTCTAAACTGAATAACAATGCTTCATATTCGGCTTGATTGTTTGTGCAAAAATATTCTAAGCGGCATGAGGCTTCAAAAACAGCACCATGAGGAGATATATAAACAATACCAACACCTTGGCCATTGCTACAAACTGAACCATCAAAGTACAATCTCCATGGCACTAATGAAACAAGGTTTATATCAACATCATGCTTGTCATTAATCCGATGTTCAACAATGAAATTAGCAACAATTTGGCCTTTCATGGGTTTTATAGATTCATAAGCCAAATCATATTCAATCAAAGCATAAGCCCACTTGCCAATTCTACCACTAAGAATTGGCCTATGCAACATGTACTTAATGACATCGGTTTGACAAGCTACTACACAAGCACTCGGCACTAGGTAATGTCTCAATTTTGTACAAGCATAATATAAGCATAGACATAGTTTTTCAATAGATGTATACCTTGTCTCGGCGTCCAATAAGTGTCTGCTCAAATACGTAATGGCATGCTCTTTTCCTTCGGTATCTTGAGTCAAAACAGCACCAATAACACCTTCGTCTGCTGCGATATAAAGCTTAAAAGGCTCTCTATGCTTGGGCGCTTTCATTACCGGAGGAGTGCACAAATAATTCTTGATCATATCAAAGGCTTCTTGCTGTTTTGCCCCCCAAGTGAAATTAACATCATTCTTTAACCGAAGGATAGGAGTAAATGCATCAACTTTCCCTGATAGATTGGCTATGAACCTTCTCAAATAATTGACTTTGCCAAGGAACTTTTGCATATCTCTCTTGCATGTTGGGGCCTCCACTTTCTGTATGGCCTCTATCTTTTTGGGATCAATTTCGATGCCATCTTCATGAATAATGAAACCCAAAAATTTGCCAGCTGACACGCCGAATGCACATTTCAAAGGATTCATCTTTAGTCCATACCTTTTCATTCTCTCAAAAGCTAAACGCAAATCAGCCAAGTGAGATTCAAAAGCATCCGATTTGACAACAATATCATCAATATAAACTTCAAGTATGACACCGAGTAAATCATGAAAAATCAAATTCATAGCTCTTTGATATGTGGCTCCAGCATTTTTTAATCCGAATGTCATCACTGTCCACTCAAATAAACCAAGGAAACCAGGACATCGGAAAGCTGTTTTGTACATGTCCTCTTCAGCCATAAAAATTTGATTGTATCCGCATTACCATCTAGAAAGCTAATAACCTTATGTCCGTAGCATCATTAATAAGCATATCGGCTATTGGCATGGGATACTCATCTTTGGGTGTAGCCCTATTCAAATCTCTGAAGTCAATGCACACCCTCAACTTGCCGGATCCTTTCTTCTCCACTGGGACAATGTTAGAAATCCACTCGGCATACCTGCAAGGTCGAATGAAATTAGCTTCAAGCAGTCGACCGATCTCTTCCTTGATTTGGTCATATGTTTTCGGATTAAATTTTCTGGTCGATCGCTTATAAGGTCTAAAACCGCCTTTATAGGCAAACCGATGCTCCACTAGCTCTCGGCTCAACCTCGCATCTCATGATATTCCCATGCAAAGCAGCAAACATATTCTTTCAATAGCTCGATTAATTTAGCTTTACAATCGGCTTTCAAATTTTTGTTTATAAATGTCGGTCGGCTGACTGATCCGTCTCCGATATCTATCTCTTCTAACGGATCGGCTGATGTAAAACCTTGTCCAAGTTTATCCATGTCATCCAACTCCTCAATAGACTCATACATATCGTTCTCGCCGGACCGATATTTTACAAGACGTTTTTGTAACCACTCGGAACTAGAATCCATTTAAACATATCATACCTTGGAGCCGATTGCATTCAATCGGCTTTAAAGACACGGGCACAAAACCATTCTTGGTCGCTACCGAGAAAATCAAACTCTGATAAGTCACGCCCCGTCAAGCAAGTAGCATTGGGATGTTGCCAATCCACCGATGCATCGGCCAAAGCAACACAGGTCGAGTTATCCGCATGAATGACTTCCACTTCATCATCAACCCACTGAATCAAAGCTGGTGCATAGTGGATGGCACGACCGTTTGCATGAACCCAATCACGGCCTAGTATAACGTTGTAGTTACCTTGCACCTCAATGACAAAGAATGCAAGAGCTAAAGTTTTGCTTCCGACTGTAAGCTCCACATACATCACACCTTTGGCTTCAGTTATCTCTTTGCCTTCAAACCCGTTGAGCACCATATTGGTCTTGATCAATTCTTCATCAGGCAAACCCAATTTCTTGAAGACTGAATAGGGCATAAGATTTACCACAGCCCCACCATCAACAAGCATTCGACTGAGTGGCGGTCCATTGATATGACCTCTGAGATACAACGGTTTCAAATGTGTTACTGGTTCTTTTGGCTTCTCGAATATTGAGTTTTTAGGGCCAAAATCCAGTTGAGCCACTTCCCCTTCCTCATCTACAGCACGAAACTCAGCAGGTAAGTAATATACCATATTGATATCCATACCTTCATGGACCGGTGTAGACTCATAGTCTAACATATCAGCCTCTTCTTCAAGTGGATCGACCGATTCTCAACCGTCGAGTGAAGGAGAAGTAAGAAGTGTTGCAGACAATGTAATAGCTGTCGCATCGTCCTCCTTGGGTGGTGTAGGCACTTCTGTGATAGATGTAGAAACTGATGTATCTTGTATTTGTTTAGGTCTCCATACTTGTTTTGCTGGAACCATGGGCCGAGTGTCATTGAACAACTTATCCCTTTGCTTCTCGGCCTCCTGCTCCGCCATCTCTTGACTCCTTAACCTCTGTAGTTTCCTCTTCTGTGTCTTTGTTAGCCCTGGAGGACACCACTTTGCTCGAGTGTATTTAGCATCTCTCACGTTTACTTGGCTGGTGCTTGCGTCATGGTCATTAGCCGAGTGCTTTGGCGCGATAGCAAGTATCGGCTCAGTCGAGTGATTATGCAAAGTCGGCTGCTGTATGGGGAATGTTTCGGTGCCCAAGATAAGTGAATCGACATCCATTTTTTCCTTGACTTTTCCCGACTCAACTGCTGCAACACTTGGTGACTTAATACGCCATTCTTTTCGACTTTCCAGATGCATGAAATTTCCATTCGGGCGCACCTTTTTACTCAGATGGAATCCACTCGGATGGAACTTACTTGTATGGATTTCACTCGGATGAAATCTACCCATCCATATTTTTTCATTTGGATAGCTTCCTCCTGGGTGCATTCTTACACTAGGATAGTTTCCACTCGGTCGCATATGTTGACCAACCGACTGATAGTCACCAATGTTCAGTCGGCCATTATATGAGTAATCAAGTCGATTCCACACAGATTGCCTCTGTTCTTCCTAAAACTGCGCCCTTGGTCCACTCGGTTTCACATACTGACCGAATATATCATCTGATGGTGACCTTGGTCGTTTCAAGTATGATGGCCGGTTAGAGCTGGAACCAGCCGACTGATTAGCATATTTGGACAACAACATATCAAAAGTTGGCTTGATCCGCTTGCGTTGCACTTTAGCTTCATTCCTCTTCCATTTGCCAACTTCCGGCCTCTTGGGCTTGACAAATTTAACTTGAGTGTCCTGCTGCACCTGTGTTTGCCCCCCGAGTGTAGGATTCTTGATGGTGATCTTGATCACTTCCTTGCCATCAGGTTGCTTATCAAGCACAACATGTCTCCCCAAAACCTTGTTGCCCTCTTTGTCTTTCCTGGGCTCACCAACAATGACATTAGCTTTATTAGCAGATTCGCTACCTCCTACCGAATGAGCAGTTTCTTCCTTCTAAATCCATGGTGTTCATTGGAAAGGGCTGTTTATCAACTTGCATCTCGTAAAAGTTCAATCGTCCGTCATTAATGGCCGATTGTATCTGTCGTCGAAAAACATTGCAATCGTTAGTAGCATGAGAAAAAGAACTATGATACTTGCAATAAGCACGCCGTTTCAAACGGCGGTAAAGTATGAGATATTCTAATAATCTTAGCCTGCAGCAAAGCATCAAATATTCTATCACACTTAGCAATGTTAAAAGTAAACTTCATATCTTCATCACGATTCTTATGAATCGGTTTCAGGTCATTGCAAGTAAAGGGTTTGATCTTAGATGGCCAAACAAATTCAGTAGCAAAAACATCACCCTCATCGTCCGAGTGATCACTATCATATTCCACCATATTCATCTTCGGACGATCGGCTTTGTATCTATGCACTTCTTTGAGATCTTTGCTTCGCTTTCCTGAGCCAAAGCCCTTTGTAAGACTTGGTTAATATTTAAGAACTCATAGCCCTCTAACTTTTCTCTAATGGGAGTTCTCAAACCACTCAAAGACTAGGTCTGCCAAGTCTCTCTCGGTTATCACCAAACTAAAACATCGGTTTTTTGTTTCTCTGAATCTCTTGACGTAATCGGAGACCGATTCATCATGCTTCTGTTTAACGATGTTAGATGTGACAACTTGAGTTCATTGTCGCCGCTGTAAAAGTGATCATGAAATTTCTGCTCTAGCTGCGACCAAACTCGAATGGAACCGTGTGGTAAAGAAGAAAACCATGAAAATGCAGTACCAGTTAATGATAAAGGAAATAAACGCACTTTCAACTCATTTAGTGAACCTGCTTCACCTAATTGTGCCAAGTATTGACTAACATGCTCCCATGTGGTTTTTGTGCCCTCTCCATTGAACTTAACAAAATCTGGAATTTTATATCCCGGAGGGCACCGGATGGCATCAAAGTACTCGGGTACGGCTTTTGGTAAATCCGATTCGAGGTAACTCAACCCCAAAATTTTCTCGAAGCATCTTAGCCATCTCCTCTCTAAGATTAGCTAGACCATCATCCATAGTGGACGATGAAGCTTGTGGCAGTGGCATAGGAGGAGCATGATTACTAGCTGTAGGTAGGAATTGTGGCAGGTATGTCGACCCATAACTTGCTAGTGGTCGAGTGGTTGTAGCTGTAGGTAAGGTTGGGTTCGGCGTTGCTACCGAACCTGGCATGCTCATAATAGGATTAATGGGTGCAGCCACAATCTGATTTGTTTGGGTAGGATAATAAGCCATCGGCACAGGAGGCGCCGATGCAATAGGTAAAGCCAGATTAGGGTTTTGCACACTAGCGGCTACACCATCATTACCACTAGTCGATTGAGATGTATTCTTCTGAGCATTAGTATTTTCTATGAAAGTTTGATAGACTAGATTGTTACCATCAGCAATACGACTTTCAATCTCAGCCGACTGCTCAGGAGAAAAGGTAGTACTTACAGAGGGTTTAACCTGCTCGGCTTGAAGAGGAGGAAACTTGATTTCTCCAATTGGAGTGATGTTGCCTTGGCGATCCTTCTTGAACTTTGCAAGGAACTCCTGCAAGTCCTTCTCCTCGCGCGCCTTCTTGTACTCCTCATAGACTTGGCGACGATCGGCCGATATCTCATCAAGACTGGGCTTAATGATGTTATCGGCGTCTACCTCGGATGGCTTGGGAAGATCGGACATGGTGGATGATGATGATTGATCTTCGTGTCCCCAGCGGAGTCGCCAAAAAGTGTGTTGACACACGAACACGTCACGTGTACCCTCGACGCCGGGGGTGATGCACCGCAGCTCACGTCGAAGGAGACCCGACCGACAGCGCGATACGCAAGACAGTCGGCGGGTGCTTTTGCAGACCCGAAACCCCGCGCACCCGGGAGGGACCCCGTCAGGGATTGCGGCGGCTATGGGCTGCCCTAGGTCGATTCGCTCGCCCCTAGAGCCTCGGGATTCGCAGCTCTCAAACACGAAGAACAGCGAAGAACGAGAGAGAAAACGGTGGAGAGATAAAATGTAGACAAGAAAAAGTAGTATATTGATTTGTTCGATTGCGTGTTGTTTAATCGGCCGTCACCCCCATCATATATAAGAGGCGGCTGGACTTCCCGTACAAGAAAAGGATTTATCTAGGCTTTCCTTACAAGAAAATTACATCAATTCACGTCCTAGAGTCCTAGTTCTGGTCCCACTCGGATTCAGCCCGAATTGGTCCAATCTTCTGTCTAGCTCCTTGCGTGGGCCGTGGAATCTGCATATGACATCCGATGGAGACGGTTCAAATATAAATTTTATGTGCTTTGACGAGGCCAACAATCCGTATGTTGATAACTTTTCTAAATAAGGCCATCTTGGATACTCTACGGGGTCATCTCTAATTTCGAGTCGGACTCGTTCATGTAGCTGACCGGACCGTCCGACTCTTGCAGCGTCTCTGCAGGTCATATACTATGTCGGATGATGATGACTCCAAAAGCAAAGTTGACCGTTTCGATGTTACGAACAACTACCGTGTTGAACACTTTTTCATCCGAAGCCATCTAGATAAGTTTTTGAGCCCATCTTCAGCATCTGGTCGGATTGGCCTCGACAGTTTCTACTGTTCACGGCGGCAAGCTTTCCCGGCAAGGTTACTGTTCATGGCGGCAAACTTTCCCGGCAAGGTTACTGTTCATGGCGGCAAGCTTTCCCCGGCAAGGTTACTGTTCATGGCGGCAAACTTTCCCAGGCAAGGTTACTGTTCATGGCGGCAAGCTTCCCCCGGCAAGGTTACTGTTCATGGCGGCAAACTTTCCCCGGCAGGGTTACTGTTCATGGCGGCAAGCTTTACCCGGCAAGGTCTTTGAGGCAGTAAACGACCTCGGATGAAAATATGCCCAAAAGCAAAGTTGAATGTTTTGACGAGACGAAAAACTTTCGTGTTGAACGTTCTCCGATTCTAGGCCATCTTCTGGGGCAAAACACTCACGCATTACGTCAGACACTTGCCAAAACATGTCTGGTCTCCCGCGTCATATTTCGCCTCTTTACAGGGCTGAATTCAGATAGCTCTAACTTTTGCATACGAACTCGGATTGAGATGATTTTTATATAAAATCGACCGATTTGACGAGACGAAGACAATTCATGTATAGCGTTCCTTCATCCGAGGTTGTCCTGGAGGCTTAATTGACCAAAAAGCACTCAGAACTCCTAAACATGACAATCTGAGTGTAGTTTTGGTCTTTGACATGATGCCGAATAATTATGGTCTAAACATTAAAGTTGTTCCATTCGGTGATGTGAAACTTTTCATGCTGAAAACCCTTTCACTCTGTATCTTGCCAAAATCAGGCGTCAACAATGGTACGGGGCACTAAAGGATCGAACCGTGCAACGACTTCCAAAACAACACATTTATTCAACCAACAGACGAAATATACTACTGATTGTACATTGAAAACAACAGCAGCAACAACCAGGGCTGGGGGTGCAACAGAAGCAGTAAGCAGGCCAGAAGAGTGAAGACGCAGCTCTCTCTTCCAAACCAAACATCAGCCATCATTACAAAAGGGCTACCAAAAAAGAACAAGTGTATGCATCAAACTAAATAAAGATCCTACTACACCAAGTGTATGCATCTAGCTAACTGCTCGCTTAGACGTTACTATTTATTAAGCCGTGGAGATTGGTCGACGACTTGAACCAGATGGGTGCTCGACGGGGAAACTCCAGCCAATAGTCGAAGTTCGATACTTGCGACCCTCTCTCCTACTTTGGGCTGCAGAGCGTGGCGGCACATATCGTGGTATGGTGCATGCGTAAACGCATGGTACGTTGTGTACACACAGTTTTGCTCGATGAACGAAACCGCTGCCATCATGATCCTTGCCGTCGGTTATCTCCTCGTTAATCGGATAATTCAGTCCGACAAACAGAGAGCGTGTACCAAGGCTACTTACCAGCCTCCATTCAAAAATTCCTCAAGGCCCGGAGAAGCTGGGATCCCGCTCAAAGACCTGGCAAGGATCGTGATTGTATTCCGCGAAACAACATGTCCGATGCGTATAACGATCATCAATCTTTTCGCCGTCGTCGATCAAGCCAGAACCACCAAGAATCGCCATGCCGCTTTTCTTTGAAAGGTTCTGGATTAGGAAGGGTAGGGACACCAGCGGCCTACAACATCATATCAAGTTGAGTCAAATAAAAAGGGCTCTTGATTTAGTCAATCTTAAGAACGGCATGTTATGAGCATGAATATTTTTTCAATAAATGTTGACAGTAATATAAGCAAGCCATCATGATATCATAGGAAAGTAACATACTGCTGTAACAGCCGTTTGTAGCGATGACTGGAGTAGGCCAGCAATACGTCCAGCCATAGAAGGAGTCGGCAGCGTAAATGAAGCCCTTGTGTTCAATGGCATCAGAGAACCATGGAGGATGTATGATCCTGCGATGGACGTGCAGATTTATCCACTTACTGCAGTGACCTGTCAGATAGGCGAGACTGCGGTTGAAGAACGCAATTAGCCTGAAATCTTTATAATTCGCAGATCTTGTGGGCACTTGGCAGATTACAACCTTGAGCAAATCAAACTTGGTATCATGTTGGCTACTGTAAGATTCCGAGTATTCTGGGCCGCGGTGCCAAAGCAAAGGCAAAGTGTTAATCAAAGGAAGGGGGATCAATCGCCGGGTGTAGACCTCCACGAGCATCCAGCTGCCGCGACCGTCGACGAGAACCATCCAAGACGTGTTCATGCCGACCCAGTACATACCGTTATGTAGCTGAGGCTGATGGGGATCGGGTCGCAGTGAAGGGGGTGGATGCTCGCCACCCTACGATCGTTATGCTGCGTGACACGCCATTTCTGAAGATCAGGCGGCATCAGCAAGCAAGGAGCTGGCTTAAAAAGCTCCGGCCTAAGGGCTTTGAGTAAACGGTACAGCCCCGACGAGCACGCGGCGAGCGGCATGGTACTGAGATTGTCCACACGCGAAACAATGAGCTTGATTACCTCTGTGGGGAGCGAATTCCAGCCACTCTTTCGGCGGACGCTGCTCGGTTCTGCCATTGTTAGTGCTTGGGTTTCGGACGAGGGGGGGAGACGCCTTAGCGGGGATGGAAGCTTGGACGAGATTATGTGCGGACAAAGATGGAGAAGCGAATATGTGCTGCGGGAAGTGGACACGTGATGATGACTACAGCACGCCGTTTGACTTACAAGACACATACCAGCAGCGTAGGGTCATATCGATGCCAGAAAACTTGCTTGAGTGATCACAGTACTGGTACTCCCAGTACTATGCCCTAGCTTGCTAGAGTAGAGTAGTAGAGTAGGACTCTGCTCTACTACTAGCACCGGAGGAGTAGTATATTCTAATCTAAAATAGTTAAAAACTTCAATGCCTGAGCGTGGAACGACTATGAACCGTGCTCGAAGACCATGTCTATGTGGTGTTTGGACTTATATGCAAAAAATAGCAAGATGCCCGTGCATTGCACGGCACACCATCATCACCAACTCGGTTTTTTCTCTACTCCTACTCCTATAAAAGACTCATGGCGATGATGGAGGCGAGGAGGCGTGTTCACCAAGGCAGCGGACGGCGCAACACTATTCGATTTGTTATAAAAAAAAGTAGTAGAGATAGAGACATAGGGAGGAGCACGTGGTTGTGGGAGATAAGGATGAACGAGGCAAGGCCTTATCTGTAAATGTGGAGAGAGGTGCAGGTATCTTTTGTAAAATTGTCATAGTTGGCTTTCTATCCATCAGATATAGATCGGACGGTCTATATTACAAGATGGCAGGCATACCATCATCACCAACTCGGTTTTCTATAAGAGTAGATATATATAGATATAGATAGATAGAGACTAGGGAGTACTAGAAGGACACCATCTACTGCTTCGTGTGCTACTCATGCACTCAATTCGGCGGCCGCAACGTCCCCTACAGCCACAATCTCTTCCTCAACGACATGGGTGACAACCTCAACGCCAACGGTGCTGCTCCCGTTGCACCGTATGTGTTTTTGTCCTTCCTGTTCGAAATCGTGGTAGAATTCATGTTTCCACTCTCTATCCTACTACTATGCTAGTCCACATGATTAGTTTCATCTCTGTTATAGCCGTCATGATTTATTTTGTGCTTATTCAAATTAAATCTCGTAGTAACTTGCTCATATATTCAACTGGCGCAACGTCCCCTACAGCCACTCCCGTTTCATGGACGGCCTGGTCGATGCCTCCAAGGAGCCCTTCGTCCACTGCTATGAGTGCCCGATGCCGTTTTGTGGCTTGCCGGCAGACATGGTGCATCACGTCACGGATGCGTGCAGCGGTCACTGCTGGCCCTTGGCGGAGAACATCAAGTACGACACGTGCTACTGGTTCACCATGCCGGAGTCGCTTGAGGATCACCACCGCCTGCTAGTCTCGGAGGAGGACGGCAGCGTCTTCCTCTTGATCGTGGGCACCGGCGAGGCTCAGAAGCCGCCGCCCGTCTTTGTAGCGTGCGTCAGGGGCGTCGCCGCTGACGCTGACACTAACACGAGGCAGATGTACGGGTGCGAGGTCAATGTTACTACCCCTCCGGGTCACGTGGGCGGCGAAACCAGCCTCATCGGACAGACTTGGAATCTGAGGAGCTGGGACTATCCCGCCAATGTGGACTTGGAAAACCCATGGCATCCGTTCTATCCTTTACCCACCGACTCGGTGCACGGAGACTCCAAGGAGGTTCACCTGGACTTAGAAAACATGTAGTGTGTGTGTGGGCGCTTATGACCCGTGTCGCCGCTTTTGATTCTGTAAGCTTGTCGTTAAACTTGAGTGGCTTTCGCCGCAGTCCTTCCTTTGAACTGCTCCTCTCAAAGGAGCTGATGTAAGACACTTTGGGTTTCATTTGATAATGGAACCGGGAGGAGCCTCCTGTTCTTCTAAAAAATACGCATTATCAAGTTACATGTTGATCATTAGTCTTCGCTCAATGTAATCCGCTGTCTAAGCATGTGGAGACTTCCATGCAGGATCTTGCTCTATTGGAGTATCGCGCATGAATAAAAGTGTATCCGCTTATGGTTTAGTCTAGAATCTTCCATGTATGAATTTTTACTACAAGATCGTGAAAGACTTACGATGAACCATTTCTTACATCTCCTCTGCCCCTTGCAAGTCATCCTGATTTAATCCCTCCGTCTAGGTGTATAAGGGCATGGTTAATATTACTTAATAGTATAGCCAACTGTTGACTATAAGACAGTGCCATGTCATCTGTAGCTAACATGTATAACAATCGATACTCAAAAACTAATTCTTAAAGATCATTTCTTGCAAAGCACAATAATTGTTATTTCTTCACAAGTTTTGGATGCAGGTTGAACAGTTGAACGCTTTTGTTTGCAAAAGATACCTTTTTATCTATTTCACCCGGATGTTTGTGAGCTCTAGAGATGAGATAATATCCGAAGAAACCTATTGATACCTGTTACACATGAGATGACCCCCACATCCTTTGTCAAAATAACAAACTCCCCGATCAATGCATTTCACTCTTCGTTGCAACGCACAGGCACCTTACTACTATAGATTAGTACGACCAAAAATTGAACTAACATTATATATAGTACGATAAATACCGATGCATGTCACCTAAAATTATATCATTCAAAACTATGTTCAAATACGAATCCAACGATATAGTTTTTGTTGACAAGCACTAACATTTTGTCAGTTAAATCTTCAGTCAAATTCAATGGGGGACTAAAAAACTACGACCGATGTAGTACAAGTGTAGAGGGCGGCGCTGCACGGGAGTCTCACCTCTCACTCGTGGCGCGGCAGTAAAGCCATCATATCACAAAAGCCAACCACTCCCAGTAATAAGTGGCCTGGTAAAATAAACGGACAAGCAACCATCACATCCCTCCATCTTTTTTGCATTTCATCTCTCTGCATTTACTTTCTCCGGTTCATCTCCCACACTCGATCCCTAGCTACTACTCCTAGGGCCAGTTCTTTTGGCGGCTTCCCCAGCTTTTCCCACAAGACTAGTCACAAAGTGGAGAGTAACAATAAGGCGCCTCACTCATTTATTTAGGCTTCTAAACTACTACTCCGTCCTGGTTTATTCCTCACCATTGTAATTTGTGCTAAATTTTGACCAAAGATTTAACTGATAAAATGTGTCTCAAAACACTTAGGCGCGGTGCATCTAGGTGTGTAAGTTATCTTACGAAAACCAAATAATCCCAAAACACTTAGGCGCGGTGCATTAACTTCTAACTCGTTTCTTGTTTCTTGACATATCAACCAATAAGAGATAAAGAGTGTGCATGCTTTTAATGACTTGAGATATCAAACACGACATGCAAGGGTTAGTTCATTGCATGCAATACTATTAATTAGAAAATAAACATTAACGCTTCTCGCTTTTCTCCTCCTCCTTGGTCACTGTGCACAGCCTAAGATGACTTACTCACCTAGACGGATGGAGTAGTGCATGTGACATGCACTAACATTTCATTAGTTAAATTTATGATCAAAATTTGACACAGATTACTATGGGGAACAATAAACCTTCACGTATGTAGTAGTTATGGGATTACTTTTCTAGAAGCCTAAAAGAATCGCCCTGGTACTCCTACTAGTAGTAGTACTCACGTTGGAATCGTTTCACAAGCTTGACTAGTGTTGTTTTTCTACTTTTTACAAAAACCGCATCGTAATGTTTAAACGCACATTTGCACGTACATAAGTAATAGTAGTACCCCCTCCGTCTAGGTGTACAAATCTTCCCTCCTTCTTGGTCACCGTGCACAACCAAAGATGACTTATTGACCTGGACGGAGGGAGTAGAAAAGTCTGCAAGCATATATCGAGAGACGTGTAGTCCGATAGTCTATAGTAAAGTTTGTGCTATATGCACGCATTTGCAAAATGCGTAATAATACACAACGCTTCCAAACTTTCCTTTTACATACTTAATTAAGGACGCTAAAATTCCTGAACGCTCGGGATTTATCATTTGCGTCCCAAAACTAATGAGATCGCTTATTTAAACAAAAATTATACTCCTCCTAAAAGCCATGACGCCGCAGGAGCACTTGCGGTGCGCCACGAAAGTGCCCCGTGCGTGGCCGTTTCAGTAGCGCCCGACACAACGCCTCTTCCTCAGCCTCGCAACTCGCGAGGTGCTGATTACGGCTTGCCGGGCGAAGCGCGATCTCACCGGTTTGGTGATCCGGCGCTGACAGGTACTCTTCCTGGCTGGAAGCATGCACCCGGTCCACGTACCGCCAAGCGTAGATGAGGCGCTTGGGCCCGACTGCACTTAGGGAGTTGGCACGGGCGTCCTGCGCCACCCTCATGGCCCTCGCACGAGCCTTCTGCCAAAGAACCAATTGCTTGACTCTCTCGGACGCGACATAGATCTCCCAGAAAGCTTGTTGCACGGTGCGCTTCTCTTCCTCGGCCTTCTTCTCCGCCTCCATTTTGGTGCGCTCTGCTGGAGGCAAAGCCTCCCACAAGGCGACATCCATTTCTTGCCAAAGCTCCTCAAGGCTGGGGGCTCGGCGGGCGGCACGGCGTTCTCCTCGTAGCGGGGAGCTGACGCGTCGTCCGACGCGCGTGCTGGGGAGATTGGGAACGCCGACGCGTCCACCTCGACACATCGCGGCGAGGAGCGTAATGCCGACGCGTCCTCCTCGACTAGTGGCGGCGAGGAACGGAACGGCGACGCGTCGCTTCGCGGCCAGGAGCGGAACGCCGACGCGTCCTCCTCAACTAGTGGCGGCGAGGAACGGAATGGCGACGCATCGCGTAGCGGCGAGGAGTGGAATGCCGACGCGTCCTCCTCGACTAGTGGCGGCGAGGAACGGAACGGCGATGCGTGACCATCCGTGCGGTGCAGCGAGGGGCTCCTAGGGCTTGGGAGGGGCGATGCCATGGTGGTCGACGTGAGATGGAGGGCAGGAGATAGCGAAGAACGTGAACGTGAGGGGGAGGAGATAGCGATTTCATGGGAGGCGCAGTATTTATAGCGAGCAATGGCACACCTACGTAAGATATGGACTGAGCTGCACTGACTTAACTGCAGGTTCAGCTTCGCCACCGACATGTGGGCCAAGACACTGCTGGGCCCGTATGTCGCTGACCCAATGCAACCGGAAGTTAAGTAAAAGCTACGTGGGCATATTTGTTGGAGTAAATTACAGGGGAGCGAAGGGGTGGAAATATTGCTGGTCACAACGGATTGGACGAGCGTGGGGGAGGAGGGTCATGCATGCAGATTTTTTCACACGGGGTGGAGTGGTGGGACCGCAGGAGGGAGAAAGAGAGTTTGGCAGGCATATTGTTTCCACACATGGAGAGGAAAAGATTTGGAGACGAACGGGCTTCCTGCAGGTATGGGGAACGGTGCATAATAAGTCATCTTGCATGTCGGGCTAGGTATAGTTTCAAGTCATTAAAACATACACGCCCACACATGTTCATATTTCAAGGTGCACTGAATTATTGCATGCGATGATTAAGGCTGGCCATAATGGTGGTATCTTAGCTGGTATCATGCACACGGAATAGCAAACATGCCGATGTGGCAAAGAATTAAAGAAGAGAGGGGGTTAGAGTAACCAAGTGTTCATGCATGCATTGGTAAACACATTCTTTTGTGAAGAACGACAAAGATTAGTTGAGTACTTTTGCAGACTTCAAAACTATTCCACCGCCTCTACTATCTTGCTAAGAGTAGGTGAAATTTTTGAGTCGAGCCCTTTAAACTAGAAGGGAGGTAGTGGTACTCTAATAGCTAGGTGTGTAAGTCATCATCTTACGAAACCAAATAATCCCAAAACACGTAGGCGCGGTGCATTAACTTCCACCTTGTTTCTTGTTTCTTGACATATCAACCAATAAGAGATGAGGGTGTGCATGCTTTTAATGACCTGAGACTATCAAACATGACATGCAGTGGTTAGTTCATTGCATGCAATACTATTTAATTAGCAAATAAACATTAATGTCTCTAGTTTTCACCTCCTCCTTGGTCACGGTGCACATCCTAAGATGACTTACTCACCTAGACGGAGGGAGTATCAACATTCACGATGTCAAATCAATATTTTTACACTCATTATAAAACGTAGTTCTTATACTCATTATAATCAGTATTATAGATATATATATTTTTAGTATAAATTTGGTCGTGGGATTTCATTGATGCCTGTCAAAGCGTGGAGGAACCGAAGCTTAGGGCTTGCATTGCTGGTCTCTACATAGGTATTTCTCTTCATAATCCTGTAATTTTAGAGACTGATTGCGCTTTTGTGGTAGTGTCTCTTGCATCGGGGGACTATGACAGGTCTGCTATGCGTGACCTGAAGATGAAAGAGTTGAGCATCTCAAAGTTGATCAATAATCTTCAATTGTCAAAGATTAGCCGTTCGGCCAATAAGGTGGCACACTTAATCGCTAAGTATACCTTTGACAATAGATTAGATGGTATTCTTGTAAATAACGCATCACCTGTGTGGTGAATATTGTATCGAATGAGTGTACTGGTGTGGCTCGTTAATTAATATAAGTTGGTGTTCAAAAAAAAGTATATATTTGGTCAAACACTTTGCAAACGGTTGACGGGAGTAAAAAGGACTAGAGGGAGTATCATGCATGCGGAGTAGGCAAAAAAAATTGCTCATTTATAGCCGGTCGAAGTCTCAAAGGGCGCGACCGCGCGAGGGAGGCGAAGGTCGTGGGAGGCGCGACGGTTGACAGAATTAAGTGAAGTTACATCCACGCGCCGGCATGGCGTGCGAACAGGCAGAAGCTATACCGTCAGGCCTACGATATGGGTCTAGTAGACATGACATCTAGTGGGTCCTGAGTTCTCGAGAACTCTTTGGGGGCTTGCAGTCGTTTATCCACCGGGCAAGCCAACAACCCCATGCCGCTCGCACGCCCTACTCGTCCCCGTCTTCTACCTCACAACAGTTTGCTCCCAGTCGTCCCGTCCTTTCACAATAGTTAGCTCCCAGTTTTTATGGGTACAACAGTTCAACTTCTCCTAACCCTCCTCCAAAATCCATGGCCTCCCAAATCTCCATGGTCGCCGCTGAGTACCAGGTTAGAGCCATCACCGATGATCAGTTCATCGTCATCTACACACATGGATCCGCGACTGTGAAAGCATGGCTTGCTCGCTTCCTACGCATGTTCAACAGTTCAACGGATGAGTGGGTCGCTGGGCTAGATGTTGAGTACACCACAGTCCTAGGATGAGAGAAGGATCTAAAGGACAAAGAGAGGAAGAAGCCCGCCGTGATCCAGGTTTGCGTACATAACGTTTGCTTGGTCTACCACATATGCCATGCCGACGTTGAGTGCCAGGATTTTAAGAACTTCCTCAAGGACAAAAGAGTGAAATTCGTTACTGTAGGCTTTAAGAACGACAGAGATGTCCTGCATCGGATAGGTCTCGTTGTAGGCCAGCCCTTCGATCTCCAGAAGGCAAGCCTGGTGTCCTCCTCTCAACCTTCAATGCTGACCCTGGCAGCAGCCATGATTGATCCTTCGTACGCTTAAACCGAAGAAACCTCATCACGAAGTTTCATCATGCAAGGAGTCAAGACATTAGATGAAGATCACATCATGTACGCAGCAATGGATGCCTACCTTTGTTTAAATATATACATGGGTTGGATGAAGAAGCGAGCCCAAAGGTCCGTTCAAGCAAAGAAGCGTCGACGAAGAGGAAGAGGAAGAGGGACGAGGACGAAGTCGAGGACGTGGACTCGGACTCGAGTAGGTGGCAGTGCCGTCGCTCATGCTGGTTCTACCGCAGGTCAAGCGGACTAGTTGCTTAGTTTATTTTCAAGGGTGTGTTGTGCTGAGGCCCCAGCAGAACTATGTTTATGTTCTTTCTCGTTATTTGAACTCTTAGTACGTAGAGTAGTACTAGTACTATGTCTTACTACTGTTCTTCTTGCAGTTGGTACTACTGCTTGTATCTTCGTGTTCCTACTGTACTTAATACGTTCGTACTAGTAGTATAATGTGGGTCACCGATTTGTGAAAGAAGTTCGACGGAGCGAAGGAAGAAGCCCTTCTAGCCATCCATGTTGCATCAAACGGCTCACATGAGTCGACTGACCCAAATTGCTCCTTCAGATTGCAGGATCCACGTGGCATTCAAGGTCTCGAAGGTAGATTCCGCGTCTGCACCCGGTTTGCGGGCTCGACGCGCGCGCGACCGGCTTCCGCCGCGACAGCCACCATGCGCGCCTCCTCCGCGCGGGCGGAGACGACAATGACACGCTAGTTCCTCCTCGCCGGTGTGCTGGAGCACGCGCTCGTCCTCCTCTTCGTATGCTGCGTGCATAGACGCGGCTCCACCAGCTGCTCGCGTGCTTGGCAGCGCGGCGGCATGGCGAGGAGGGACTGCAGACGACGCGGAGCGGGCGAGCCTTCGCTTCATGGCACAGGGATGGCGGCGACACGGCGGGATGGGCGAGAAAATGTTGGCCGGAGTAGGCGGCGCCGGCATGCGCAACGGCGGCGGCGGCATATTGATGAGTGCGCGCATGGGAGCTTACTTTAGTTTTATATAAGGTTGGTTAAACTTAAAAGAAAACCGTACTAGTACACGTAAACATTAGACTTAGGCAGCGCTTTTATTAATTTTTTAAGTTAGTACCACAGCCACGATACGGAATCCTGTGCAAGCGCGTGAACCGCGGCCGCGCGGTCGATCGAACGGTGCGTCACCGTGTCGCGCTCGAAGGACATCCACCGAACCTTTTTGTGTGTGTGAAAACAATCCTCGAATATAACTCAGGTTTTTTTTCCTGGGAAAGTTCTTGACGCTGCAATATTTCCATATATTTGAATTCAGCTCTAGTTTGTGTTTATTTGGATTTGGACGTTTTAGGTGCGCCCTAGTTTTTTTTAATACTTATTTTGTGTGTGTGACTGAGAGAGAACGTGTGTATGTGTCCATATGTGTGTTGTGGTGGAAGGGCAATGTGGAGATGGTGTGCGTGTGATACGTATATAGAGAGGTGTGAATGCTAAATGATCATGCATGAGTGAGACATAGACAGATGCCGATATGTTGTGTATACATGAGAGAACGGTCTTCTAGTTTACTTGTGTGTGTGTGTGTGAGAGAGAGAGAGAGAGAGGAGCATCCGTAACACAACAACAATCTCTCTCGATTCGTCCGTCCCTCGCACGATCGCATGCAACACATGCATCAACGCGCACATTTTGACACCCTCATTCAGCCCCTGCCCACCTCAAGGCCCGCACAATCTCTTCGTGAATACCCATTTCTCTCCTTAGGTTTGTTTTCACTCAATATCTAACACACACACGCGCGCGCGCACACACACACAGCACAACACACACGCGCACTCCCCCGAGCACACAATTCATCCCCATCCAAGGTTATACGGCGACCACTCTCGCTTGTGCTTCTTTGCACCCCAACATGCACAACACCTCAATCTTCAAAGAGGTCATCGAGCAGATCGAAGACGGCGACCACACCGCTTAGAGAATGCGGGGCATTTGGAAGCAGGGTGATGTGACGACGGCCGACCGACTCCTCCCCCACCCTCTCTCTCTTGCACAAAATTACCAATCCCTCTCTCCCCGCACAAAATTGTCAATCCCTCAACCCATGAGATCCTTCCTCTCGTCCATGTTTTTCCAGCTCTCTCATCAAACATGTTGTCTCTTCTCCTTCCACGTATACAGAATCCGGATGCACACGCATCTCACGTATATTACATGTCTCCATCTTTCTCACAGACCTAACTTCTTCCTCTCTCTCTCTCTCTGTCTCGTTAGGTTTGTCTCCTACTCTCTCGTCCACATACATACAATCTTTCCCGCCCTATCTGCTCCATCTTCAAAAGATCTCTCGCACGTTTCATTAACACAATGGGATATGTCAAAATGTTGCTTCTATAATGGCTGATGTAGAGTTTTGGTTGTTTTTGTTGCATCCTACAAAGTAATAACTATGAAATGCATTTAGATTCTCATTTGACTGGGATTATGTGAGTTTGAGCATGCTGTGAAGTACTATAGACCTTGTATACATCTTGGGATTCGACAATGATTGTAACTATTGAATAGTATAGACCATAACATTCGAAGTCAAAATCCTAATATATTTATTTCACAATTTCAACAAATAATTAGTTCACTACAAACTAAGAAAACAAATGTGTACTCCCTCCGTTTTTATTTAAGTCCGCGTATTAGCATTGGTCAAATTCAAGTTTTGTAAACTCTCAGAAAGCTTATAACAAAAAGGGAAAACTTTGTTTTTTCCACTCTAGTTTTTGCCCACTTTGCTTATGCCACTCTAGAATTTGACATTTCACTTTTGCCACTCTTAGCTTTTGACAATATATCACTTTTGCCCTTCCGTGGCAAATTTTTTTTTTCCAAGTGGCAATTGTGATACATGTCAAATGCTAAGAGTGACAAAAGTGAAATGAAAATTATTGTTTTTGCCACGGAATGGCATTTGTGATGTATTATCAAAAGCTAACAGTGGCAAAAGTGAGATGTCAAATTCTAGAGTGGCATAAGCAAAGTTGGCAAAAACAGAGTTTTCCCTATCAAAAAATATTAACATATACAATAACAAATAAATACCATTAGATTCATTATTGAATGTACTTCCACATCATACATATTTGTTATGGTAAATGTTTATACTTTTATATAAACTTGGTCAAACTTTAGGAAGTTTGACTTTGGTCAAACCTAATATGCAGAGTTTACTACTACTACTCGCTAGTTGCTTAGCCGAATCACTCAACACGCCACACGGGGAGTCCAAAGGTCACAAAATTTTGAGGTCGGCGGGAAAATCTCCCGCGACCTCGATTCGAAAGCAAAGGAAGTTACCATCATAGCCTTGAACAGGCCTACGGACAACGCTGGTAGGGGCTGTTTTCGTAACTTCAGGTTCACCCTACCCAGCCAACCCCACCCCGGCACCCAGAGTAGTACACCTGAATACTCCCCATTTTCTATCCCCACCGCAAAATAGACTTCTCCACGGCACCGCAGCCTTCGCGCTCCTCCCCTTTACATCAGCGCACTCGTCAACCACTGGAGCCGGTCCACCGTCTTCGTAGACGGAGCCTCTTCCCCGGCATCGTCTTCCACGGTCTCGGATCTGCTTCCCAGAAGCCGACGCCAAGCGCAGAAGTACCACCGTCATGGACAATGAACTGACTCCTGTTGCCGACCATGACTTACAAAGGCCGCCACGACCATCGTTCTCCTCCTCGATTGGTAATGTGTGTATTGAATCACTTAGCAGTACATGTGCAGTTAAAATTTTGTTCATACCTACCCTTCAATTTTCCTGGGTGCTATTGTTCCCGTAAAAGTAATTGCTTATAGCCTCCATTGTCCAAATGTAATATCACCGTAATTGTGCGTCAGCCGCTCAGTATCACGCTGTGCTTGGGTAGGTTTTTCATCTGCAACCTGTAGTGTGGCATATGATGGAAAGGTTTTTAGAAGTAGCAAGATGCCCATGCGTTGCATGCATCAAGATGCATTTGTATGAGTAGTTTATCTTGTGGGAGAAAAGTATGAACAAGGGAAGGACTTATATGCAAATCTGGAGAGGGGTATGGGTATCTTTCTGCATAATTCCCATTTGTTTCCTTCCTATCTGCCAGATATAAATCGGAAGGCCTATATTGCAAGAAAAAAAAGTATAGAGAAAAAAAAGTAGACAGTAAAGGAAGTAGAGATAAATATTAAATATAAAATAAATATAACCGTAGAGAAGAGAGTAGAGATAGCAGAGACGTCGGGAAAGGATCGCTCGCGCGCGGGAAAATGCGGCCGGGCGTGCGCTAGTTTTGGCGCCCGGCGTCCGGCGCGCTTTATAAAATCCAACGCCCTCGCACCGCTCTGTGCCTTGCCACCGCTCTGTGCCTCGCCACCGCTCTCTCCCCGCTCTTTTTCGCCTCGCCGCCGCCGCGCCACCATGCCGCCGCATCGCCGCGCCTCCTGCGCCCGCTCCCGCGTCGGCACGTTGGGGAAGTTCAATGTTCTATATGAGGCTAGGACGGCGGATAGGGATAAGAGGAGGGCGGAGCGAGCCGCCTATCGCGAGGACAAGCGTAGGCGAAAAGCGGACGCTCAATTCAATATGAGGCTAGGAGCAGCGTCGCCCTGGGAATCCGACGACGATCGGTATCTTCACGCCTACAGTCAGACGTCTGAGGGGGACATCACCGAGGAGGAGTCGGACGACGAGGAGTAGTTGAATTATCTTTTTTTATCTATCTATGCTCAGAACTATCCTCTACTCTCTAGTATCTACTTCTCGATCTCAGCACTATAAACACTTTTTAAAGCAATCAACGTTGCAATTCTGTTGGAGATGCTCTAACATGGCGCATAAGTGCTTTAATGTTGCCTACAAGATGCGCGAGTATTACTAGTAGTATTTTTCTTGCCATGTTGAGATTTTAAAACCACGAGTGTGAACATGCAGAGGAGCAATGAAGACCAAACACGGGATATTCGGGACATCTTCAAGGAGCGTGGCAAGTTAAAGAGGAGCTGCACCAAACCTGTAAAACGAGCTTTGGTAAGTAACACCCTTTCAATTACTTTCGTTTAGCCTCGTGTTCTTCGATGTGTATATGTTGTACTTTCTGTTTCTCTTAAGCGTGGTGTTCTTCAATGTGTAATACGAAGAGTCTTAATCGCCCTAATGCTTTCGTTTTTAACTTGATGTAGGAAGTGGGTCTTCTCACCTTGTAGTCTGTTTTTATATTTCTTTTCCTTTTGAATTCACTTCTCCGAAGTTCTGCTTATCCGCTTCTACTAAATGGATCTAGGTTTCTCTCGAGTATTGATCTAAAAAGAAGTAACTTCATGTCGATGCAGTTCCTGCGAGGAGGGAAGTATGGTCAACCTCGAGATCATGTTTCCAAAATGAGGCTGGATTACACACAAGGTGCCGCCTCCCTAATGATGCCGGATTAGACACAAGGTGCAAATTCCCGGATGATGCTTTGGATTACACACAAGCCGTGGAGTCGCCACTGTTCGTGTCCTCGTGGCATTAGTAAAGGCTGAAAGAAAGCGTCAAAGAGCCCTTGAGAATGTAGCTGAGTTCCTGAAGAAGCGAAAAGAGCAATCAGATGCTCTCTTCACCCAAGCCAAAGAAGAGATGGAAGAAGCCAGAAATAAGCTAGCAGAGGCAGAGCAGGCTAGGCGTCTCCTGCTATCTAAAACTGTTGTCAATACAAAATTTCCTTCATAATAGCTAGGTTCAAATGTTTATCCAACAAGATGCCTGCTGTGATGTCCGTGCATCTACCGATGTGGCACAAAATGTTATTTTTTGGGTCATGTAATAACAGCAATTACTTTCCAAACAATAATGCATTTAAGCATTGGACATGGTATAGTTCACGCGCAAGCCGGACATTCCAAGTTCAACTTCCACATCAAACTCATGTTCACAGATATCTGCACATTCATACATAATGTCCACAACCATGATTCACTTCAAAGCCAAATTTTTTTTGAGGAGAGTTATAAATAAAGAAAAACCTCTACTAGTTCCTGCTACCAGTGCGAGCACAACAAGTCAAGACCATGAGTATATTTTAGTCATGTTTTCTGTTCTAAAATGCCTGCCTGCTCGCGGAAGGACGTGTTGCCGGCACACGTGCAGATTCAATGAAGGCAGGCAGGGCAGTCTTAAGCTGGTTGCACGCGGCGAGGAGGCGTGCTTAGCTGGGCCTGCAGCGAGTGCGGCCCTCTTGGCCGGCGCACCGGTTCAATGCCTGCGCTATGAGAGGTCGCGTCCGTGTCAGAGCAATCACTCCCTCCAGTCCTTTTTTGTTTGGGTATAACAAAATCTCGTTTTCCATTCACATTTTACAAGTAAAATTAATTGACAAACTTAGACCCAAAGTACGATGGGGACTAGTAAACTAGAATGGAGGTAGTAGTTTTTTTAATCAAAGAAGGGTTTCCTTCCGATTACTTTGAAAACCAAAGCATCTAAATCTAAACCATAGTATTTGCCCTAGAACTACCAGGTTCAACATCTCGCAACATAAACCCATACAACCATACGCCAAGAAGGTACGTAGTACTATGAATTCCATTTTCGCTCCATACCAATCGTTCTAAAACTACTTAGTACTTATAACGTGCCATTGAAAATCGGAACTCTTAACCCCGCTAAAAAATGATATTTTAAACGTGGCTACTCGATCTGTGGCAACTGGCGAGCCACCGCGCTCCAAGTCGTTCACCTATGGTCCCAACCATCAACTCCTACAAAGGTGCTCCACCACGCACTTGCACCCGTGAATGCAGCAATCGTATGCGCCTAGGGTTTTAGGGTTTATTTGTTAACGTCGCATTTACGTAACCCTCACGTGTGCGAGACAGCGAGAGGCCGACTACGTATGCGTCGCCTCTTCTCTTCAGATATGTACTCCACCGCTTGTCCGGTGTCCAAAAAATTATAATAACTACTAGCAATGTGCCAATGCGTTGCCACACGATCAAAGTAGATTAATACATATTCACCGATTTGATAGAAAAAAAAGTCTAGTTTTGAAAACGTATATCACACTAAAAATATGTTATATTTCACTCAAAATATATTCCTTTGGCGGTTTTGATGAGATAAGGGAGGAATGTTGTTGGTTTCAAGATTCGAGAAGTGGTATATGTCTAATTTCTACTCTTACTAGCAAGATACCCGTGCGTTGCACGGAACATCAAGATCTCGTGGGAGAAAAGGATGAACGAGGGAAGGCCTTATCTGCAAATGTGGTGAAGAGTGCGGGTAAATTGCCATATTTTCCTTCCTATCCGTCAGATATAAATCGGACGACCTACATTGCAGGATGGCAGGCCCACCATCATCACCAACTCTATTTTTATCCCTACTCTTATAAAAAGCATTGTCGGTGATGATCGTGTGCCTGCCATCCTCAATATAGGCCGTCCGATCTATATCTCGACGGATAGGAAGGAAACTATGGCAATTTTGCAAAAGATACCCACACCCCTATCCACATTTGCAAATAAGGCCTTCCCTCGTTCATCCTTTTCCCCACAAGATAAACTACTCATACAAATGCATCTTGATGTTCAGGTAACGCATGGGCATCTTGCTAGTTGTTGCAAAAGGCCCATGTGTGTGTGAGAGAGAGGGAGAGTGGAGGAGGGCGGAGTGCATGTGTGACAAAGACACAAGTAGTGTGTGTGCGATAGGTATCAGCTTAAAATGAGGCGATAGTGTGTGTGTGCACGATCGAGAGGGCGTGTCTCAAGAAGGGAAGAAAAGGCTACATAGATACAAGGAGCGGGAGAGAGACATATATGCGATGGTGGAAGCACGAAAAAAGGGTGTATAAACCTATCTAGAGGCTAGCCAGTCAATAAATGTTTGTGAGAGAAGTACGAGTCGGGGTGCGAAAGCGAGAGTTTTGTGTGTGAGAGAGAGAGACGGTAGTCGGGAAGGGGAGTGGAAGCAGGAGTTGTGTGTGTGTGTGTGTGAGAGAGAGAGAGAGAGAGGAGACGGTAGTCGGGGTTGTCTGATCGGTAAACAAATGAATAATGTCAGTCTGGGATGGAGACGAAAAGGAGACCGCAACAAATGTTGTGTCTACAGGAGAGAGAGAGAGAGAGAGAGTAATTTTAGTGGTATGAGTCATATGTAGAGACATATAGGGTGTGTGAGAGAATCCCATAGAGAGAAAGACAAAGTGAAAGATGAGTGGAGGCTGTGTGTGGCGGTGAAAAAGAAAGCTTAGGTACCGAAGTGATACCAGAGAACAAGAGAGACGTGAGAGATAATGAAAACCGTGTAATCAGTATAATGATAGGGAGAGTGTGACACTTCTCAAGGGAGACGCCGAGAGACCATGTTTGCGAGGATAGGAGAAACATGAAGTGAGCGTCTTGGTGAGCTGGAGAAAAGAGAGTGATAGCTACCTAAGGAGCATGCATGCGAGAGAGATGGGCGTGAAAGGAGTGAACAAAAAGGGATTCAAATATTTGAATTGAGATGATGATACATGTAATCCATACTCGAACCAAAATTGATCTATCAAACATGCATACTCATATGAATTCACGCACATCTATGTTATTTAATATGTAGATATTACTGATCCATACATTTTAGTAGAACATAATTTGGTTAAATTTTTTCGAATTCAACCTTAAGATTTCAAGATCGTTGTATTTGTAAATCATATTATACATATAAAGGAGCAGAATTCTTTGTTGTGCTTTTGAAAGTATATATAAAAAAAATGATGTATATAGAATGTAATTCCAATTGAAAATGGATCCCTTGAAAAAATAGTAGAATACAAACGGGATTCGAATTGAGTTGGCACGATGGCGTGCAATCGTGCAAAATTTGAACGAAGCAGGAAAGTCGCAGAAGCCGCTTGAAACCAAAATCCGCGAGATGGAAATCACTACGCCTATCCCTGCCACGCAAAGCCTATCTGCTGGATTTCTATAGGTTTCGATAGGGGTAGGTTTGTAATTTCACCCAAACGTGACGTAACCGCTTCTCACCCGGATTCATACACGGTGGGTGCCAAAACACAGTGTGCCCTCTGCCGAAATCGACTCCCTCCCCGGTTCATATTCATACACGATGGGCGCCAAAAACAAACTCTCGTCGGCAAATATTTGGTGTATGCGAGATTACCGTCCTATCCCCAACCGACTAATGTTGCTGTGATGTAGTAGAAATTTGAAGCAGGGCTAACTTTGTAAATTTCCTCGCATTTGAGACAAGCGCGCCCTGAATACATGGTTCCCCCCTTCCTCTCGACCTCCCTTTTCCCCATTCGTACTCCGTGGGCGCCAAAACACCCTCTCCACCCCACCCTCCTCCGTCCGCTGCCGTCCGCCACCCCATCTACCGCCGTCCTCCATCACCATGCAGAGCCGATACCCGACGCCGTCCATTACAAGAGATCGACCTCCCTCATCCACGCCTTCGACCGGGATCCTTGCATCCCGTCCTCTCGCTTCATCCTCATTGCCGTCCACCTTTGTCAAGCGCCGCTCCTACGACCGTCTCGCCCACCGCCTTCGCCGCCACCGTCTACCCTCCTAGATCTGCTTCCACGCCGACAAATATCGCTACCGCAGCACCATCAAATTCTCAGCAGATGCGTGACATCGGCGCCGCACTGTGAGGCGGTACTCTTTTCAGATTCTGCTCAACTTATTTATCGCAGCAAGAAAATAGATCGCCACCGCTTTAATCTGATTTCTTGTCTTGGTTGCGGTTGCCTTTGTCCGGTTTGCACCTTCAGATCCGCCATGGCACGCTCAACACTATACTCCCAATGCTTATGGTTTTCCTTTTATATTCCACACTAGTTAAATCACAGAGACTAAATTTCAAAATTGGGTCACTCGATTTTCAGAGCTCACGGAGTTCGCGGTGCGATCCAAGGGGCTCGGGTGGTTGTGGGGCCTCACGAACGAAGAAAACTCGACGCTGGTGGGGGTGGGGGTGGCGGAGGAACACAGGTGGGGGCGGTGGTCGGCCCGGCCCGTCTGCAAGGTGTTCAGATGGGAAGAATTAAGAGACGAGGAAGAAGAAGGGTTAGGAGAAGTAGGATCTTCATCCAACCGTCTGAAATGGTCGAGACAGGCTGGAGTTGCATTCTTAATGCGCTCTGGTTCATCTTAGGTGGGCAATCACAAGAACCAACATTTTATTATCCAAAATCTGATTGCTCTTCTTTACCATGTTCCTCTTCCGTTCTTCTTTAATATGTACTCTCTCCGTTCCTAAATACAAGTCTTTGTATAGATTCCACCATGGACTACATATGGAGCAAAATGAGTGAATCTACACTCTAAAATGTATCTGGATACATCTGTATGTGATCCATAGTGGAAATCTCTACCAAGACTTATATTTTGGAACGGAGAGTATGCTAGTAGTACAAAGATGTTCCTTGTAATCAAGATGAGCAGGACATTTGCGATGTAGAGGTCTATACGATTGGTTGTGATGGACACTTTGAGCCTCTTTGATTCGTAGGATCTTGTAAACATAGGAATAGGATTTGTAGTGGCCTGCCCACTTGAATCCTATAAGAATAGCAAGGAAATGCGCGGAGCTGTGTCGCCTTTGAGAGTTACACTGATATTAACAGTACCGCACCTTCACTTGAAGAGAGCTGGTACCGAAGCCTTTCTAGCCGTACCGGCAATACTAGCACATATATTCCAGCAAGTTCCACTTTGCTGATTTTACTCTGATGCTTAAGGTTTTCCCATGATATCTACACTATGATCTGTGTAGCTGCTTTGTGTCGCACTAGCAGCAGTCCACTCTTGAAGCTAAACACTGCAATGACTTACAAAATTGGCACCAAGGCATTGAGTGCCATTCTGGATGCAATGAAACTCATACGCTCCCCACCGTTGACTCTTGTTGAGAATATGATCCTAATGACTATTCTAACCTCGAGGAGTCAAAGGCGTATGGCCTGTCCTGTTCACCCATCAAGGTGCCTGTTCTAATTTGGCAATGTTTTATTGATTGCGGGTATCTTGCATATGTTGTCTTGCATTTCTTCTACTTTGTTGCACCGCCATCTCGCTTAGTTTACTCATCATATATGTCGAGATGCCATGCCCATCCATTATCAATACATATTCCATCTGTCATCATACCATGTTTTTCCACTCAAATGTTGTTCGTGGTGCATCGGACATCAAAAGGAAGAGGGTGATTGCCGAACTGAAGGAGCACCAAAGCAAAGTCCTTGAAAAACATGGTGGTGCCGAGAAATCGACAAAGACACCCACTTATATTGGTTGTACAACCAGTGACACAAAACATAGGACCGACTCCAGCAGACTGTACCCATACTTCACTGGCCACACCACTAGCCCCACCACACAGGACCTGCACTCCAGCAAAAGCTATTACCGATTTCATTTGCCATAGCACCAGCTGTACCACAGAAAAATCCCACTCCAGCAAAAAGTACAGCAAGTCCACCGGCCGAAGACCTATCCCAACTGCAGAGACGGCCAATTCCTGCAGATTGGAACCCCATTCCATTTATTCCCAGTTTAAAAGACAATGCTTTCAATGTTGTTAGGGACAACGTGCATATATTCCCATCATGGGAAGATTATTGTGAAGACAAACACCATTTTCACATCTTCCTGTCCAACTTACGTGTAAGTGCTATTATTCATGGTTATTATTTTCCTATTTTCTGCTGATTGAACACATCAATGATTTACATTACATTGTTGTAACTAGGCGAGGGTCAATCTGGATAGTCATGACGAGCAAAGCTTGCTTGTGCTTTCCAAGGAAGCATTGCAGCAGTATCGGTGTTACCTGAGGAAATCACACTTTGGTGGCAAGTCTATAAACGAATTTCCGGTGAAGTCTCCTGTGCTAAATTTAGAAGACATTGAATGGAAAAACCTTGTTATGCACTGGTCTCGTTCCCAGGATGAGGTACTATCTATGAAATCACATGACAATTTGAACTTCTACTTTTCCGCATGTGCCTTACGGATCTTTTTGCAGGAAATCTGCTCGAAGAAGAATTCCGGTTTGAAAAGAACGACAGGATATCGCAAATATGCTGCCCGCTGCTTTGCTCTTGTTAGTACCTGTTGTCCTGTTTCACTGTACTTGCATACATACCTGGCTCATTATGTGACAGTAGTATGCCTGAGAGCTTGCTTATCAATTGTTTGCTCCAAATTATCTAATCTGTATGAATGCTTACATTAGTGTAGAATATATCCAATGCCAATGTTTTTTTTAGCTCTGCATTGTTCTTGTAAGTACATGCTATCCTTTATCAGTGTACTTATAATGACAGGTAGTTGTTCATGTACCATCACTCTGCAGCTTATTTTCCTTTGCCCTCCATTTTCTACACATCAGATCTATATTTACTCTTACCATAAGGTTGGTACTGAAGAAGTTTAGCTGTGCATTGCTCTCGGCTGTACCTTACCTTTTGCCTGTATCGCTGCATTTACATTTATAGCTACTTGGTTATGTAGCATCACTCTTCATCTTATCTTAAATATTCTCCATTTTTTCGTATATTATCACATCTATATTTACTCTTAACAAAATGTAGAATAAAGGCAATGCTTTTGAAGAAGATTACGTGGTAAACTTCCTGAATTGCCCCCCCCCCCCATTGGCATGGACAAGGCCTTTATAGAGCCTGTCTTCACCAATAATGTAAGTTTGTCCATCTCAAGCCTTCAAACTTTGTTGTATATATTTGGTTAGGCATGACTGCAACAACTGTTTATTTTTGGTGTTTGCATCAAATTGCTTATTTAAAGTTTATTATGTAGTTCATAAACAAAAGTTTGTCCTTCCTCAATTTAAGTTTTCAGTTGTACAACCAAGTTCCTTCTTCATACCATGTAAATTAAACTATACAGAGCAAGTGATCTTCTTTTGCACTGCACGTATGCTTCATTCTTCATCCGTAATCCGGTGGTGTGGTGAACCTACCCACTACAAAGACAATGTCATATTCTGCAATGTCTTAACTATGAACAATGTCATATCATTCTACTATTATTTAAACCGTCTCTTTATTTGCCAATTTGAAATGGTATAAATTGACAAAGACACTAACCATTGATACTTATGAGTTCTTGATCTATAATCCAATGTTGTCGTGAAGCTGCCAACTCCTTCACAATGTCATTTCCTGCCATGTCTTGACCTGAACAATACCATATTGTGTTAATGCAATTTTAAACTGTGTCACTTTATTCGTCAGTAAGAAATGTTATGAATTGTCAGCACTGATACTTTTACGTGCAAAACCTGTCATCTGTCTGCTTGTTTATCTTTTAGAGTGAGGAAGATATAAGTGTTGAATAAGCGCAGTCTCATCATCTTGTTTCACCGCTTATACCGCAGCCTCCCAAAGAGCTTAACCTTTCTTGAACTCTATTGAAGTCTTTGTCGGTTTTGTATATTATTTTGTTGGCGTGTTTATTTGCAATCGGTGGCGATCTTTGATGCCCAAAGGTATGTAATCTGTTGTCCGCTTATGCTTTATTATCATAGTGGCGAACTTTAATGCCCAAAGGATGTAATATGCCGTAATTTCTTTATTGTATAGTCTAGGTTTTTCTTATTCGCGATGCTGCAGTTATTTTATCGTATATATATATCCTGTCTTCGCGATAAACCGGCCAAACCGTAAAATTACGGTACATAATCGGGCCGTCATGCAATCACGATGTAGGTTGGGCCTGAAACGTGCCGAACAGCTCACGGGCCGGCAGCAGCCCGGAATGAACCCCGGCCCATGATTGTGCGAATAAAATCACGGGCTTTTAACATGCCAAAATTGTCTCGTTCCTTGTTTGGCCCAATCAGATATCGGCTGCGAGCAGGTCGGATGCAAATCGGGCCGTAGTTAGACCCAACTATATGACGGGCTTTTAACGGCGAAATTAATATAGGGCGAAATGTTAAGCGGGCCCTTAATGTGCCAAAACTAATATTAGGCCGAATTACTAAGTGGGCCTTTAGCAAGTGGGCCCAAAATCATAGTGTCCAGTTGTCGGGCCGAATTTGATATGGGCCATAATTGAGCCCAAAGCCTCTTAAAGGGTCGGACCTGATATGGGCCGTAATTTGGCCCAGAACGTGGTAGGCTTATAACGGGCTAGATCTCATATGGGCCACTTTTAGGCCCGGAACGTGGCAGGCCATTAATGGACCGGATCAGATATGGGCCGGCATTTGGCCCAAAACATGGTAGCGAGTTAATGGGCCGGCCTACTAGGGTCCTCAAAATCTTGTGGGCCTACAGCTGGACCGGCCCATTAATGTCGGCGAAATCTCGTGGGCCTTTAGCTGGGCCGGCCCATTATGATCCGCAAGAATCTTGTGCGCCTTTACCTGGGCCGGCCCATTATAGCACACAAAAATCTTGTGGGCCTTTAGCTGGGCCGGCCCATTATGGCCCGCAAAATCTTGTGGGCCTTTACCTGGGCCGCCCATTATGGCCCGCAAAATCTCGTGGGCCTTTAGCTGGGCTGGCCCATTATGGTCCGCAAAATCTTGTGGGCCTTTAGCTGGGCCGGCCCATTATGGTCCGCAAACCTTGTGGGCCTTTAATTGGGTCGGCCCAATTAAACTTGTTGGGCCGTGCCACGTGTCGACGTATCATAGGCGCCTTCTGTCCAATGAGTGGATGACATCTGTCCCAACGGTGAGCCGACACGTGTTTCCTCCACCCAATGATGATTTTACACGTGGAAAATCCCCATTGGTCGGGGCTGTTAACGGGTTATCGGAATCAAAACCCGACCCGATAGCTTAACTGCGTTCCGTTACGGTGGATGCCACGTGTCGGTCACCCTTGACGAAAGCACTTCTGTGACGCGCGATTTATCGTCATGGAAGTGGACACTTCCGTGATGATAATTTTAGTAATGTCATGGAACACTTCTACGACAAAGACAGTATGACTATCTTGATTACATCATAAATTTGTCATGGATGGACATGCATGACAAAAAACGCGACCTACTGTGACAAACACATATCATCACGGAAGTGTATTTTTTTTGTAGTGAAGGTCACTTTTCATATCAATGGTACTAAGTGTACGGTTCATTTCCCGTAGAAACAATTTCAAGTCAATGGTATCAATATTATTGAAAAATCTCTGATAATTACTTTCAGAAGTTTTAAATTCCCTATTCCCACTGTCAATAAGAAATGTGATATTCTCATTGTCGGGGACGTGCATATCCCCGTTGAGATAACTTAGTGTTTTACGAAAGTTCTTCGGTTTCATGCTACTTGGAAGAGGTTTGTTAATAAGACTTGATCAACCTTATTGATGGATTCTTTTGATGGGCATGTTGTCGATGAATTTAGTAGGCACAACCTTCTGTACCTACTTTTCATTTTCTGTTTTTCTTGGTTAAATAAAATATAATGCCATGATTATCCTGTTTTCTAATTTATCCATGCAATAAAAAGTGCCTAGAAATAAAAGTACTCAAAACGCAACAAAAAATTTACACAAATTTTTGTGGTATATTTAAAATATTTGGCACTGAAATCACCCGGGGGAGTGCCCCAGATGTCCACATGACATGAGGGCGCGCCTCACACCCCAAGCGCGCCCTGGTGACATGTGGGCCCCAAGGGGCCCCTGTCACTTATCCCTTCGCACCCACTTCATCTTCCTCCTCTAGAAAAAAGTCTCCAGCAGCTCTCACCCCATGTTCTTGCTCATACACTCGATTTTTTGATCTTTTTGTTCGGAGCCCCATTTCCGAAACTATTTTGGGGAATTGCTCCTTGGTATGTGACTCCCCCATTCCTCCAATTAGTTTTTGTTCTAATGGTTTATATTTTGCATAATTAGTTGCTCTTGGTGCTACAACAAATGAGCTTGCATATTGAATTCTTTGAGTTTCAAGTAGTCTGAATGCTTGTTATAGCCTCTAGACCTCCATATGAGTAGTTGCTACCAATCTTGTTAAGTTTTGTTGATGTCATTTGGTGTCCCAAAAATTTCAGAAAATTGTACGCAGACATGAATTTCTTAAGGAGAAGTTCCTCGAGGCAGAGGTCCTCTCAAACCTCCCTGGGTGAAAGCTCAACACGCCAATCATATGAGGAACCAAGGGTAAGTTCAGTGCGATAGGCCGATATGGAATCGTGTCGGTGGCCGTGCAATGAGTTCATGACAGAGATAGACATTAAGGAAGAATTTTACCAATATATTCACAATGCCGGCCTCTCCGCCTTTGTCGCAGATAAGCCACAACAGTTCTACAACCTTACTCGTACATTCACTCGGAATTTTATGTACCACCCGCACACATTTAGAGTTTCATTTCGCCTCTATGAGAGCTCCTATACCATGTCTCTAGATGAATTTTGTGATGCATGCAAAATTCCACGTTGGGGCTCGGTAGAGGTACCACAACCAGTTGAGTATGCATTTTTCCTCACTAGTCTTTGCAATGATGAAGATAGGAGAGTTAATAAGCTAGGATTAGTATTATTCATTTTTCCTCTATCTGGCACTTTGCACTTTTCAATGGGAAATGCATAGTTGGCAAGCAAGAGTGTAGTGCTCTTTGTGCCCCTGATCTAAGTCTTATTCATACAGCTATAACTGGTGCTCAAAATTATAATCTTGGGGCTATTGTTGCATGTAGGCTTCAGGGTAATGCGAGTGGTGGTGATTTATATGGAGGAATTTATGCCTCATGCTTGGCTGCACGGTTCGGGGTAGTGCACAAATTCAACGACCCCCTCATACCTTACAAATATTTGAATGTCAAGCAATGAAGGAACATAAGTTTTTGACAAGTGCTGAGCCACCTTATGAGTATAAAATATTTTTTAACAAACGGAACCCCTTGTATGTTGTTCTGCCTGCTCCTGTTCTTTTTGATTTTCAGCAGAAAGAAAGATATTTTCCAATAGAGAGTGTTCTGAACGAGTATAATGCAGCTGTCGAGGCCATACGACAGGCCGAGGAGGCGGCTTGGAACGCCTCTACGACCATTATCCATCACTGCCATGGCCATAGACCAAGCTAGGCGAAAGCCTAAGCTTGGGGGAGTACATGTTCCTCATCGACATTATATTCATGTTCACACATTTCATTCCAGTTGTCGGTGTTCACACTTTTTCATTATACCATCCATGCTAGTTTTATTTTTCTCGCTTTCTTCTTCTGTGCCTGAAAACTTTAGAAAACCCAAAAATATTTCTCGCTTTTTTTGGCTTTTCTTTCTAGCTTAAATTGTCATTCCTTTGTAGTATTTAAAGAAAACACAGAAAGATTTCTCGTTTCTTCGTTTGCTTGTTGGGAGCTTTCCCGTATAAATAGTTTTCTTGTTTTTTGTTTTCCTTCCTTGTTATTTTTGCTTTCTTTAGAAAAATGAAAAACTCCAAAAATATTTTAGTGTGTTTCTCTGAAATTCTTTTCTTTTGTTGAGTCGTTGCAAGGAGAAGATCACGATGAAACTGTTGAGTGGCTCTCATATGAATTATTGTTTATCTAACAAAGAGCCCATTTTGCCTTGTCTTCTCCTTTGAATAAAATGCTTGCATATTCCAGCTTAGTCCACAACACTTTTGCACTATTATTATTTCCATATCATTCGGTTGTGCAAGTGAAATGCAATAATGACGATAATTTGATGAATTGACTATGGCAACGAAAAGAGGGTAGGAACTCAACTGTTTTTGTCTTTGTAAATATGTTTAACTCAGTATCCATGATTCAGCATGTCATGATTAAACATGTTTGTGATGACCCTTAGATATTATAATTGCTCATTCCATGCTTAAGTAGTTAGGATTGGATAATGATTTATCTTGAGTGTCAACATGCATTAAAATGAGTGTGATGTAGTATGATGATATGATATCCTCCTCTGAATGTTTCAAGTGGCTTAACGTGGCACATGTTCACGCATGTAGTTGATTCAAAACCAACATAGCCTCGATGATATTTATGTTCGTGGTGTCTATATCGAACTCATGCTAGTATACAATGATGATTGTTTATGGTGCATGTTTATGACCGTATTCGCTCTCTAGCTGGTCGCTTCCCAATCTAAAATTTGCTAGCCTTCACCTGTACTAAGCGGGAATATTGCTTGTACATCCGAAACCCTTAAACCAGTTAATCTAGATGAGTCCACTATATCTACCTGTCAGGACCGGATTTTAGGGATATTAATTTCCCAGAAAATGGCCCTTGTGCTCACCAGCCCCAGGATTACTGTTAGCTGATGAGACACCAACTTAATACATAAGTTCCAAGCAAAATACAAAATTATGTAGTACAAGACCATCCTGGCCTATGAGTACAACAAAAGGTTTCTAGTGGTTGATGGCGGAAGCGGTTTGTGGTTCATCAGCGTCTATGGGACTCCATTTCTCACAGGAACAGCTGACCAGGATAATTCCTATCTTCGCGAGCCTGCTTCATCATTGCGTAGGTTCCGGGGCTGTCATCGCATCGCTCCTCTCCATGCAAGAAATCTGGCTAAGACAATAGCCAGGGACAAGCCAGTGAGTACTTTGAATGTACTCGCAAACATTTTGAACACGGGTATAATATAACAAACGATAATCATGCTCTGAAATATCCTATGATCACAACATCAGTCATAAAATAAAATCTCTGATGCACGCAAGCAGGGTATTTATATACATGAATATGCAATAACAGAGTAGTAATAAAATGCACCAATCGGGTGTTTGAAGCGATGCCTCGAAAGGTTAGTAAATAACGAGCATGCCTCAGTCGGGCGTCTGAGCGACACCACATAAAGGGCTTATAAAGTAAATAAATAACAAGCATACCACAGTCGGGCGTCTAAGGGACACCACATAAAGGGCTTATAAAGTAAATAAATAACAAGCATGACACAGTCGCTCGACTCAGAGAAACCACATAAAGGGCTCATAAAGTAAATAAATAACGAGCATGCCACAGTCGGACATCTCAGCGACACCACATAAAGGGCTTATAAAGTAAATAAATAACAAGCATGCCACAGACGGACGTCTCAGCGACACCACATAAAGGGCTCATAAAGTAAATAAATAACGAGCATGCCACGATTAAGGCGTCTCGTGGACACCACATCAAGGGCTTATAAAGTAAATAAATAACCAGCATGCCACAGTCGGGCGTCTCAGCGACACCACATAAAGGGCTCATAAAGTAAATAAATAACGAGCATGCCAGAGTCGGCCGTCTCAGCGACACCACATAAAGGGCTTATAAAATAATCTCAGTGAATATCCAGGAGGTAGAACCATCGCAGGGATACTCGATAATTCAAATAATATAATGGGTCAGTCCACAATAAAATATACAAAATCATCACAAGTCACAAGTCATGATCCAAGTTCTGGTTTAACAGTTTCTCCTCCGAAGACCGACACTAAGACAGACACTTGACTCATCCCAGACTGTAGTCCTTAACCATGGACACGGCAATTCGAATAGATACAAACTCTGCAGAGGGTGTACTCTTTACCCACGAGTAACGGATTCCTTTAGTCCATCGGGACTAATTCCGTCTACGGTCTTTTAATTGAAAACACACCTGACCGCACACACCAGCCTAACTTACGGTGTCGAATCACCCACGACACCTGTTAAGAAAAACTCTAAGTGGGGAGGCTACAACCTCGATTAGCATGGGATCACAAAATTTATACCAGCAAGAACTAGGGGAGCTACCCCTTTGGCTACAACCGAAAACACCCATGCCCCCGGACCAGGTGGCATGCCTACCGGAGGCCTCTGGTATCTTCCACCATGGCCTCTCTGTATGGTGTGTGCTAGGAAAGGGGTTGACAACTTCTTGAATCGCACTTACCCGTACATGGCAGGAACAAGTGGTAGTATGAAACAAGTATGGGGGTTACCGGAACAAGACTCGATCTATGGTCGACTCAGGAGGTTTAAGTATTCCATGCATGGTTAGCATAACAAAATATGTTTCAACCAACAGACAAAGTCACCACTCGTCATGCCTCACTTTGCCATACCGGACACAACCGTCTCAACGAAGACCGGAGACAAGCTCGTGTCTACCCAAGACAGAGGCTCTCCCGACTTCCCCCCGGTAGGCATGAAAGGTATACGAGGGTGTCTACTATCACAATATATCGAATGCCAACAAGATGTAAGCATCAATATGCACATATGAGTATGATCATATTATCACATGAAATAACGGAAACTTCGGGTTAAGGTGGTGTTGCGATCGTATCAAACAACACACAACAACATTATGCCAGGGTTCAGAATGCTTGCCTTCAAGTTGTGTAGAGGCAGGGTGCATCCTAAAACTTTTGAAAGTTTTCTTCTTTCTCCAAAAATCCTATTTAATAAAATTTGAAATTAACACATAGTTTAAAAACAGCACAAAAAAGTTGTTTGGAAAATTATCAAATAAATATGAAAATAAACTAGACAATATTTGGGAAACAACTGAAAAAAATCAAGTCATTTGGACTTATATTTAAAAAGATAAGCCCAGTCAAAGTTCTGTTTTTAAATGAAACAGAAAAAGGAAAACGGTTCGCCTGGAATACGCCTCATCGAGATTGGTCACAGATTACCGAAATACGTTTCCACCAGAGGAAAACGATTAGCCGGGTTGCGCCACTAGTGGCTTGGCTGGCTCACCGGCAGTGGTCCCCACCGGTCCGGTTCATCTTCCCCCCCCCCCCCCCCCCCCCGTGCGTGCCTCCATAGAGACAGGGGCCGTTTCCAACGGCGATCCCCGGCGACACAAGCCACCATTCGATGCGCTCTCGATATGGGGGTGATCGGGAGGAGGCACCGCATCCATCTGCAGTGGTTGGGGCGCGGGGGAGCTTGAGGGTGAGAGCACCTTCCTCCATGGCGGAGGGGATGCTTCGGGAGGGAATGGGGTTTGGCATACCGTGGCTCCCGGGTGAAAATGGAAGTGGGAAAGGGTTCTCGGGGTTGATTTGGAGCTAATAGAGGAGAGCATGGAGGGGAAGCAGCTCTGGTTGATCGAAATTGACCGGAGGGCGGCGGCGGCCCAAACTGCCAGAGACGGAGAGAACGACGGCCTCTGGAGGAATGGGAGCTAGAGGGGCCTTGCTATGGCATCAAGGAGGGTTCATGTCCAGCGTGAAGAGCACAGGTGGGTTTATATAGGCACGGAGAGGCGGTTCGGCGACGACCGCGGATAAGGGCGGTGGCTCACCGCCACTGTGGTTTGCAGGACGACGTGGCGATGGCTGGCTAGCTTTAGGGGCTAACGACGAACTCTCTACTGTCCAAGGAGGCGAGCTGGCGTGCTGCGGTGGTTTGGGCGGTGCCGACCTGAGCAGGGGCGGGCAGCCGATGCCTGCGTGCCACCAAAAGGCTCGCTGCGGCGGCGCTGTGAGGAGCCAGGGGTGGTAGCATGTCACGGGTGAACGGACAAGATCGTGGCTTGGTCCCTCGGGCAAGAAAAGACCAGGAGGTGCGGAATAAGCGCGACGCGGCGGCTCGGGCACGGGGCTGCAGTTACGCCGCCTGGCGCACTCCGGCACGCCCACCAACCGCTCGGCGAAATGCCATGGCACCCCAGAGGGCTTGGATGATACTGCAAGTTACCAGACTGGATAGGGTGGTTACTAAAACTCTAGTGGACAAGCTGGCTAGGCAAATAAAGCAACTATATAATGCTAACTAAAATCTATGCCAAAACGGTTCATGCACTCCAACAATTCGATGAAATGCTAGGGGCATCTAGATGGTTTTGCAAGTAACCGAAATTTCCAGATCAGGGTCTCTTTAGGTACTAGAAAACATGGCATGGTTGTTTTGGGAAAAATCAAAACTTGATAGTGCAAGTTTTTGAGAAAGCCAAATCTGGACAGAAAAGAAAGGCTGTTATTGCATGGACCAAAAATACTCCAATGGGTCCACTCTCCTGGACTTAAGGGTTTTGTAGGATGGACAATAAGCAGGAAAAAGAATCATGGGTAAAGGAGCAAGTTAAAATATGGTTGCAGTACAAATCATCAAGTTGGACCGTATGAAAATGAGGTTGATTCACTCAAATTTTTCAAAGCACATAACTGGTTTTTGCATAAAGTTGAATAATATACTCCTATTAACATCCCAAAATTTTGGTGGAAGTTTTAAAGAAATATTTAAATAGGTTGTAGTGCAAAATTGCCCACTGGACCAGATTTGAAAACTTGGTGTAGAGCTCAAAATCTCCAATGAACAGAAGATATTTTTGCATAAATGTGATTTAAAAACATCACATGACATCTCCAAATTTTGGTTGGAATTTTAAATAAATTTATCAGATGGTTGTAGTTCAAATAGAGCTCCAAAACTAATGAAAAATCACTTTAAGGAATAAAGTTCAGAGAGCAATAATTATGCAAATAAATCCACTGATAATAGAAATATTTTTCTTGAGAGGTTAAACAAGTCCAATAATATAATTGGAAAGTTTTCACTTGGGGTAAAAACTCCATAAAAATAAAGAAAAGAATGGTTCTGAAATCAAAAGAAAATCCAGAAAATAAAAGTTTAAGTTTCCTGGCAAAATTATAATTAATAAAACAAGGCTAAAATTTTGGGGTGTAACAACACTACCCCCCTTAAGAAAAATCTCGTCCTCGAGATTTGTTAAGAGTTGTTTTCGAAAATATCTTTCATGTTAGTTGAAACCAAAAGGTTTACTCATAGCACAAACTTTGAGTCGTCGGGGTTGGCAGCTACGCTCGGGTAAAAAAAATTTGCAATCGCACACCAACATACTTATGCGTGGCTACTATTTAAAATAGGGGCACACAAGCAAACAACATTTAATTACGGCTGTCGGTGTCATAACCGGCGGATCTAAGGTAGGGGGTCCCGAACTGTGCGTCAAGGCGGATGGTAACAAGAGACAAGGGACACGATGTTTTTACCCAGGTTCGGGCCCTCTCGATGGAGGTAATACCCTACTCCTACTTGATTAATATTGATGATATGGGTAGTACAAGAGTAGATCTACCATGAGATCAAGGAGGCTAAACCCTAGAAGCTAGCCTATGGTATGATTGTTGTTCGTCCTACGGACTAAAACCCTCCGGTTTATATAGACACCGGATATGTTAGGGTTACACAGAGTCGGTTAAAATGGTAGGAGATCTACATATCCGTATCGCCAAGCTTGCCTTCCATGCCAAGGAAAGTCCCATCCGGACACGGGACGAAGTCTTCAATCTTGTATCTTCATAGTCTTGGAGTCCGGCCGTGACGATAGTCCGGCTATCCGGACACCCCTAGTCCGGGACTCCCTCACTAGCCCCTGAACCAGGCTTCAATGACGACGAGTCCGGCGCGCATATTGTCTTCGGCATTGCAAGGCGGGTTCCTCCTCCGAATACTTCATAGAAGGTTTTGAACACAAAGATAGTGTCCGGCTCTGCAAAACAAGTTCCACATAACGTCGTAGAGAGAATAATTTTCTGCACAGATCTGCTGACGTATTCCGCGGCGTGACATCACACCATGGCCAGGCCTTTATATGAATCGTTTTTACTGTTCCACCTCAGCGTGTTTAGCGAGGCAGTTTCCTTGGCACGTCTTATCAAAGCATAGATCGTGCCCCCTTATTCCGGGATTCTCATCAATACGGACGTGGGTAACCCAACCGTGCCCATTGGCATGCCTCCTCTATCAAAGCCGAGTCCTAATCGACCACGGGGTGGGCCCTTGGTATTCAACCTCTTTATAATGAGACCAAGGGCCTCTTCTTTTTACACCCTCCATCGAGTTTGCCTCGCGCTTCGAGTTCCAACACCCAAAGCTTCAGATTCAGGCGCTTCGGACTTTCGACGATGTCCGGATCCGACCAGCACGGCCGATGGATGTCTTCCTCCGTTCTGAGAAGAAGATGTGCTAAAGCTGCGTGACGCCAGGTATCTAACCGGCGAGATCTCGCATAGGCTGCCTGCTCCAGGGCAGGTCATTCCCACTCCTAAGCCCGGCGAGAACGTGGTGTTCGTGTCCCACTTCCTTCGGGGTTTAGGCTTCCCGATGGATCCCTTTGTGCGGGGGCTCATGTTTTATTATGGGCTTGAATCCGGAGTCCATCCTCCATATCTCGTCATTCATTGTCGTATGTGAGGCCTTCCTCCATATTACCCCCCATTTTGGATTGTGGCTCAAGACCTTCAAGGTGGAGCCAAAGATGATCGAGGGGCAACAAGCAGAGTGAGGAGGGGCGGTCATAAGCAAATGTGATGATGCTCCGTGGCCCGAGGGCTCTTTTCAAGAGGAGCTTGGTTTGTGGCAACGGGAGTGGTTTTATATCACCGCTCGCAAGGGCACCAAATGGGCGGCGCTACCTGCCTTCCGCTCAGGTCCACCACAGCGGCTGGCATCATGGGTCAACAAGGGGCTCGACTAGGGGCCGTCCAAGGACGTTCCCTTGCTGCAGGGCCGTATTCGAGATCTCCAGGAAAGAGGAATCAATCTGGTTGCGATGGGCGCGAGTTATGGTGATCCGCGCCTTCAGCCAAACGCCGCCCCCCTCACGTGGGAATTCAACCGAGGGACCATGAGCTCTCCGAAATTTTATGGGCACGACGCCCGTGGAGATGTATAAACTGTTCTTCGGATCACAAGAGAAGTGTCCGGACTTGACCGAGGATGCAGGACTAAGCTGCAATCGCCCAGATACTCAAGTAAGTAGTCCTGTAACCGGACAAGCTGTTCATATATTTATTTTATATATATGCCCTTTAAAGGAGCCGTTTCTTGAACAGGAGTGGATAGCCAAGGCAAAGTTAATAAGGTGTCCGGCTCCCCTCCCAGAGACCACGCCGGATGCCATGCTGACCAAGATATTGAAGGTCGCGCCTTTTGAAGAAAGTGAAGGGGGGAGCGGGGAAGCAACTGCCTCTACGAAGGAGGCTATCAAGGAAGGGGGGATTAAGAGTCCCACCTTCCGAGGAGAGAAGAGGACCGCTTCGGAAGATCCGGAGGTCAAGGCCTCAAAGAGGGGAAAGGAATCTTCGGCAGAGAGTCCGCACCGGAAGTAACCCAGCCGCATTATTTCCCCAAGGGGATCAGCCCTCCAGCGAGTCGTAAGTTAAAAAGAAGGGGTCTTGTAAATAAGGAACATCCCTGTATTTATTCATGAAGATAACCGAAATTGTACCTTGTAGTTCGGACCTCAGCCCTTCTCAGTAGAGCTCGTCTTTGGGGGATCTTCTTCCGGAGATGATGGAGAGCGAAACGCCTCCACCTGTCGCACCCTCATGTGAAGCGGACGACCCGGAGGTGTTGTGGCGGAGGGTTACCCCAAGTCCGGCGGGGCCGGAAGGTCCGGCGCCAAGTGGTGTGCGGTCGGAGGAGCTGAAGGATCTGCTCGGCCGAGCGGCTATTTCAGAGGATCACCGTGTTCTAATGGGTACGGTGATCGAAAGAATTGCATCCGCGGAGAGCGGATGGCATGAAGTCGTCAGAAGCTTACTGACGGGGTTTGAGGTACGCAAAAATGATGTACCTTCTGACAGTTATGCATATAAAATGCACCCTGTATGGATAGTAGCCCCTGAGACTCGGTATGTTGTCAAAATTGACAACGTGCTGAGGATCGAATTCTCAGTTATAACATATCGCCGCTCCTAAACAGGTGGCGGGGCATCCGGAGGCCAGCCGGACTGATGAATATGCCGAACTAAAGCGGCAACTTGACGAGGCGGATGCGTATATCGCTACCGTCAATAAACGGTTTGACGAGTCACAAGGTATGCGACTTCTATGCGGACACTGGTAAGGGGCTTGACGCCCATGTCTTACTATTCGTATGCTTAATGCAGATGGTACCGCTACCGTGGAGGAGCTGCGGCGGAACTCGCCCGAGCAAAAGAGCAAGCCAGGGTCGTAATGCGGCGCTTTAAAGGCGGCCAAGAGCTAGAAGTCGAACGGGCTGCTCATCGCCAAGAAGAGGAAATGGCCGATATGGCCAAAAGTTAAGGAATACTATCGATCGCTGCGAGGTTCTTGAAAAAGAACGTCAAGCGTAACAAGAGGGCCTAAAAAGGCCGCCGCCCGAATCCAAGAATGCCCAATCGGCTTTGAGAGCTGCCAAGGAGGAGCTGAGTCGGGCCGGGCAATTGCGGCCGGAAAACCGTTCTCGCTGCGGAGGACATATACAGATCCAAAGTATGCTCGCTGGATAAGTTGTGGAGTTCGGAGGATGCTTATCCGACTTGGCGGCGAAGCGCCGCGGACGCTGGCGTTGAGCACTTCCGGGCCGTAAGGGGCACGTAAGGGAAGAGCTATATTGGTTGCAATTCCATAGTCCGGAGCGTCCTCTCCGCCACGACCGATCGGTTGGCGAATGGGCCGAAGCTGAATCGGTTGTCCGGATTTGCCATGAAGCATGTCCTGACTCACTTGTGGCCGGGCGGACCCCAGCCGAAGAGCTATTTTGGTTTAGTGCAGCAGTTCCTTGGTGCGGTACCACGTATCGACGCAATGAAGCGATCGGCGTGTATTGAGGGAGCGCGGATGGCTCTTGCCCGTGTCAAGACATACTGGGCAGAGATGAAGGCCACCGACATTGCATCCCACGACTCGGACAGAAGCCGAGTACCTGCCGAGCACTACTTTGAAGGAGTCCTGCCAGGCGCTTGTTTAATAGAGACGCAGTGCTCGAAGGATATTATGTTTAAATGACGTGTATGATTTGTGAAAACAATGTTTCAATATAATATAAGAGCTTTTTATACTTGTGCGTTCAAGTAGTAAACTACTCCCTGTGCGGCCGTTTATGTATATGTGTATATAACCTGAAAGATGGCAGTCCTTGGCTTCAGCCCCCACGCACATAGTGCAGGGGTGCTTGCAAAGAAAGCGCTTTTTCACACTTAATCCAATGTCTTGGTCCTGTTAAGGAGGTGATAGCGTAGCAAACCAGGCAACCGGACTATAATGCTGTATCACTTTCACTTAGCCATAGGAGTTCGAAGGTGGGGCTACTATATAGCCCCTGGGGGCACCGCACTCTCCCGAATTGGGTGCGATTTGCTGACCGAAAACCGGTCCTTCGTTAATGCGGAGGAATCCTAAACATTCATGTGAGTCATCGAGTGGTTGACCAGTCTCTCGCTATATCATGACAGTCAGTTTTCGGCTTTCTCTACTGAGGTGCTCGCTCGGCCGAACCGGGGCACAATCGCAGTAGTTCTCCTGGTGCCGCGTTAGCCGTGAAAACGGAACGTAAGGAAGCAAAACACAGGAGCCGGGCAACCCAACATTTGACCAAAGACATGATTCGGAGCTGATGCATATAAGGCCTAACTCGAGACGCCGAATACTCCCTAAGGTATTCGGTCTTTATGAAAATGGGCAGAATAATGCCCTAAGCCCCTGATGTCCAGGTACGTGCAAAAATTCTGGTGCGTCCAATGCCAAAATGCCAGCCTCCTCCTCGGTTATAGTAAGGAACCGGGGGATGTATATCAACAAGAGATAGTAAAAAAGGTTTACGCAGGGTCTTAATCTGAAAAGAATTCTTGCAACGGGTCCCTACTGCACGTCTGCGCCTGTGTCTCCGTTGTGCCGTATCCTGGACGGGTGTAGCACGTTCTTCATCTGTAAAAGAGAGGAACTTAGTTTAAAAGAAAAAAGATCGTGCGAAAGATGTACTTAATATTAAATAAACAGAGTATGGTTCGAAGAAAAGTTGAGCTTTATTGTCTCTTGTTATACGTGCATGTAGCCCCTCGTATGGGGGTGTGCCGCTAGTAGGCGCCGGACTCGTCTAGCCGTGTCCGGAGTTTGAATGACCAATTCAGGTTCTTTGCCTAGCAGAGCCGGATAGCTGTGGGGCTGTCAAGGCAGTCTCCCGTTCTTCCGTGCTCGAGTAACACTTAATACTTCCTTTTAACGAGATGATGCCGCGTGGACCAGGCATTTTAAATGTTAGAGATGCATAATGTGGTATTGCGTTAAAGCGGGCGAAAGCTTCAAGGCCCCAATAGTGCTTGATGGCTACTTTTAAACGGGGCGATATGGAAGAGTAACCTTTCGCGACGGAAGTTGCCGGATGAACCGAACACAACTTCTAGCGGTATGGAGCCCGTACAATGGGCATATGGGCCTGGCATTACTCCTTTAAAGGAGGTGTTGCTACGGCGAATTTTGGTTGGGTTTATCCCCATTCTGTGGATTGTGTCCTGATATATCGTGTTTATGTCATCGCCGCCATCAATGAGGACTCGTAAATTGGAATCCGTCGATTATAGGATCCAATATCGTGGCAGTCCATCCTGTGTTCGGATATTTTTGAATAGTCCCGATGGTCGAAGGTGATTGGTTTTGACAACTGATGTGCGGTGCGCCTTTTAGTGGGCGCCGCCTGCTTTTTCCCTTTGATCACGTGAAGTGAGTTTACTATTTTAACCTCTTGTGGGAAAGTCTTTTGTTTTCCGGGCTCGCTTGTGGTGCTCGTCGTCATCTTCACTTGGTGTGTCGAGCCCCTTGTGTTCGGGCGTTCACCGCCGGACTGTTTGAAGACCCAACAATTTCGTGGGTATGGTTAGCGTGCCTCCTGTGAGTACCGTGGATTTGACATATCTTGTCCAGATTTTGTTGAAGTTGGATAGCTCATCGCTATTGTCCTTAAGGGCAGTTTTTGTTGTTCTGCCGTGAGCTTTTGAATCCGGCGTTGACCGCCGTGCTCTTTGGACTGTTCCTTTTAATCCGCGCTGGTCCTTGTTGCGCCGTGGTTTCCATTTCCATCCCTGATTTCGATGTACTTGGGTCGCCGGTGTCGCATCTTGCTAGCCAGCTATCCTCTCCCGCGCAAAAGCGGGTCATGAGGCTTGTTAATGCGGCCATTGTTCTTGGCTTTTCTTGGTCGAGGTGTCTGGCGAGCCATTCGTCTCAGACGTTGTGTTTGAAAGCTGCTAAGGCTTCAAGCGTCCTGACAATCGACTATTTGGTTCTTTTAGTAAGGAACCTGTTCCAGAATTTCTGGGCTGACTCTCCGGCTGTTGAGTTATGTGACTTAGATTGTTCCAGATCCGAGGGCGGACATAAGTCCCCCGAAATGCATCCTCGAGCTCTTCCCAGCTTCCAATGGTATTTTCGGGGAGGCTCTTAAGCCAATGCCGAGCTGGCCCTTTGAGTTTAAGGGGTAAGTATTTTATGGCGTGGAGATCATCTCCTCTAGCCATGTGTATGTGGAGGATGTAATCCTCAATACAGACTCCAGGGTCTGTTGTTCCGTCGTATGCCTCTATGTTTACGGGTTTGAATCCCGCTGGAAATTCATGGTCCAGCGCCTCATCGGTGAAACATAGGGGTGTGCGCCCCTATATTTGGGTGTGCCGTGATCTTCGAATTTTGGCGTATTGCATTGCTTTGACGAAAGCATGCTTTCTTGGTCCATAGATGGACCTAATCGCCATCCTTTTGATGTGAATCCTTATGCGGATCGCATATTGGCTTGTGTGCGGCACCATTCACCGCTCTCTTTTTTGCCGTGAGGTCGCCCATCCGACCGGTGGCCTTCTTGGTTTTTAATTGTGGGGGCTCTAAGGCCTCCTTGTCGAATTCAGGCAGTAGCTTTCTTTTCGGTAGCTCTTTGTTCGGGCGATCGCCGTCAGACTTGTTCATGTGCTGAATACTTTGCTCCATTTGATCCTGAGTGCATCTTCCGCTGTTTTGAGCTTCCGCTTCTGCTTTTTCAGGCTACGCGCAGTGGCGACGAGCCTTTTCTGGAGGTCATTTTGCTCCAATAGTTTGTCCGGCGTCAGATCGTCCGGACTGTTGTCTTCGCTGGGGACAGATTGTTTATCCAAGTTGTCTTGTTCGGACGATTGCTCGATAGCTTGTTCGTTGTCCACCGGTTCGCCCTGCTCTATGGCTGGGTCTTTGTTGAGGCGGGACTTTGTTCGGCGTTTACGTTGCTGTTTTGACTGCCGAGGGATTTATCCTTCGTGAGCGCCCCGTTGTTCCTCGCCTTTCATTTCATTTAGGTGTATCCACCATGTATACATCATGAGATGAGGTGGTTGTCCAAAGCATCCTAGAGGTGCTGGCTCATTGTTGTCTCCTACATCGTCGTCCATACCGTCGATGTCTTCGGAGTCGAAGTCGAGCACGTCGTGTAAGCTTTCGACAATGGCTACGAAGTGGGTGGTGGGTGGGCGTTGAATTTCTTCTTCCGCATCCCAACCTTCCTGACCGTAGTCCGGCCAGGGCTCTCCGGATAAAGAGAGAGACTTTAGTGAATTCAGGATGTCGCCAAAGGGCGAGTGCTGAAAGATGTCTGTGGCCGTGAACTCCATGACCGGCGCCCAATCGGGTTCGATCGGCAGGGGCGCGGAGGGTTCGGAGTCCGGAGAGGAGTCCGTCACCCTGGAGTCAAGGTCTTCGCAAAGGACAGGGATGGAGTTTGGCTCGATCGCCGTAGAGATGGTAGCCCCCGAGGCAGTGTCCAGCCACTCGTCCTCGATCGGGGAATCCGGCTCCGGATTAAGGATCGGGGCGGATACTGGTGCGGCCTCCAGGGCACTGTTCGGCTGCAGAGCTAGATCATGCCCATCAAGACAAGGCGGCATCGCTATCGCGGCTCGAATCCGTCAAGATCAAGTCTCGGCGGATATCGGCCGATAGTTCAAATCTTCCAAATCTGACCTGATGGTCAGGGCGAGCTTTCGATCTGCTCTAGATGGCTGCTTAATTGGCCCGCAGCTAAAGCCGCCGAACACGAAGATCTGTCCGGGAGAAAAGTCTCACCGGACCGCGTCGTTGTTGAAGATCGAAGGAGCCATCGGGCCTATCGGTGACGCATACGCAGGAACTCTCAATGAAAGCACCAATGTCGGTGTCAAAACCGCGGATCTCGGTAGGGGGTCCCGAACTGCGCGCCAAGGCGGATGGTAACAGGAGACAAAGGGACACGATGTTTTTACCCAGGTTCGGGCCCTCTCGATGGAGGTAATACCCTACTCCTGCTTGATTAATATTGATGATATGGGTAGTACAAGAGTAGATCTACCACGAGATCAAGGAGGCTAAACCCCGAAGCTAGCCTATGGTATGATTGTTGTTCGTCCCACGGACTAAAACCCTCCGGTTTATATAGACACCGGATAGGTTAGGGTTACACAGAATCGGTTACAATGGTAGGAGATCTACATATCCAGACGCCAAGCTTGCCTTCCACGCCAAGGAAAGTCCCATCCGGACACGGGACGAAGTCTTCAATCTTGTATCTTCATAGTCTTGGAGTCCGGCCGTGACGATAGTCCGGCTATCCGGACACCCCCTAGTCCGAGACTCCCTCAACAGCGATACAGGATCACACACTTACAGGGTGTGGGCATACTAAGACTCGGTACTACTCGAGTGACTTAATCTACCTCGTTAATATCTAAATGGGCGTGCCTTGTGGATGTCGAGGTTTCTCCACGGTTTTCACCGTCGGAATTAGTTGGAGGGGGTTGAGGGGCTGCAGGGTTGGGTTAGCGATGATGACCATCCCGGGGATTGTTTGCCACAATCCCGTTGGAGCGTGTTCCCAAAAGGCGATGAAGCACTTCTGGGGACATCAAAGTATCTTGGTTGATGGCTGGGGCTGACCTCAAGGTCTTGATCGGTTGTCCGAATAGCACAACTGGGTTGTCGGCGTCGGGCTCATCTTCTCCTCTAGCCGGGGCTCGGCGAACCAGCTCTCCACGAGCTGCGATCAGATCAAGGGTGATTTGATCGAACATATCCTCTAGTGCACTTACATATCGCACTGCATGCAACAACGCAGATCCGTCTCGTGATCACCGCTGGCAACTTGGGGTGGCCTACCATACCCGCCACGGCTGGGGTAGTAGTAGAACGACCGGCCAGCTAACTCGGGCGACAAGTGCCGGTGTTGAACTATAGCCTCTCGCGGCTAGTTGGATGGCTTGTGGCTCAAAGGAAGTTGTCCTTCCGGTGAACCTGTTAGCGTTACGGCTGCAGACCCTACCATAGATGTGCACAGTGGCCCAGAATTGACGGCTCTCACCGCTCATGGACCCTTGGTACACAACATATTCTGGGGGCTCTTCTAAAGCAAAGGCACGGCGGGTGAGGTTTGCGAGCACGGTCACAAAACCTACAAGGTTGGTTGCTGTGGTCTCATTGTGAACAATGGGGCCAGGCATTATAGCTTGGTTTGGGGTAGAGGCTATGCTGTGTTGGGTTGAGGCTAGCGTGCCCTTTTATAGAAAAAAGGAACGGAGTCTTCCTTCGCACGCTTGCGAATGAGACAATTTAGGCGTAGGTCACTGGTGTGTGACCGGCAGGCTAGGTGGATAGGTTGGGCACCGACCGCCAAAAGGTGTCGCTCAATGTGGCTATCTTACACAGGAAGCTTGGCCGGGGTTTGGTTAAGGTCTGGTGGGTTGGTTTGCCTAAGTTTTTCGACCTGGCTAAGATAGGATTAGCCAATGGTCACCCCGGCTCTGATACCAAGTTTGTCAGGACCGGATTTTCGGGATATTAATTTCCCAGAAAATGGCCCTTGTGCTCACCAGCCCCAGGATTACTGTTAGCTGATGAGACACCAACTTGATACAGAAGTTCCAAGCAAAATACAAATTATGTAGTACAAGACCATCCTGGCCTATGAGTACAACAAAAGGTTTCTAGTGATTGATGGCGGAAGCGGTTTGTGGTTCATCAGCGTCTATGGGACACCATTTCTCACAGGAACAGCTGACCAGGATAATTCCTATCTTCGCGAGGCTGCTTCATCATTGCGTAGGTTCCGGGGCTGTCAACGCATCGCTCCTCTCCATGCAAGAAATCTGGCCAAGACAATAGCTAGGGACAAGCCAGTGAGTACTTTGAATGTACTCGCAAACATTTTAACACGGGTATAATATGACAAACGATAATCATGCTCTGAAATATCCTATGATCACAACGTCAGTCATAAAATAAAATCTCTGATGCACGCAAGCAGGGTATTTATATACATGAATATGCAATAACAGAGTAGTAATAAAATGCACCAATCGGGTGTTTGAAGCGGCGCCTCGAAAGGTTAGTAAATAACGAGCATGCCTCAGTCGGGCGTCTGAGCGATACCACATAAAGGGCTTATAAAGTAAATAAATAACAAGCATACCACAGTCGGGCCTCTAAGCGACACCACATAAAGGGCTTATAAAGTAAATAAATAACAAGCATGTTACGATACAAGGCCTCAATGACACCACATAAAGGGCTCATAAAGTAAATAAATAACGAGCATGCCACAGTCCGGCGTCTCAGCGACACCACATAAAGGGCTTATAAAATAATCACAGTGAATATCCAGGAGGTAGAACCGTCCTAGGGATACTTGATAATTCAAATAATATAATGGGTCAGTCCATAATAAAATATACATAATCATCACAAGTCACAAGTCATGATCCAAGTTCTGGTTTAACAGTTTCTCCTCCGAAGACCGACACTAAGACCGACACTTGACCCATCCTGCATCAGTAGTCCTTAACCATGGACACGGCTATTCAATAGATATAAACTCTGCAGAGGGTGTACTCTTTACCCACGAGTAACGGAATCCTTTAGTCCATCGGGACTAATTCCGCTTCACGGTCTTTTAATTGAAAACACACCGACCGCACACACCAGCCTAACTTACCAAAGGTCGTGAATCACCCACGACACTGTTAAGCAAAACTCTAAGTGGGGAGGCTACAACCTCGATTAGCATGGGATCACAAAATTTATACTGCCAAGAAACTAGGGGAGCTACCCTTCGGCTACAACCGAAAACACCCATGCCCCGGACCAGGTGGCATGCCTCACCGAGGCCTCCCAGATCTTCCACCATGGCCTCTCATGCGGTGTGTGCTAGGAAAGGGGTTGACAACTTATCGAACTATACCCTACCCGGCAGGAACAAGTGGTAGTACTGAAACAAGTATGGGGGTTACGGAACAAGACTCGATCTATGGTCGACTCAGAGGTTTAAGTATTCCTGCATGGTTAGCATAACAAAATATGTTTCAACCAATGCATAAAGTCACCACTCGTCATGCCTCACTTTGCCGCATCGACACAACCGTCTCAACGAAGACCGGAGACAAGCTCGTGTCTACCCAAGACAGAGGCTCTCCCAACTTCCCCAAAGAGGGCATGAAAGGTATACGAGGGTGTCTACTATCACAATATATCGAATGCCAACAGCACAGAATCATCAATATGCACATATGAGTATGATCATATTATCACATGAAATAACGGAAACTTCGGGTTAAGGTGGTGTTGCGATCGTATCAAACAACACACAACAACATTATGCCAGGTTCGTAATGCTTGCCTTCAAGTTGTGTAGAGGCAGGGTGCATCCTAAAAATTTTGAAAGTTTTCTTCTTTCTCCAAAAATCCTATTTAAGAAAAATTGAAATTAACACATAGTTTAAAAACAGCACAAAAAAGTTGTTTGGAAAATTTTCAAATAAATATGAAAATAAACTAGACAATATTCGGGAAACAACAGAAAAAAATCAAGTCATTTGGACTTATATTTAAAAAGATAAGCCCAGTCAAAGTTCTGTTTTTAAATGAAACAGAAAAAGGAAAACGGTTCGCCTGGAATACGCCTCATCGAGATTGGTCGCAGATTTACCCGAAATACGCCCACCAGAGGAAAATGCATTAGCCGGGTTGCACCACTAGTGGCTTGGTTGGCTCACCGGCAGTGGTCCCCACTGTCGGGTTCATCTTCTCCCCCCGCCCGTGCGTGCCTCGACAGAGATAGGGGCCGTTTCCAACGGTGATCCCCGGCGACACAAGCCACCATTCGTCGCGCTCTCGATATGGGGGTGATCGGGAGGAGGCACCGCATCCATCTGCAGTGGTTGGGGGCGCGGGGGAGCTTGAGGGTGAGAGCACCTTCCTCCATTGAGGAGGGGAAGCTTCGGGACGGAATGGGGTTTGGCATACCGTGGCTCCCTGGTGAAAATGGAAGTGGGAAAGGGTTCTCGGGGTCGATTTGGAGCTAGTAGAGGAGAGCATGGAGGGGAAGCTGCTCTGGTTGCTCGGAATTGACCGGAGGGCGGCGGCGGCCCAAACTGCCAGACACGGAGAGAACGGCCTCTGGAGGAATGGGAGCTAGAGGGGCCTTGCTATGGCATCGAGGAGGGTTCATGCCCAGCTTGAAGAGCCCGGAGTGGGTTTATATAGGCACGGAGAGGCGGTTCGGCGACGACCGCGGATAAGGGCGGTGGCTCACCGCCACTGTGGTTTGCAGGACGACGTGGCGATGGCCGGCTGGCTTCAGGGGCTAACGACGAACTCTCTACTGTCCAAGGAGGCGAGCTCGCGCGCTGCGGTGGTTTGTGTGGTGCCGACCTGCTAGGGCGGGTTGCCGACGCCAAGGCCACCAAAAGGCTCGCTGCGGCGGCGCTGCAAGGAGCCAGGGGTGGCAGCATGTCACGGGCGAACGGACAAGATCGTGGCTTGGTCCCTCGGGCAAGAAAAGACCAGGAGGGGCAGAATAAGCGCGACGCGGCGGCTCGGGCGCTGTTGCAGTTAGCCTGGCGCGCGCCAAAGGCGCGCCCACCAACCGCCGGCGAATGCCATGGCACCCCAGAGTGCTTGGATGATACTACAAGTTACAAGACTGGTTAGGTTTGTTACTAAAACTCTAGTTGACAAGCTGGCTAGGCAAATAAAGCAACTCTATAATGCTACTAAAATATATTCCAAAACTGTTCAAGCACTCCAACTGCTCGATTTAAATGCTAGGGGCATCCAGATGGTTTTGCAAGTAACCGAAATTTCCAGATCAGAGTCTCTTTAGGTACTAGAAAACATGGCATGGTTGTTTTGGGAAAAATCAAAACTTGGTAGTGGATGTTTTTGAGAAAGCCAAATCTGGACAGAAAAGAAAGGTTCTTATTGCATGGACCAAAAGTACTCCAATGGGTCCACTCTCCTGGACTTAAGGGTTTTGTAGGATGGACTATAAGCAGGAAAAAGAATCATGGGTAAAGGAGCAAGTTAAAATATGGTTGTAGTACAAATCATCAAGTTGGACCAGAAGGAAAATGAGGTTGATTCACTCAAATTTTTCAAAGGACATAACTGGGTTTTGCATAAAGTTGAATAATATACTCCTATTAACATCCCAAAATTTTGGTGGAAGTTTTAAAGAAATATTTAAATAGGTTGTAGTGCAAAATTGCCCACTGGACCAGATTTGAAAAATTGGTGTAGAGCTCAAAATCTCCAATGAACAGAAGATATTTTTGCATAAAAGTGATTTAAAAACATCACATGACATCTCCAAATTTTGGTTGGAATTTTAAATAAATTTATCAAATGGTTGTAGTTCAAATAGAGCTCCAAAACTAATGAAAAATCACTTTAAGGAACAAAGTTCAGAGAGCAATAATTATGCAAATAAATCCACTGATAATAGAAATGTTTTTCTTGAGAGGTTAAACAAGTCCAATAATATAATTGGAAAGTTTTCACTTGGGGTAAAAACTCCATAAAAATAAAGAAAAGAATGGTTCTGAAATCAAAAGAAAATCTAGAAAATAAAAGTTTAAGTTTCTGGGAAAATTTTAATTAATAAAACAAGGTTAAAATTTTTGGGTGTCACACTACCTATACACGGTATTACCCTGCCGTTCCAAGTAAATTTGCATGTGCCAACTATAAATTCAAATGAACATCTGTTTTGTGTGCCCCTACCGCTCCGACAGGGGGTGGTCAATATCTTCCATGCTAAGTGTGTTATTCTCACGATGAGTGTTTATTCACTTGTCATTGCACGAGGGAATGGTGGTAATAGGGATGCCCAGTCCCGAACTATTAAAATGCTAAAACATGAAAACTGCAGAAATGCAAGAATAATGAAAAAGCAAATCTCTCACGGAAGGATAAAATTCTAATGAAGGGGAGTACTTCAATGGAAAGAAGCACTATCTTAATGAAGGGGAGTATAATTTGTTTTCTGTTTGGGAACCGCCTATAATGTGTTTAGTATGAAAGATATTGAATACTCTTGGTCGTGACATTGACAGGAAAAGCATGCCTCCCAAAATGAAATTTATCTTTGTTTTAAACTATGAGCTCTGGCACCTCTGCAAATCAATGCTCCCCTCTATGAATGGCCTATCTATTTATTTTTATGTTGAGTCATCACCTTCTCATATAAGCACCAGACCTGAGAGTACTATTGTCATTCCCATGCATTGTAAATAGTTGATGTTGTGTGTTAGCATGACTGGATCTCTTCTACCATGAATTACAATGTTTAGTCGCTCCTTGAACCTTGAAGGTGCTATGCATTTATGTTTTGCGGTCTCAGAAAGGGCTAGCGAGATACCACTATTGTCATATTGTATCATGATTGTTTTGACAAATTGTTGGCATTGGAGATATCTTATTATTGCTCGCTAGTTGATTATGCCATTGTTATGAGCGAATGGAGTTTCTAAGAGTTATCATGAGTGTGGTTAGTTATGATCATTGTTGAAAATATGGTTGCTATTTAAGCATACATATAGAAACAAGAACAAAAGAGTTTCCATATGGACCCCGCTACCACGGGAGGGTAGGACAAAAGATGTCATGCAAGTTCTTATCGCAAGCACGTATGACTATACACAGAATGCATGCCTATATTACATTGATGAATTGGAGCTAGTTCTGTGTCGCCCTAGGTTATAACTGTTACATGATAAATGTCATCCACCATATGTCACCGATCCAATGCCTATGAGTTTTTCCTATATTGATCTCTGTTAAGTTACTACTGTTGGTGTTGCCGTTACAATTGCTACAAAATCACTGATGTCACTGTTACTACTGCTATCAATCCATCATATTACTGTGCTACTGATCACTCTGCTGCAGACATTAAGTTTCCAGGTGTTGTTGAATTGACAACTCAACTGCTAATACTTGCAAATATTCTTTGGCTCCTCTTGTGTCGAATCAATAAATTTGGGCTAAATACTCTACCCACGAAAACTTTTGCGATCCCCTATACTTGTGGGTTATCAAGACATATCGACCCCTATGATTACACGAATGACATTCAAGTGATCCTTTGGTTATCATGTGATGTTCCCTTTGCTTCACGATAGTTTACAAAACCCGGGGTGCACCGGTATCCTCCCGAGTCATCACCATGCTAACTATACCATTGCCCTCGTTACCGGTTTTATTCTTCTTTCTCGTTGAAGTGTTCCGGCATCCCCGTGATGTAGGCACCTATGTATGGCCACATGATGATGGATGTCATCACACCGAGAGGGCCCTAAGAATATCTTTTTATCATCAGAGGAGCAAATCCCACTCGAGCTATCCAGCCCCTTATCAAACTTTCTGATGGACCGGTAAGTTGTCGTTATGATCACTGTGTTACAGATGACGTTTGAGCAACCCCAAAGTCCAACGCATGGTAGGAAGTGACCGCGATACTCTCATGGTCTGAGAAACTAAAACACATGCTAACACTTTGTGTTATAACAATTGATTTCGCATTTATATTATCTCAAAATATAACAAACAAGTTTTGGATCGATTATATATGATCGTTCTTTTAACGTCATATTCTCAAGATTGTTTTAGTATCGATACACTCAACGATATCCTAAGATCCGGAAAACATGATCATCAACAATACTTGAGCTAGTCTTAGAGGCAAGACTTAGAACCTATTCTTTACCGTTTATCTCCACAAGTGCATATGAGTTTTCCACTGAATCACATATTCCAGGATCATAGCAGTTATAGCATGAAATATAAACTATTAATTATGAAAATGAAAATATAATAATACAATATTATTGCCTCTAGAGCATATTTCCAACACTAAAGCCGTGTCATATTGACACAACTCAATTGTCCTACTTGTTGTAACATACACGCGACAGCTAACGGAAGACATTAAGGTCACAAACTGTTGGGGAACGTTGGAGAAAATAAAAAATTTCCTACAGTTTCACCAAGATCCATCTATGAGTTCATCTAGCAACGAGTGATAATAGTGCATCTACATACCTTTGTAGATCGCGAGCGGATGCGTTCAAGAGAACGGGATTGAGGTAGTCGTGACTGCCGTGATCCAAATCACCGATGACCAATTGCCGAACGGACAGCACCTCCGCCTTCAACACACGTAATGAGCGGATGACGACTCCTCCACCTAGATCCAGCAAGTATGAGGGAGAGTTTGAAGAAGATCCAAAGAGCACGACGGCGCGTGGTGGTGGATGCAGCAGATTCTGCAGGCTTCGCCAAGCAACTACGGGAGGAGGAGGAGGTGCAGCAGGGGAGAGGGAGGCGCCAAAGCTTTAGGGTGCGGCTGCCCTCCCTCTTCCCTCCTTTATATAGGCCCCCAGGGGGGGCGCCGGCCCTGGAGATGCAATCTCCCAAGGGGGGGCGGCCAGGGGGGTGGAGTGCCCCCCAAGGCAAGTGGTGCGCCCCCCCCCCCCCCACCCTAGGGTTTCCAACCCTAGGCGCAGGGGGCCCAAAGGGGGGCGCACCCGCCCACAGGGGGCTGGTTCCTCCCCACGCCAGCCCACGGGCTCTCCGGATAGGTGGCCCCACCGGTGGACCTCGGGACCCTTCCGGTGGTCCCAGACAATACCGGTGACCCTCAAACTCACCCGATGGCCGAAATAGCACTTCCTATATATAATTCTTTACCTCCGACCATTCCGAACTCCTTGTGATGTCCGGATCTCATCCGGACTCAACAACTTTCGGTTTGCTGCATACTCATATTCATACAACCCTAGCGCCACCGAACCTTATGTGTAGACCCTACGGGTTCGAGACATGAAGAGATGACCGAGACGGCTCTCCGGTCAATAACCAACAGCGGGATCTGGATACCCATGTTGGCTCCCACATGCTCCTCGATGATCTCATCGGATGAACCATGATGTCAAGGATTTAAGCAACCCCGTATACAATTCCCTCTGTCAATCGGTATGTTACTTGCCCGAGATTCGATCGTCGGTATCCCAATAGCTCATTCAATCTCGTTACCGGCAAGTCACTTTACTCGTACCATAATGCATGATCCTGTGACCAGACACTCGGTCACTTTGAGCTCATTATGATGATGCACTACCGAGTGGGCCCATGGATACCTCTCCGCCATAACGGAGTGACAAATCCTGGGCCTCGATTCGTGTCAACCCAACAGACACTTTCGGAGATACCCGTTGTCGGTGTCAAAACCGGCGGATCTCGAGTAGGGGGTCCCGAACTGTGCGTCTAGGCGGATGGTAACAGGAGACAAGGGACACAGTGTTTTTACCCAGGTTCAGTCACTCTCGATGGATGTAATACCCTACTCCGCTTGATTAATATTGATGATATGGGTAGTACAAGAGTAGATCTACCACGAGATCAAGGAGGCTAAACCCTAGAAGCTAGCCTATGGTATGATTGTTGTTCGTCCCTACTAACTAAAACCCTCTCGTTTATATAGACACCGGATAGGTTAGGGTTACACAGAGTCGGTTACAATGGTAGGAGATCTACATATCCGTATCGCCAAGCTTGCCTTCCACGCCAAGGAAAGTCCCATCCTGACACGGGACGAAGTCTTCAATCTTGTATCTTCATAGTCTTGGAGTCCGCCGTGACGGTAGTCCGCTATCCGACACCCCTAGTCCGACTCCTCAAGAGCTCTCTCGAACCAGGATTCAATGACGATGAGTCCGCGTGGTTGATTGTCTTCGGCATTGCGAGGCGGGTTCTTCTCCAAATTCCATATACTTGTCGAATAGTGTCCGGCTTCGATAAATGCTGCGCCTCGGCTTCTATGCCCAATAATGGCCATCTTCCACGTGTTTGAATGAATGCGAACAGCCAGGGTACTTTTACAATTACCCCCTAGTCACAAGCAAATGAGCCGCCTATAAAAGGGCAAGGATCTAGATCTGAGTCACACCATCCCCTTGTAAGCTTTCATCGAGCGCCTCGACCAAAGCCCATTCCATCATGGACAATGACGCTGCTCCTCTTCTCAAGGCCCCAAAGCCTCAGCCAGGAAATTGGGAGAGATGCTCAGTCCCGCATAACAAGCTAGTTATACTCCAAACCAAGGGATTTCTCCCCCCGGCCTTCTTGGTTCCGGTTCGAGCCGGACTTGCCACCTACAAGGGCGGAAAGCAAGCAGAGAGCGTCCCCAATCCCTCTAAAGGAGAGCGGGTATGCTTTATCTCTTATCTAGTGAGAGGCCTCGGATTTCCCATCCATCCGTTTCTCCGGGGGCTCTTGGAGTTCTACGGCCTCCAATTGCACCACCTTACTCCTGCCTCCATCCTGCACATCGCGGGCTTCGTGGCCCTTTGCGTAACTATTCTTGGGCGCCGAGGCTCATTTCGGATCGTGGAAGAGAATATTCTGCCTAGTACCCCGCTCTCATGAGGGGTCAATATATCAAGTGGGCGGAGCCGAGCTATGGCGATCGCCGGACCGGATACCTATCCGAACCCCAAAGAAGGCGTCCAAGACTGGCCTTCGGAATGGTTTTACATGGAGGACGCCCCGCTGCCGGATCCTGTTCGGATCGGCCTTCCGGAGTTCAGCAATGCTCCTCTCAAGAAACGCCTGCCGGGCGCCTCGAGCCCCGGAGAGAAGATGACCGATGTCCGCTATTTGATGAGCCGAATAAGGTTATCGTTTCATGCCGGATTGACCATGACAGAGTCATGGCAATCAGATATGAGAGGAGTGCGGCCGCCCAATACAGGGCCACCCTATGTGGGACTTCAACGGGAGGACGATGCCACCCGCCATGGCCGCAAAGGGCTGTGGATCGTCACCGAACTAGTGAAGATCTTGTCTGCTATGTACAAAGGAGAGGAGGAGGACTTCTCCGCCTCAACCCAATCGGAGGAGTTTTCTTTGAATAACCCTCGGCTGGGTAAGCAAACATCTTTGTGACCCGTCTGATCCATGTTCCCGTAGTTAAATATCTCATTTCATGGTTTTTGCGCAGAACCGCGCCGGACTATGGAGAAGATACACAGCCCGCCCCACAACCCGAGGATCCGAACGGTCCTCGATCCGACCTCCAAGAGGATCCGGATATAAAGGTGGAGTTGATCGACGGGTATTCTACCAACTTAGCATCGATAATGCGTTGGTTGCCATTACGGTGATTACCCGGAATACTTCCAAATTTCACAGTAAATGAGACCGAGATCCCAAAACCCGATAACGACTCCATCCATGCTTATTTTTATCACCAGATACCAATGGTGCTCCACAGGGGTACCTTCGAGGCAGAGTCGAGCTCATGGGCGGCTGGCCAACAAAGGGCAAGGCGGCCCCGTAGGGCTAAAAAGAATCATGCGTTCGGATCAAAACTCCGCCGCAACGGTATGGCATGTCACCATACTCCTGTGATTGATTCCCGGAAGGCGATTTAATGCCGATACCCTTTTCAGAAAGAGCGCCGCCGGATCGAGTCCGGAGAGGTTGCCGATCGAGCCTTCACCGGACAAAGCTTCAAAGCCGGGTCCGGAGGCCGAGGCGAGCACGAGACGCAAGGCCGGATGCTCCTCCAACAGAGGATGCCGACAGGTTGTCCGCCACCAACTCGAGGTGGAGAGCGCTGAACCACAAAGCGCCGCCGGACAGTTCTTCGTGACGCTGCGTGTTTCTCCCAAGAGGCCTTGAATGCCTTTGATTCAGAGATGCGCACTGCGTGCCGCCAAGATGGACTAGCCAGAGCTACGGAGCAAAGATGTGAAGGACATACGGTAAGAAAATTTTACAGCTTATATATGCCAAGAGTCTCGAGACTTAAAATAGTTAGAATAACTGATTTAAGGATCATTTGTTATGCAGGATCTTACGTAAAAGAATACCCGATCGTCTCAGAGCTTGAAGAGTGCAAGGCCCAACTTGAGGTCAAGACTAGCCGCCACAGGGGAGCTGCAGAGGCCCCTCCGTAATATATGCTTTAAAGATAAATAGTTTATGAAGTGCGGCGGTGTGTAACCGACAAAAACATTGCAGATGGCGCTGCCGACTAGATCCGGACAAGCAACAGCTCTTATGCCGCTTAAAGGCCAAGTAGAGCGTGCTTACGAGGGTGCGGCAGGAGAAGAATAACCTCCAAGACGCCAACACCAAGCTGGGTGAGGAACTGATGGACGCTCGTGCCCAATTATCCGACTCAGAAAGAGAATCGGCAGCTTGCCGCGGCATTTTCAAGAGTGCTTGAGCGAACTTTAAAAGAGTTCGGCGAGGAAGGCGACTAACATAAACATGTATGTGGGTTTGCTCACAGTGTCGCCCCGAGGAGGAGATGCCCAATTCTTCGGGTGATCTCCTTCCGAATTATGCCACCGCATTTAACGAGTCCGCAGGTGATGAAAGCATCGGCCAAGCCTTGTGGCTATCTATCTCCCCGCCTCAAGGCATTGGGGAGCTGGCGGAGCGGCTTCAAGGCACGGCGGCGCTCCGCTATGGAAGATATCGGCCTGCCATCAAGGTGCCAGGAGGCTTGGGCCATGGTGAAGACGCTGCACACGGTTGTTGACCCAAACCACATGGCCGAGGTCGGACCTGTGGGGCGGATGGGATGGAGATCCTCAGAAGTTTAGTGTACGGCCAAGTAGAATTGGCCGCCAAGTATTCCTAGCAAGATTGTAAATTAGATAGCCTACTAGATGGCATTGAGGAGGAATACAATGAGTCGAGTTGACTATGTAAAAGTATGACATGAAAGAAATGTCTTCTAGCCAGATTGTAGATCGTTTGTCGTAGCGGACCTTTTCGCTTCAACCTCCGGACCCTATAGTCCGGAGTGTGTCCGAACACCTTCGTGGTTATATAAGAACCGTGGTATGCATGGAGACAAGGCGTAGGGGTCATTGTTGCTGTATCAGACAAGTGCCCAACTAGTTATGTTATATTACATGGGTAGTAAGAAACATCTTCCAGGGAGAATAGTTCCGTTAAGGGTTCCTTTCGCTGGGATGCATGCCCTAAAGTGCATGTCAAAGCTTCTATGAAAGCAGAAAATCATTTGGGGGCAGATGGGTAAAAAGTTAAAAATCATCTTTTAATTCTCTGACCGAATATTCCCTTAAGAACGCTAGCTTTCGCTTCACCTACCGAGGTACACATCCGCCGACCCGCAAGAATAATCGCAGAGGTGCTCCTTTACCACCTAGCCGAACAATCGGGAACGAGGGGTAAGCATGTGAGCCAGCAACCCAGCTTGGCCAAAACTTAAGTCATATCGATGCATATAATGGTGAATAAAAGGTACATGCGGAAGTTTAACACATGTGCCGGGCATGAAGCTCAGATAAATAAGCTTCACAAAGAAGCCCCTGTGTATAATGAGCGTGGATAGCGCCACAAGTGTAAAAGTGAAAAGCGCAAACGGGCCTCTAGAGGCTACAAGAAGGAGGAGGAAGGAGAGAAATAAAAGACAGCAAAAAGCAAAAATAAAGAATGCGGACAGAGGAAGGAGACGAACTTGGAGTCCGGCACTTAGGCGTAGAATCTTCGTGAGACGGGCTGCGCTCCATGGGTTCGGCTCGAGTCGGTTATCCGATGCGTTTGCAGACGGTATGCTCCGCCGGTCAGACCTGGTCGATGATGAAGGGACCTTCCCATTTGGGCTTGAGTTTGTCCTTTTTCTTGTCCGCAGCGAGAACTAGTTCGCCATCGCTATAAGCTTTGGCCCGCATTTCCTCGCTTTGATATCTTCGAGCCTCGCTGTTGATAGAATGCGGAACGAAGCTTTTGCCACGCCGCGCCTCCTCCAATGCGTCCAACTTGCCCGCCGATCGAGCTCGGCTTCTCTTTCTTCATACATGCGCACGCCAGGTGAGTCATGTATTATGTCGCAGGCAAGATCGCCTTCTCGCCAGCATACACCATGAAGAATGGTGTAAACCGTAGTACGATTCGGCGTGGTCCGCAGCTCCCCGTAGTATGGAGTCGAGCCTCGACCCAAAGGTATGTTAGATTCCTTGAGGGACCGCACTAGTCCGGGTTTAATGCCGCCATGATTAGACCGCTTGCCTGCTCGACTTGGCCGTTGGTTTGAGGGTGATAGACTGAGGCGTAATCGAGCTTGATGCCCATGTTTTTGCACCATGACTTGACCTCATCGGCCGTGAAGTTGGTGCCATTGTCAGTGATGATACTGTGGGGGACACCATAACGGTGCACTACCCCTGATATGAAGTCTATCACTAGTCCGGATTCGGCCGTTTTAACTGGTTTGGCCTCTATCCATTTGGTGAATTTGTCCACCATGACCAATAGGTATTTTTGCTTGTGGGTTCCTCCCTTGGGGGGTCCAACCATGTCGGGTATAGTTTTAAGGGCGGTGGGTGGCATGTGGCTTTGGTTAGCAAAAAGCTGGCAACCGATGCATCGTTGGACTAAGTCCTCAAGATTCCGCCTGGCCGCTGGCCAATAAAATCCTGTACGGAAGGCCTTGCCTACAAGGGCCCGGCCAAGCGCGCAGTGCCCACCCAGTCCGCATGAATTTCAGCCAGATGTTTCGCCCTTCCTCTTCGTGAGATACACCTTTGAAGGACTCCGTAGTGCTTTTCTTATAAAGCTCTCCTCATGGACCTTATAGGCTTTAGAGCGCCTGCATTATGCAGCGAGCCTCATTTTGGTCTTCGGGAGTTCCCCGCCTAGTTAGGTAGGCTAGGAATGGTTCTGTCCACGGGCGATAACCGCCATTATTTCGTGAGCAGAGGGTGTTATCTCGGGGGCGGAGCCTCCGGTTGTGTTAGAGTGTTCGGCGTCAGGCGGTGCAGTTGGGTCCGGATTGTTATTGCCGGACTCCCCTTCCCATAGTACGGATGGCTTGAACAGCCGTTCCAAAAAGATATTGGGTGGGACGGCATCGTGTTTTGCACCTATGCGCGCCAATATATCCGCCACCGTTGTTATCCCGGCTATATGATGAAATTTGAGCCCTTCAACTGCGGCCGACATTTTTAGGACCGCATTGCGGTATGCTGCCATTTTCAGATCTTTGGTGTCAAAGTCTCCGCTTATTTGAGATATTGCGAGGTTTGAATCCCCGCTACACCTATAGGCGTTGAATGCCCATGGAGACTGCCATCCGGAGGCCGTGCGTATGGGCCTCAGATTCGCCGCGTTGTTGGAGTCCGTGATACATTATCTCAAGGACATATTGGACTGTGGTACCCGGTTGGGGACGCCAGACGACGCCAAATTTCTAGGCCAGCCAACATTTTGGAGCCGCTAAAGTGCATGATCCAATTGAGTATGCGCCAGACTTTTTAGGGAGTTCGACTTCAGTCCATTCGCCACGGTCGGCCAAAACCTGCGACTTAATAGCTCGTCGTGGCTTATAAGTTATGTCGAATGGAAGGAGCTCTATGGCCCATTTAGCAATCCGCCCGTCAAGGTCATGTTGTTTATAATGTCATTAAGAGGTACTTCGAGGCTACCGCTATCGAACACTCTTGAAAGTAGTGTCGCAGCTTCCGGATGCCATGAACACCGTGATATGCTATCTTTTGATAGTGTGGGTACCGGACTTGTATGGAGTTAGGACAAAGGACACATAATAAATCGGTTTTTGAACAGGGAACCGTGTCCGCCTTTTCTCGCTTGATTAACGAGCAGCACCGCTAACAACTTGATGTGTTGCGCGATATATAATAGCATTGGTTCGCCCACGCTACGCCGCCATGACCGGATTTGTTGCCAAATGGCCTTTATTTCTTCGAGTCCGCCGTGGCGGCATCCGGCCCACTCAAGTGTTCAAAGGCACGGAGGAGGCGGTAAAGAGATAATGCCTTTTCTCCTAAACGGGAGATAAAGCGGCTTAGAGCCGCTACACATCCCGCCAATTTTTGTATTTGTTTGAGGTTTTTTTGGAATATCCAGTTGTGACAGAGCTCGAATCTTGGCTGGGTTTGCTTCAATTCCCTGTACCGGACACAATGAAGCCCAGAGCTTTTCCGCCGAACGCCAAGACGATTTTTCCGGATTGAGCTTGATGTCATATTTTCAAGATTGTCGAATGTGAGCCTCAAGTCGCCTACTAGAGTTTCGACGTGCTTGGTTTTGACGACCACGCCATCTACATATGCTTCCACCGCTTTGCCGATCCGCTGGCTGACATGTCCGAATCATGCGCTGATATGTTGCGCCATTGCTTTTGAGCCCAAAGGGCATTGTGTTGAAGCGTAACGGGCCGTATGGAGTGATGAATGCTGTTGTAGCTTGGTCTGCTCCGCCATCTTGATTTGGTGGTAGCCAGAGTACGCTACGAGGAAGCACAATGAGTCGTGGTCCTGCTGTGGCGCTGATGATTTGATCAATTCATGGGGGAAGGGAACCTTGGGCGAGCATTATTAATGTCTTTGAAATCAACACATAGGCGCCAGATTTATCCTTCTTGGTACCATCACCAGTTCGCTAGCCAGTCCGGATGTTTTATATCTCCGATGAATCCGCCTCCAAAAGTTTGGCTAGCTCCTTCCCATGGCCTGTCTCTTGGGTTCGAAAAGCTACCAAGAGCCTGCTTGATCGGCTTGAACTTTTAGGATATTTAGGCTGTGCTCGCCACCGACGTGGGATTCCCGGCATATCCAAGGGTGCCAGCAAAGATGTCCTAGTTTTCTTGTAGAAATTCTCGTGAGTGCGCGCCTACATCGTGGTTTAATTGTGCCCCGATGGAGGCCGCCTTGGCAGGGTCCGCTGGGTGGACTTGAATTTTACTATTCATCCACTGGTTTAAAAAGGTGGACTTGGATCTTTTATCAAGTATCACATCGCCCCTCGTTTCACCGTGGAGCGATCGCGGTGAGTTGCTCGGCCGCTAGGGCTTTGGATAGTGCCTCGAGGGCTAGTGCGGCTGTCTTATTTTCGCGCTGAGTGCTATGCTCGGATCACTAGCGAGAGTGATGATTCCGCTGGGACCGGCATTTTAAGCTTCATGTACCCATAATGGGGTATAGCTTGAAAATTGTGAATGCCTCTCGCCCTAGTAAAGCATGATATCCGCTGTTGAACGGGGCCACTTGAAATGTGACCTCCTCGACTGTAATTGTCCGCGAAATAACACTACATCCAAATAAGTGATTTTTCCTGCGGCAAAGATGCTTCCCTTACCGGGGATTATTCCTCTAAAGGTTGTGCTGCTTCGCCAATGCGATTCCAGTCTATTTCCATCTTTCGGAGGGTTTCCTCATAGATGAGGTTTAGTCCGCTGCCGCCATCCATGAGTACCTTAGTAAGGCGAAGCCGCCTACTATCGGGCCGAGAACCAATGCGGCCGGTGCCCGGCAGTTCGGAATTTAGGTTCGCTACTAGCATTGAAGGTAATAGCCGTGTCACCCATGGATTTATTGTTGCTACTTGGTAGACTTCGCAAGGTTATGGAGTTGTCGCTTGCATGTTATTTGATGCGAAAGTCTCAAGACTGTTAACACTGCATCGGTGTTGCTGGGCTGGGATTCTCAAGCTAGAAGCTCTTCGCCACTTTTGGCCACTCGCCGTAGTATCCAACATGCTCAAGGCTATGAGTTGGAGTGGCGCCTCAGGCTATGAATTTTGCAGGTCCGTAGCCAACCCTCCAATACGGTTCCGCACTTTAGGGGGTTTAGGTTTTTGGTATTCAACCCAAGTGCTTGATAATGATGCACCCTTTTGTTCCGGACTAGGGATGTATTCAAATGGATTATCCTGTGGTTACTTTCGCTTTCCAGCGCCTCCGTCGCACAAGATTTTTGTACTATGGTCACCAAGTCAGCAAAGCGTAATTTCGCTGAATTTAATTATGGCGCTTAGGATACCCTTGTCCGTGCAATTATTGCAAAAATTGGGATTGTGTCCTCCTCTCGGCAGTCTTTTTATCCTGCTCATAACCAGGAGGAATCTGGCCTAGTAATGATGTACTGCTTTCAAAGTGCTCTTGCCGAATTCGAGAGAGATCGCCAATGTTTGGGTGGGCGGGTGGCACTAAATCCGAACCCCGCCCAATTCAGGACTCAAGGGCCGAGAAGTTTCCGAACTCGAAATTTGGATTTTTGACTGCAATCCAATGAGTCCGCCCGCCACCGACTTTAGATTCGTGGCTTGATCGACATCCGCCCCTCCGCAGGAATCCGCATGGAGGGATCGAACCGGACGAAGCTAGTCCTTAAGGTAGAAGAAGAATCACCGCATTGCTCCTCTATCACAGCAACATGATGGGTAGCCCGGGAGAGTTGATCTCTCGCATTGGTTTTAGGCCCGATCCGTCGTAATCGTGGCGACTCCTGTATGCAAGCGGCGCGATCCAAGAGCTCGCTTATGGAGGAGAGCTCGATCGATCTAACTGCTCAGCAAGTTCAACTAACATGGAGATTGGTTTCGTGACTCGAGAGGTCATCGCCGCCACAAGGCTTGAACTAGCGGTCATGAGAAAACCGCCTAGTCAAGAGTCTCACCAAAGGGCCAAGGCTTCTTTGGCGATGGTATCGCCTTTTAAAGACGAGGCGAGGCATCCTACCCGACGGCGACGCATTGCAGGAACTCTCAATGAAAGCACCAATGTCGGTGTCAAACCGCGGATCTCGGTAGGGGGTCCCGAACTGTGCGTATGCCTAGGCGGATGGTAACAGGAGACAAGGGACACAATGTTTTTACCTGTGTTCGGGCCCTCTCGATGGAGGTAATACCCTACTCCCCGCTTGATTAATATTGACGATATGGGTAGTACAAGAGTAGATCTACCACGAGATCAAGGAGGCTAAACCCTAGAAGCTAGCCTATGGTATGATTGTTGTTCGCCCCACGGACTAAAACCCTCCGTTTATATAGACACCGGATAGGTTAGGGTTACACAGTAGTCGGTTACAATGGTAGGAGATCTACATATCCGTATCGCCAAGCTTGCCTTCCACGCCAAGGAAAGTCCCATCCTGACACGGGACGAAGTCTTCAATCTTGTATCTTCATAGTCTTGGAGTCCGCCGTGACGATAGTCCAGCTATCCTGACACCCCTAGTCCGACTCCTCACCCGTAGTGTACCTTTTTAGTCACCCAGACACGCTAGACGCTTTGGCACACCCAAAGCACTCCTACCAGATCCGGAGTTGCACAATCTCATGGTTTAAGGAAATGATACTTGACATTTGGAAAAGCTCTAGCTAAACGAACTACACGATCTTGTGTTATGCTTAGGATTGGGTCTTCTCCATCACATCATTCTCCTAATGATGTGATCCCGTTATCAATGACATCCAATGTCCATAGTCAGGAAACCATGACTATCTATTGATCAATGAGCTAGTCAACTAGAGGCTCACTAGGGACATATTGTGGTCTATGTATTCACACGCAGTATTACGATTTCCGGATAATACAATTATAGCATGAATAAAAGACAATTATCATGAACAAGGAAATATAATAATAATCCTTTTATTATTGCCTCTAGGGCATATTTCCAACAGTCTCCCACTTGCACTAGAGTCAATAATCTAGTTACATTGTGATGAATCGAACACCCATAGCGTTCTGGTGTTGATCATGTTTTGCTCTAGGGAGAGGTTTAGTCAACGGATCTGCTACATTCAGATCCATATGTACTTTACAAATATCTATGTCTCCATATTGAACATTTTCACGTATGGAGTTGAAGCGACGCTTGATGTGCTCGGTCTTCTTGTGAAACCTGGCTACTTGGCAAGTGCAATAGCTCCAAAGTGTTGTCACGTAAGAGTGCGATCGGCCCCGACGCATTGAGTATGACTCCTAGGTCGGTGATGAACTCCTTCACCCATATTGCTTCATGCGCTGCCTCCTAGGCTGCCATGTACTCCGCTTCACATGTAGATCCCGCCACAACGCTTTGCTTGCAATCGCACTACCATCGCCCCACCATTCAACATATACACGATCCGGTTTGTGACTTGAGTCATCCAGATCAGTGTCGAAGCTAGCCGATGTAACCCTTTACGCATTTAGCTCTTCGTCACCTCCATAAATGAGAAACATATCCTTAGCCCTTTTAGGTACTTCAGGATGTTCTTGATCATTGTTCAGTTGTTCCTTGTCGGGATTACTTTGGTACCTTCCTACCAAACTTACGACAAGGTTTATATCAGGTCCGTACACAGATGGCATACATAATAGATCCTATGGCTGAGGCATAGGGGATGACACTCATCTCTTCTTTATCTTCTGTCGTGGTCGGGCATTGAGCCGAGCTCAATCTCACACCTTGCAACACAGCAAGAACCCTTTCTTGGACTGATCCATATTGAACTTCTTCAATATCTTATCAAGGTATGTGCTTTGTGAAAGACCTATGAGGTGTCTTGATCTATCCCTATAGATCTTGATGCCTAATATGTAAGCAGCTTCTCCAAGGTCCTTCATTGAAAAACACTTATTCAAGTAGGCCTTAATGTCTGTCCAAAAGTTCTATATCATTTCCCATCAAAAGTATGTCATCTACATATAATATGAGAAATGCTACAGAGCTCCCACTCACTTTCTTGTAAACGCAGGCTTCTCCATAAGTCTCACAGAAACCCAAACGCTTTGATCATCTCATCAAAGCGAATGTTCCAACTCCGAGATGCTTGCACCAGCCCATAAATGGATCACTGGAGCTTGCACACCTTGTTAGCATTCTCGTGGTCGACAAAACCTTCTCGCTGCATCATATACAGCTTCTTCCTTAAGGTGACCGTTAAGGAATGTCGCTTTGACGCCCATTTGCCATATCTCATAAACATAGTATGCGGCAATTGCTAACATGATTCGGACGGACTTCAGCTTCGCCACGGAGAGAAAGTCTCATCGTAGTCAATCCCTTGAACTTGTCGATAACCCTTAGCGACAAGTCGAGCCTTATAGATGGTAACATTACCATCCGCTGGCCCCGCCTTCTTCTTCTTAAAGATCCATTTGTTTTCTATTGCTCGCTGATCATCGCGCAAGTCTGTCAAAGTCCATACTTTGTTTTCATACATGTATCCTATCTCGGATTGCATGGCTTCAAGCCATTTGTTGGAATCTGGGCCCGCCATCGCTTCTTCATAGTTCAAGGTTCACCGTTGTCTAACAACATGATTTCCAAGACAGGGTTGCCGCATTCACTGATGCGGAACGTGTCCTTGTGGACCTTCAAGTTCAAGTGGGAGCTTGATCTCAAGTATCTTGATCATTATCATTAACCTCCTGCCTTGTCGGTGCAGGCACCACAGAGCATCTTCCCGAGTTGCGCTTACTTACCGCTTCAAGAGGTAGTACTTCATCAAGCTCTACTTTCCTCCCACTTAATTCTTTCGAGAGAAACTCTTTCTCCGTAAAGGACCCGTTCTGGAAACAAAGATCTTGCCCTCGGATCTTAAGTAGAAGGTATACCCAATGGTTTCCTTAGGGTATCCTATGAAGATGCATTTTTCCCGACTTGGGTTCGAGCTTCAAAGTTGAAGTTTCTTGACATAAGCATCGCATCCCCAAACTTTTAGAAACGACAGCTTAGGTTTCTTCCCAAACCATAATTCATATGGTGTCGTCTCAACGGATTTAGACGGTGCCCTATTTAAAGTGAATGCGGCTGTCTCTAGAGCGTATTCCCAAAATGATAGCGGTAAATCGGTAAGAGACATCATAGATCGCACCATATCTAATAAAGTACGACACGACGCTCGACACAATCACATTACCGAGGTGTTCCAGCGCGTGAGTTGTGAAACGATTCCACATTTCCTTAAGTGTGTACCAAATTCATGACTTAAATATTCTCCTCCACGATCTCGACCGTAAGAACTTTATTTTTCGGTCACGTTGATTCTCTACCTCATTCTGAAATTCCTTGAACTTTTCAAAGGTCTCAGACTTGTGTTTCATCAAGTAGACATAACCATATCTACTTAAGTCGTCTGTGAGAGAGAGAACATAACGATATCCTCCGCGGGCCTCAACGCTCATTGGACCGCACACATCGTTATGTATGATTTCCAATAAGTTGGTCGCTCGCTCCATTGTTCCGGAGAACGGAGTCTTGGTCATTTTGCCCATGAGGCATGGTTCGCATGTGTCAAATCATTCATAATCGAGAGACTCTAAAAGTCCATCAGCATGGAGCTTCTTTATGCGCTTGACACCAATGTGACCAAGGCGGCAGTGCCACAAGTATGTGGGACTATCGTTATCAACTGTACATTTTTTGGTATCACACTATGAATATGTGTAACATCACGTTCGAGATTCATTAAGAATAAACCATTGACCATCGGGGCATGACCATAAAACATATCTCTCATATAAATAGAACAACCATTATTCTCGGATTTAAATGAGTAGCCATCTCTTATTAAACGAGATCCAGATACAATGTTCATGCTCAAAGCTGGCACTAAATAACAATTATTGAGGTTTAAAACTAATCCCGTGAGGTAAATGTAGAGGTAGCATGCCGACGGGCGATCACATCGACCTTGGAACCATTCCCGACGCCAAGATCGTCACCTCTCGCCCTTCGCCAGCCTCCCCTTATTCCGCAGCCTCCTGCTTTGAGTTACAAATATGAGCAACTGCACCGTATCAAATACCCAAGAGCTACTACAAGTACTGGTAAGGTACACATCAATTACATGTATATCGTGATATACCTTTGGTTTTGCCGGCCTTCTTGTCCGCTTAAGTACCGGGCAGTTCCGCTCCAAAGGACCACTTCCCTTGCAATAAAAGCACTCGGCCTCGTGCTTAGGTCCATTGCTTGACTTCTTCCCGCAACTGGCTTACCAAGCGTGGCAACTTCCTTGTCGCCCTTCTTGAAGTTCTTCTTACCCTTGCCCTTCTTGAACTTAGTGGTTTTATTGACCATCAACACTTGATGCTCCTTCTGATTTCTACCTCGGCCGATTTCAGATTGAAAATACTTCAGGAATAGTTTTCACCATCCCCTGCATATTGTAGTTCATCACAAAGCTCTTGTAGCTCGGTGGGAGCGATCAAGGATTCTCACAATGACCGCCTCGTCCGGAGGTTAATGTCCACCGGGACAAAGTGGTTGTGCAACCTGCATATTTTTAGTATGTGTTAACCGACGTAACTATTTTCCTCCATCTTACAACTATAGAACTTGTCGGAGACTTCATCTCTCGACCCGGCATGAGCTTGGAAAACTAGTTTCAGGTTCTCGAACATCTCATATGCTCCGTGTTGCTCAAAACGCTTTTGGATCCCCGGTTCTAAGTCAGAAAAAGCATGCTGCATCGAACGAGGGAGTAATCATCAAGACGAGACTGCCAAGCATTCATAACGCCTTGGTTCTCTCGATGGGTGCTTCACCTAGCGGTGCTTCTAGGACATATTGTTTTTGGCAGCTATGAGGACGATCCTCGTGTTCCGCACTCCAGTCCAAATAGTTGCTTCCATCATCTTTCAGCTTGGTTTTCTAGGAACGCTGAAGTTCATGGTGACATGAGCGTTGGCCATTTAATCTACAAGAAATTTTGCAAAGATTTTAGACTAATGTTCATGATAATAAAGTTCATCTAATCAAATTATTTAATGAACTCCCACTCAGATTTGACATCCCTCTAGTCATCTAAGTGTTACATGATCCGAGTCGACTAGGCCGTGGTCCGATCATCACGTGAGACGGACTAGTCATCATCGGTGAACATCTCCATGTTGATCGATCTTCCATACGACTCATGTTCGACCTTTCGGTCTCTTGTGTTCCGAGGCCATGTCTGTACATGCTAGGCTCATCAAGTTAACCTAAGTGTTTTGCATGTGTAAAACTGTCTTACACCCGCTGTATGTGAACGTAAGAATCTATCACACCCGATCATCACGTGGTGCTTCAAACGCATTTAACTTTAGCAACGATTTACGCTTAGGGAGAACACTTTCTTGAAATTATTATAAGGGATCATATTATTTACTACCGCTATTCTAAGTAAACAAGATGCATAATCATAATAAACATCACATGCAATTATATAGTAGTGACATGATATGGCCAATATCATATAGCTCCTTTGATCTCCATCTTCGGAGCTCCATGATCATCTTGTCACCGGCATGACACCATGATCTCCATTGTCATGATCTCCATCATCGTGCCTCCATGAAGTTGCTCGCCAACTATTACTTCTACTACTATGGCTAACACGTTTAGCAATAAAGTAAAGTAAATTACATGGCGTTTCTCAATGACACGTAGGTCATACAAAAAATAAAGACAACTCCTATGGCTTCTGCCGGTCGTCATACTCATCGACATGCAAGTCGTGATTCCTATTACAAGAACATGATCTCATACATCACATATATATCATTCATCATTCATCACAACTTTGGCCATATCACATCACAAAACACTTGCTGCAAAAAACAAGTTAGACGCCTCTAATTGTTGTTGCAAGTTTTACGTGGCTGCAATAGGGTTCTAGCAAGAACGCCTTCTTACCTACATGAAAGCCACAACGTGATTTGTCAACTTCTATTTACCCTTCATAAGGACCCTTTTCATCGAATCCGCCCAACTAAAGTGGAGAGACAGACACCCGCTTAGCCACCTTATGCAACTAGTGCATGTCACCCGTTGAACTCCGCCTCACGAAGCGCACGTAAGGTCGGTCCGCCACTTCATCCCACAATACCGCTGAAGCAAGATAAGACTATTAGCAGCAAGAGAGTTAACAACATCTACGCCCACAACAAATTGTGTTCTACTCTGCAATAGAGAACTACGATAGACCTAGCTCATGATGCCACTGTTGGGGAACGCTGTCAAAATAAAAATTTTCCTACGGTTTCACCAAGATCCATCTATGAGTTCATCTAGCAACGAGTGATAATAGTGCATCTACATACCTTTTAGATCATGAGCGGAAGCGCTCAAGAGAACGGGGTTGAGGTAGTCGCACTCGCCGTGATCCAAATCACCAATGACCAAGTGCCGAACGGACAGCACCTCCGCTGCTCAACACACGTGACGGAGCGGATGACGCCTCCGCACCTTGATCCAGCAAGGAGGAGGGAGAGGTTGATGAAGATCCAAAGCAGCACGACGGCGTGGTGGTGGATGCAAGCAGATTCCTCAGGCTTCGCCAAGCAACCACGGAGGAGGAGGAGGTGCAGCAGGGAGAGGGAGGCGCCAAAGCTTTAGGGTGCGCGGCTGCCCTCCCTCTCCCTCCTTATATAGGCCCCTCAGGGGCCGGCCCCGAGATGCACCCCAAGGGGCGGTGGCCAGGGGTGGAGTGCCCCCAAGGCAGTGGTGCCTCCACCCTAGGGTTTCCAACCCTAGGTGCAGGGGCTATGGGAGGCGCACCAGCCCACTAGGGGCTGGTTCCTCCCCACTTCAGCCCACGGGCCTCCCGGATAGGTGGCCCCACCCGATGGACCTCGGGATTCTTCCGTGGTCCCAGACAATACCGTGACCCCAAACTCACCCGATGGTCAAATAGCACTTCCTATATATAATTCTTTACCTCCGACCATTCCGAACTCCTCGTGACATCCGGGATCTCATCCAGACTCAACAACTTTCGGTTTGCTGCATACTCATATTCATACAACCCTATCGCCACCGAACCTTATGTGTAGACCCCACGGGTTCGGAGACATGCGCATACGACCGAGACGGCTCTCCGTCAATAACCAACAGCGGATCTGGATACCCATGTTGGCTCCCACATGCTCCTCGATCATCTCATCGGATGAACCACGATGTCGAGGATTTAAGCAACCCAGATACAATTCCTTTTGTCAATCGGTATGTTACTTGCCCGAGATTCGATCGCCGGTATCCCAATACCTCTTTCAATCTCGTTATCGCAAGTCACTTTACTGCATCAGAATGCATGATCCCGCGACCGCATTAATTTGGTCACTTTGAGCTCATTATGATGATGCACTACCGAAAGTGGGCCCAGTGATACCTCTCCGCCATACGGAGTGACAAATCCAGCCTCGATTCGTACAACCCAATGTACACTTTTGGAGATACCCGTAGTGTACCTTTATAGTCACCCAGCTTACGCTATGACGCTTTGGCACACCCAAAGCACTCCTACGGTATCCGGAGTTGCACAATCTCATGGTCTAAGGAAATGATACTTGACATTTGGAAAAGCTCTAGCTAAACGAACTACACGATCTTGTGCTATGCTTAGGATTGTCTTGTCCATCACATCATTCTCCTAATGATGTGATCCCGTTATCAATGACATCCAATGTCCATAGTCAGAAACCATGACTATCTCTGCTGATCAACGAGCTAGTCAACTAGAGGCTCACTAGGGACATATTGTGGTCTATGTATTCACACGGTATTATGATTTCCGGATAATACAATTATAGCATGAATAAAAGACAATTATCATGAACAAGGAAATATAATAATAATCCTTTTATTATTGCCTCTAGGGCATATTTCCAACACAAAGACCGAACCAAAGGCAATAACTTCAATGGATAACCGTTTACTGCTAGGTAAGAGATGTACCCCTTAAGATCCAACACCTGTCACCTGGAGGTCACAACTACCTATCAACTCCATGTGTGGACTGGGGAGTTAGATGTCTCTAAATATGCTAATAAATTAGACATCTCCAATCACTAAATTACCATAAAGGTAAACAATAACACAAAGAGGACTGAGGGAGTCCTGGATTAGGGGGTATCCGGACAGCCGGACTATATCCTTGGGCCGGACTATTGGACTATGAAGATACAAGATTGAAGACTTCGTCTCGTGTCCGGATGGGACTCTCCTTGGCGTGGAAGGCAAGCTTGGCGATACGGACATGTAGATCTTCTCCTTGTAACCGACTGTAATTCCTAGCCCCTCCGGTATCTATATAAACCGGAGAGGGTTTAGTCCGTAGGACAACAACAATCATATCATAGGCTAGCTTCTAGGGTTAAGCCTCTATGATCTCGTGGTAGATCAACTCTTGTACTACTCATATCATCAAGATCAATCAAGCAGGAAGTAGGGTATACCTCCATCGAGAGGGCCCGAACCTGGGTAAACATCGTGTCCCCTGCCTCCTGTTACCATCCGCCTTTAGACGCATACTCGAACCCCTACCCGAGATCCGCCGGTTTTGACAATCGACATTGGTGCTTTCATTGAGAGTTCCACTGCGCTTGCCGTAAAGCTGGATGGCTCCTCCGATCATCGATAACGATGCGGTCCAGGTGAGGTTTTCCTCCCGGACAGATCTTCAGATTCGGGCGGCTTTTGCATCGCGGCCAACTCGCTTGGCCATCTGGAGCAGATCAAGAGCTACGCCCCTGGCCACCAGGTCAGGTTTGGAAACTTGAATTACACTACCGATATCCGCAGAGACTCAATCTTCGACGGATTCGAGCCCATGCCAGGTGTGCCGCACGATCACGATGAGCACGATGTAGCTCTGTCGTCGGACAATGTTCGGGAAATCACGCCAGCAACCACTCCGGCCCTCAATCCGGAACAGGCTGCGCCATCCGAGGACGGGCGGATAGACCCCGCCTTGGAGGCCGCACCCTCAGTGGCGATAGAGCCGAATACTGACCTTACCCCTCACGAGAACCGTGACGCCGAACCGCTGGACTTCGCCTCCGCCACGGACTCAACCGCCATCGCCCATGCCTATCGAATCCGATTGGGCGCCGATTATGGAGTTCTCCTCCGTGGATATCTTTTCAAGACTCGCCTTCGGGCGATGTACTAAACTTGTTAAAGTCTCTCTCCGTCAGAGAACCTTGGCTGAATCTATGTCCGCTAGAATGGGATGCGGATGACGAAATTCACTCCCCACCCACCACCCACTTAGTAGCCACTGTCGATGATTTAACCGACGCGCTCGACATCGACTCCGAAGACATCGATGGTATGGACAACGATGCAGGAGACAAACAGGAACCACCACTAACAGGGCGCTGGACCGCCACTTCATCACATGACATATACATGGTGGATACACCCAAAGAAAACGATGACGAGGGACGGAAGGATACAGCGAAAGATAGCTCCCTCGAGAAGCAATCAAAGCGGCGCCGTAGGCGCCGCTCCAAATCCCACCTCGGCAAAAACAGCGAAAACGGCGCAAGAAAAAACAATACCCCAGTCTACTCCGGAGGAAACGACGACCAAATAGACCCAGCGATAGAGCAGGGTGAGCCAGCGGAAGACGAGCAAAGTACGGAGCCGCTGATCGAACACGGCGATGTCGAGCGTCAAGCTAATCAACCCGTCTCTGGAGAGCAGAACAATCCGGATGACGATGAACACATCATCCCAGAAAGGCAGCTGGAGACAGAGAACCTCCATAGAAGGCTTATCGCCACTGCGAGGAGTCTAGAGAAGCAGAAGCAAAGGCTCAAGGCCGCACAAAACACACTCAATAGTAGATGGAACAAAGTGCTCGATACGGCAGAAAAGTATGGTGGCAGTCGCCACACGAAGAGCTACCCAAAGCGAAAGCTGCTGCCTGAATTCGATGATGAGGCCTTAGAGCCCCCACAGCCAAAAAATAAAACTGCCGACCGGTCGGGTCGACGACCTCGTGGTCAGCTGAGAGCGCCAACGAGGCCGCACATAAGTCAAGATATGACCCACGCGAGGACTCGTGATCAAAGGACCGCGCAACCAGATCCATCTACGGATCAAGGAAACGCGCCCAAAGAATCAACCAAAACCAAATATCACAACCGCTCAATGCCATGGTGCAGCTAAATACAGGGTGCCACACACACCCCTATGTTTCACCGACGAGGTACTAGACGATGAATTTCCGTATGATTCAAACCAGTGAACATAGAGGTGTACGACGGGACAACAAACCCGGGGGTCTGGATTGAGGACTTTATCCTCCATATTCATATGGCTCGTGGAGACGATCTCCATGCCATCAAATACTTGCCCCTCAAGCTCAAAGGACCAGCTCGGCACTGGCTAAAAATCCTCCCCGAAAACTCCATCCGGGTTGGGATGAGCTCGAGGATGCTTTTCGGCTAATTTTCAAGGGACTTATGCCCACCTCCCGGACGCAGATTTATTTGAGTCATATAATTCAACAGCCCGGAGAGTCATCCAAAGCTTTTGGAACAGTTTTCTCACTAAGAAGAACTAAATTGTCGATCGTCTGCACGTCAAGCCTTAGCAGCTTTCAAGCACGTTGTCGGTGTCAAACCGCGGATCTCGGTAGGGGGTCCCGAACTGTGCGCCTAGGCGGATGGTAACAGGAGACAAGGGACACGATGTTTTTACCTGTGTTCGGGCCCTCTCGATGGAGGTAAAACCCTACTCCCGCTTGATTAATATTGATGATATGGGTAGTACAAGAGTAGATCTACCACGAGATCAAGGAGGCTAAACCCTAGAAGCTAGCCTATGGTATGATTGTTGTTCGCCCCACGGACTAAAACCCTCCGGTTTATATAGACACCGGATAGGGTTAGGGTTACAGAGTCGGTTACAATGGTAGGAGATCTACATATTCAGATCGCCAAGCTTGCCTTCCACGCCAAGGAAAGTCCCATCCGGACACGGGACGTAAGTCTTCAATCTTGTATCTTCATAGTCCAGAGTCCGCCAACGGTGATAGTTCGCTATCCTGACACCCCTAATCCAGACTCCTCAAGAGTCTCCCTAACCAGGCTTCAATGACGACATTTAGTCCGCGCCAAGATATTGTCTTCGCATTGCAAGGCGGGTTCCTCCTCCGAATACTTCATAGAAGATTCTGAACACAAGGATGTTGTCCGCTCGCAAAATAATTTCCACATAACACCGTGAGAGAGAATAATATTTACACAAAATCAATATGTCGACGTATTCCGCAAATACGCCATCACGCCACGCCAAGTCTTCATTCAAATCGTTTTTACCGCATCACCTCGCGGTTTAGCGAGGCGGTTTCTTGGCACGCCTTGTCAAAGCAGAGATTGTGTTCCCTTATTTCGGATTCTCATCAATACGGACGTAGTAACTCCAACTGCGTTCGCTAAGCACGCCTCTATCGAGGGCGAGTCCCGAACAGTCACGGGAGGGCTCTTGGTATTCAACCTCTTTATAATGAGACCAAGGCCCACCTTTCTTTCAATCTCAATCAACCGTTCCCTCGCTTCGAAGTTCCAACACCCAAAGCTCTAGATTCAGCGCCGGACCACCGAGGATGTCCGCCCGACCGCAAGGCCGGTGGATGCCTTCCTCCGTTACGGAAGAAGACGTATAAAGCCGAGAGATGCCCGGTATCTAACCGCGAGATTTCAAGATAAAGTTGCCTGCCCAAGGGCAGGTTATTCCCACTCCCAAGCCTGGTGAGAGCGTGGTGTTCAGGTCTCACTTCCTTCGGGGTTAGGGCTTCCCACGGACCACTTCGTGAGGGGGCTCATGTTTTATTATGGGCTGGAATTTCATGACTTGGATCCGAGTCTATCCTCCACATCTCATCGCTCATTGTCAGATAGAAGCCTTCCTCCGCATTACCCCTTACTTCGGATTGTGGCTCAAGACCTTCAAAGTGGAGCCGAAGATGATTAAGGGGCATCAGGCAGAGTGCGGAGGGGCTGTTATAAGCAAGAATGCTGAAGCTCCATGGCCCGAGGGCTCTTTTCAAGAGGAGCTCAGTCTGTGGCAACAAGAGTGGTTTTATATCACAGCTCCTAGGGGCACCAAATGGGTGGCGCCACCTACCTTTCGCTCAGGTCCTCCACCGCGGTTGGCGTCATGGGTCAATAAAGGGCTCGACTGGGGATCGTCCAAGGACGTACCTCTGTTGCAGGACCATATTCGAGACCTCCTAGAGAGAGAGAGATCAATCTGGTCGTAGTAGCGCAAGTCATGCTGATTCGTCGCACCTGCCTCGCAAACGCCGCCTCCGCCTATGGGAGTTTAATCCAGGGACCACGAAGCCTCCAACATTTTATGGGCGCAACGCCTGTGGAGATGTACCAACTGTTCTTCGGATCACAAGCAATGTGTCCGGACTTAACCGAGGACGCAGGTCTGAGCCGCAATCGCCTCAATACTCAAGTAAGTAGTCCTCAGACTCGACATGCTATCCGCATATTTATCATAAACTTGCCCTTAAAAGATCTATCCTTTATACAGGAGTGGATAGCAAAAGCAAAGCTAATCAGGTGTCCGGCCCCCCTCCCTGAGATCACGCCGGATCCTGTTTTAACCAGGATGCTAGAGGTTGTGCCTTTTGAAGAAGGCGAAGGGGGGAACAAGGAAACTACTATCTCCGCGAAGGAGGCTATCAAGAAAGGGGGGATCGAGAATCCCTTCCTCCAAGGGGAGAAGAGGACCGCTTCTGAAGATCCGGAGACCAAAGCCTCGAAGCGAGGGAAGAACTCTTCTCCAGAGGGTCCCAAGGGCGGAGATGCTCCGCCAAGACTATTTCCCCACGGAGATCAGCCTCCAAAGGAGCCGTAAGTAAAAAGGGGGGGCATTTTTGTTTAAAAGAGAGACATCCCTGCTTATTTCCAAGGTAACCAAAAGTTTACCTTGTAGTTCGGATCTCAGCCCTTCTCAGCAGAGCTCGCCTTCAGGGATCTTGATCCGAGATGATGGAGAGCGAACGCCTCCGCCGCCATACCGCTTACATGCGAGGCGGACGACCTCGAGGTGTCGCGGCGGAGGGTTTCTCCGAATCCGCGGGCCCAAGGCAGTCAGATGTCCCTCAAAGCCCTTCCGCGTCCGCCTTCGAAAGGCCATCGGACGAGTCCGCACCGATCGATGTACGGTCGGAGGAGCTGAAAGATCTGCTCGGGCGAGCGTCTATCTCGGAAGATCACCGTGTGCTAATGGGTATGGTGATTGAAAGGATTTCATCCATTGAAAGCGGATTGCATGAAGCCGTCATAAGTTTACTGACGGGTTTTGAGGTACGCAAAATGATGTACCTTCTGATAGTTTTGCATATAGAATGCGCCCTGTATAGATAATAGCCTCGAGACTCGGCGCGTTGTCAAAATGACAGCGCCACGAGGATCATAATCCTGTGTAATATGCGCCTTCCTATGTAGGTGGCGGCGTCCGTGGCAAGTCGGATCGATGAGTTTGCCGAACTAAAGCGGCAACTTGACGTGGCGGATGCCGACATCGCGCTTGTTAGTAAGCGGCTTGACGAGTCACAAGGTATGCAGCCCGCGACACCCCTGTAAGGTAGCTTAATGTCTGTGTTTTACAACATGTATGCTTGACGCAGATGGTGCCGCTGCCATGGAGAGCCTTTCATGAACTTGCCCGAGCCAAGGAGCAAGCCCGAAAAGTGATGCGGTTGCTTTAAAAGCGTCAAGAGCCGAGAGCCGAACAGGCTGCTCACCCCGGCTAAGAAAGAAATGGCCAAGATGGCCGTGAAGTTGAAGAATGCTATCGATCGCTATGCAGCTTCTTGAAAAAGAAGGTCGATCGAACAAGAGGACCGGAAAAAGGCCGCCGCCGAGGCTAAGGATGCTCGCTTCACGATGAGAGCTATGAGAGAGGAGCTACGCCAAAGTCAAGATATTGCGGCCGGAAAGCCTTTTCTGCTGTGGAGGAAATTCACGGATCCCAAGTATGCTCAGTTGGGCCAGCTGTGGGGTGCGAAGGATGATTATCTAGACTTGGCGGCGAGTGCCGCAGACGCGGCCGAACACTTCCGAGGCCAAAAGGATCACGGGATGGAAGAGCTTTTTTGGTCGCAGTTCCATAGTCCAGAGCGTCCTCTTCCATTGGCCGATTGTTTGGCCGAGTGGGCTGAGCTGAATAGGTTGTCCGGACTTGCCATGAAGAATGTCGTGACTCATTTGTCGTTGAACAGGCCCGAGCCAAAGAGTTATTTTGGCTTGGTGCAGCAGTTCCTTGGTGCGGTGCCGCATATTGGTGCAATGAAGCGGTCAGCATGCATAGAGGGTGCGCGGATGGCTCTTGCCCGTGTCAAGACATACCGGGCGTAAGATGAAGGCCACCGACGCTGCATCCCGTGATTCGACAGAAGCCGGGTACCGCCGAGCACTATTTTGAGGAAGTCTCGCAGGCGCTGCTTAATAGAGAGGCAGTTTCAAGGATATTATGTTCTAATGACATGTATGATTTGTGAAACAATGTTTCAATATGATATAATAGCTTTTTATACTTGTGCGTTCAAGTATTAAAGTTCCTCATGTGCGGCCGTTAATGTATATGTGTATATAACCTGAAAGATGGCAGTCCTTGGCTTCAGCCCCCACGCACATAGTGCGGGGTGTTTGCAAAAAGGCGATTTTCACACTTAATCCAACGTCTTGGTCCTGTAAAGGAGGTGATAGCGTAGCAAACTAGGCAATCGGACTATAATGCTTTATCACTTTCACTTAGCCATAGGAGGTCGATGGTGGGGCTACTATATAGCCCCTGGGGGCACCGCGCTCTCCCGAATTCGGGGCGCGTATGTGCCTGACCGGGAAACGGTCCTTCCTTAATGCAGAGGAATTCTAAACATTCCAATGGGTCATCGAGTGGTTGACCAGTCTCACGCTACATCATGACAAATAGCCGGCTTTCATCGAGGTGCTCACCAGCCGAACCGGGGCACAATCGCAGTAGTTCTCCTGGTGTCGCGTTAGCTGATAAAACGGAACGTAAGGCAGCAAAACGCAGGAGCCGGGCAAACCCAACATTTGACCAAAGACATGATTCGGAGCTGATGCATATAAGGCCTAACTCGAGACGCTGAACACTCCCTAAGGTATTCGGTCTTTATGAAAACGGGCGTAATAATGCCCTAAACCCCCGTGTCCAGTATCGCCGCAAAAATTCGACGCGCCGATGCTAAAACGCCAGCCTCCTCCTTGGTTATAGCAAGAAACCGGGGATGTGTATCAACAAGAGACAGTAAAAAGGTTTACGCAGGTCTTAATCAAAAGAATCCTTGCAACGGGTCCTCATCGCACGCCTCGCTACCGTGTCTCCGCAGTGTCGATCCTCGGACGGGTGTAGCACGGTGTTCATCTGTAAAAGAGAAGAACTTAGTTGAAAAAAGATCATGCAAGAAATGTACTTTATATTAAATAAATGGAGTGCGATTCGAAATGCGAATAGAATTGAGCCTTATTGTCTCTTGTTATACACGCATGCAGCCCCTTGTACGGGGGTGTGCGGTTAATAAGCCTTTATATGTTTACGCCGGACTCGTCTAGCCGTGTCCGGGGTCCGAATGACCTGTTCAGATGCTTGGTTTAGCGGAGCCGGATTAGTGTGTGACTGTCCAGGCAGTCTCACGTTCTTCCGTGCTCGAGTAACACTTGATACTTCCCTTTAATGAGATGATGCCACGTGGACCGGGCATTTTAAGTGTAAGAGATGCATAATGCGGTATTGCGTTAAAGCGGGCGAAAGCTTCACGTCCCAATAGTGCTTGATAGCTACTTTTGAATGGGGAGATATGGAAGGTTAACTTTTCACGGCGGAAGTTGTCGGATGAGCCGAACACAACTTCTAATAGTAGGGAGCCCGTACAATGGGCATATAGGCCTAGCATTACCCCCTTGAAGGAGGTGTTGCTGTGGAGAATTTTGGTTGGGTCTATCCCCATTTTCCGGATTGTGTCCTGATATAGCAGGTTTAGATCACTACCGCCGTCCATTAGGACTTCTGTGAATTGGAGTCCGCCGATTATAGGATCTAATATCAGGGCAGTCCATCCTGCGGTCCGGATACTTCCGGAGTAATCCCCGATGATCAAAGGTGATTGGTTTTGACAACCAATGTCGGGACTCCGCTGATAGGCCATGTGGCGCCAGATTCTATGGGCGCCCGCCTGATTTTTTCCCTTTGTCACTTGAAGTGAGTTTACTGTTTTGACTTCTTGTGGGAAATTCTTTTGTTTTCCTGCTCGCTTGTGGGGTTCGCCATCGCCCTCGCTTGGTGTGTCGAGTCCCTTGTGTTCGGCATTGAGTTTGCCGGACTGCTTGAAGACCCAACAATCTCTGTGGGTATGGTTTGCAGGCTTCCCGGGGGTACTGTGGATTTGGCATATTTTGTCCAAGATTTTGTTAAAGTTGGATAGCTCGTGGCTGTTGTCCTTGAGGGGCAGTTTTTTATGATTCTGCCGAGAGCTTTTGAATCCGGCGTTGACTGCCGTGCTCTTCGGGCTGCTTCCCTTGTCTCAGCGCTGGTCCTTGTTGCGCCGTGGTTTCCCATTTCCATCTCCGACTTCGATGTACTTGGGTCACTGGTACTACATCTTGCCGCCTAGTTATCCTCTCCGCCGCAAAAGCGGTCATGAGGCTTGTTAGTGCGGCCATTGTTCTTGGCTTTTCCTCGCCGAGGTGCTCGGCGTAACCATTCGCCTCGGACGTTGTGTTTGAAAGTCGCTAAGGCTTCGCGTCCGGATAGTCGACTATTTGGTTCTTTTTGGTAAGGAACCTGTTCCAGAATTTGCGGGCTGACTCTCCGGTTGTTGAGTTATGTGACTTAAATCGCTCAGATCCGGAGGGCGGACATAAGTCCCTTGAAAATTTGCCCGAAAAGCATCCTCGAGCTCTTCCCAACTTCCAATGGTATTTTCAGAGGCTTTTAGTCAAAGGCTGCCGGCCCTTTGAGCTTGAGGGGTAGGTATTTTATGGCGTGAGATCATCTCCTCTAGCCATGTGTATGTGGACGATGTAATCCTCAATCCAGACTCCCGGTCTGTTGTTCCGTCAGATGCCTCTATGTTTATGGGTTTAAATCCTCCGAAATTGTGATCCAAAGACCTCATCGGTGAAACATAGTGTGCGGCACCCCTATAATTGGGTGTGCCGTGATGTCCGGATATTTGGCGTGTTGCATTGCTTAGAAAAGCTTGCTTTCTTGGCCCGTAGATGGACCTAACTAGGCCATCCTTTTGATGCGACTCCTTACGCGGATCGCATGCCAGATTGTGTGCGGCGCCGCTTGCCGCTCTATGCTTGTCATGTGGTCGTCTATCCGACCGGGCGACATCTTTGTTCTTTGATTGCGGGGGCTCTAAGGCCTCCTCATCGAATTCGGGCAGTAGTTTGCGCTCGTGTAGCTCTTTGTTTGGCGACTATCGCCAGATTTGGTTCATGGGTTTTGAGTACTTTGCTCCATCTGATTCTCGAGTGCATCTTCCGCTGTTTTGAGCTTCCGCTTCGCTTTTTCGTGCTACGCCAGCGGGCAACGAGCCTTTGTGGAGGTTCTTCGCCCAACAACTTGTCCGTGTGAGGTCGTCCGATCGTTATCTTCGCCGGGACGGGTTGTTTGTCCAAGTTGTCCTGCTCGGACGGTTGTTCAATGGCATGTTCGCCGCCCACCGGGTTCGACTCGCTTGATGGCTGGGTCTGTGGTGGCTGTCGCCTTTGTCGAGGCGGGACTTGTGCGCCGCTTACGCTGCCGCTTTTGACTGCTTTTCGAGGGATTTATCCTTCGTAGCGTCCCGTTGTTCCTCGTCGTCACTTCCTTTAGGAGTATCCACCATGTATACATCGTGAGATGAGGTGGCTGTCTAGTATCCTATAGGTGTTGGTTCATGGTTGTCTCCTACATCGTCGTCCATACCGTCGATGTCTTCGGAGTCGAAATTGAGCACGTCGTTTAAACTTTCGACAACATCTATGAAGTGGGTGGTGGGTGGGCGTTGAATTTCTTCGCTGCTCAAGAATCAACCTTCCCGACCATAGTCCGCCAGGCTCTCCGATAAAGAGAGAGACTTTAGTGAATTCAGGATGTCGCCAAAGGGCGAGTGCGAAGATGTCCGCGTCGCGGAAATCCATAACCGCGCCCAATCGGATTTGATTGGCAGGGCGCTGGGGTTCGAGTCCGGAGAGGAGTCCGCACCGGAGTCACGGGCTTTGCAAAGGACAGGATGATGCTCGCTCAATCGCCAGAGATCAGAGTCTCGAGGCGGTGTCCAACCACTGCCCCCGATCGACGGGTCGGCTCCGAGCTAAGGGTCGGAGCGGACGCTGGTGCGGCCTCCGTGACACCGCTCGGGCGGCAGAGCTAGATCATGCCCATCGAGACAAAGGCGGCACGCTTGGTTGTGGCTCGAATCCGTCAAGATCAAGTCTCCGCCGATATCAGCCGTGGTAGTTCAAACTCCCGAATCTGACTCGATGGCTGGGCGAAGCTGATTCGCTTCCAGATGGCCAAGTGAATTGGCCCGCAGTGCAAAGCCACCGAATACGAAGATCTGTCCGGGGAGAAAAGTCTCACCCTGGACCCCGTCGTTGTTGATGATCAAAGGAGCCATCGGGCCTAAGGGTGACGACACAGAGGAACTCTCAATGAAAGCACCAATGTCGGTGTCAAAACCAGCGGATCTCGGGTAGGGGGTCCCGAACTGTGCGTCTAGGCAGATGGTAACAGGAGACAAGGGACGCGATGTTTTTACCCAGGTTCGGGCCCTCTCGATGGAGGTAAAACCCTACTCCTGCTTGATTAATATTGATGATATGGGTAGTACAAGAGTAGATCTACCACGAGATCAAGGAGGCTAAACCCTAGAAGCTAGCCTATGGTATGATTGTTGTTCGCCCCACGGACTAAAACCCTCCGGTTTATATAGACACCGGATAGGGTTAGGGTTACACAGAGTCGGTTACAATGGTAGGAGATCTACATATCCGGATAGCCAAGCTTGCCTTCCACGCCAAGGAAAGTCCCATCCCGACACGGGACGAAGTCTTCAATCTTGTATATTCATAGTCCAGAATCCGCCAACGGGGAATCCGCCAACGGTGATAGTTCGCTATCCGGACACCCCCTAATCCAGGACTCTCACACAGCGTCTGAGACGAATGGCTTGCCGCACACCCTCGACAAGAAAAACCAAGAACAATGGCAGCCCTAATAAGCCTTATGACCCGCTTATGGATGCAGGACAACCGGTTAGCCCGGCAAAGACCAGCGACTCCAAGCACATCCAAGTCGTGGATGGCAATGGAAAACCACGACGTAGTAAAAACAAGCGCCGGAACAAAGAAGACAGCTCAGATAACACGGCGGTAAACGCCAATTCAGTGGGCTCTCGACCGGTCAGCGGAAAAGCCCTTTAAAGGCAACAGAGATGGACCGACCAGCCTAAACAAGATTCTAGACAAACTATGTCGATCCACGGCACTTCGATAAACCTCGCAAATCATACCCACAGAGAATGATGGGTCTTCAAGCAGGCCGCAAGCTAAACACCGAACATAAGGGGAGGACACACCGAGCGAAGACGAGGATGAGCCTCACAAAGAAGGCAATCGGGGGATGTAAAAATTCCCACCGTAAGTCAAGACAAGAATGTGATCCACGTGACAAAGAGGAGAAACAAATATGCACTCCAAAATACACAAGCCATAGAGCCCGCCACCCCGAAGTTCTACCTCGCCGCCTGCCCTTGGCCACTTTTGACCGCAGGGATCACCTAATAAGCATCCGACATGAAGGATCAGCCGCCTTGGTGCTGGACCCAATAATAAACGGATACCATCTCACACGAGTCCTTATGGACGGCGGCAGTAGTCTAAATCTGATGTATCAGGACACCATCCGCAAAATGGGGATAAACCCAACAAAAATCAGCCATAGTAATAATACCTTCAAGGGAGTAATACCAGGCACAGAGGCTTGCTGCACGGGCTCTCTAGTACTAGAGGTTGTGTTCGGCTCGCCCGACAACTTCCAGAGCGAAAAGTTAACCTTCGACATTGCTCCATTCCGAAGTGGCTATCAAGCACTACTCGGACGAGCGGCTTTCGCTTTTAATGCAATACCGCATTACGCTTTTCTTAAGCTTAAAATGCCCGTCCAAGGTGGCATCATCACAAAGACATGGAAATGTTGAGCGCCCTTATGAGCAGAAGAACGACGGCTGCTTTAATAAATGAACACTAGACGGCCTCACCACCGTAACAGATGACCGGTCGTTAAGACCACGGACACGGTTAGACGAGTCCGCTAATCATTGATAGAGATTGGTTTGATGGTTATACCCTTGTAGACGGTACCAGGGGCTTCTCAAATGATAGTTCGGCTCAACTTTACCCATTTTAACTTTTAAATGGTTTATTTATAATAGCCAATTTTTTGCACGACAACTTTCAACTAAGTTCCTATCTTTTACAGATGACAATCGTACTATACCCGTCCAGGATACGGCACAACGGAGACACAGGCGCAGACGTGTAGCAGGGACCCGTTCAAAGGTTTCTCTTTAGACTAAGACCCTGCGTAAACCTTTTTTACTGTCTTTTGTTGTTCACATCCTCCGGATTCTCAATACAATCGAGAAGGATGCTGACGTTCTTGGCATGTGGCCACGTTAGAATATTGCTCGCATTCTATTAATTAGGGGCTCATTATCCAAGGGCATCATTTAGCCCGTATATATCTCAAAGACCGAATACCTTAGGAAGTGTTCGGCGTCATGAAGTTTGGCCTTATATGCATCAGCTCCAGTCATGTCTTTGGTCAAATGTTGGGTTTGCCCGCCTCGTGTTTTGCTACCTTATGTTCCGCTTATTGGCTAAGGCAAAGCACTGTGGAGAACTATCGCGACAGTGCCTCGTTCGCCGGACGAAAGCACCTCAAGAGAGAAAGCCGAAACCGATCATCATGATAAAGCGAGACCGGTCAACCACTGATGACCTAACAGAATCTTCGGATTCCTCCAAGATAACGGCGGGCCGCTTTCCGCCGTGCATGTACACGCCTGTGATTCGATGAGCGTGGAGCCACCAGGGCTATATAGTAGCCCCACCACAAACTCCTATGGCTAAGTGGAAGTGTTAAAGCAATATAGTCCGTTGCCTCGTCACGCGCTTAATCACCTCCTCGACCAAGGCGTTGATCAGTGTGAACACGCTGTTTTCATAACACCCCGCATTATACGCTGTAAATGGGATAACGCAAACTTTCGTGTTATATACATATATACATAAACAGCCGCACAGAGGCATCATCATACTTTCATTCAAAAGTATAAAAATAGCCTTTACAATTCAGTAAAACATTGTTTTTCAATGGGAATACATGTCACTAGAACATAATATTCTTCGAGCATTGAGCTTCTATTGAACGAGCGCCTTCAAGGACTTCGTCAAAGTAGTGCTCGGCAGTTACTCGACTAACGGCCGAACTCGGGGTTGCAATTGCGGTGGCTTCCATCTCCGCCCAGTATGTCTTGACACGGGCAGGCGCCATCCGTGCACCCTCGATGCACGCCGACCTCTTCATAGCGTCGATGCACGGCACAACACCAAGGAATTGCTGCACCAAACTAAAATAACTGTTCGGCCTTGGCCCTTCCGGCGATAGATAATCCAGAACAGACCGCATGGCGAGCCCGGACAACCTATGGAGCTCGCCCATTCGCCATCCGCCCATTCAAAGGAAGTGGACGCTACCGAACGTTAAATTGTGACCGTAACAGCTTCTCCACTTCGCGATCTTTTTTATCTTTGAAGTATTCGCCAGACAAGCGGCACTTGCTGCCAAATCCCGATAAGCGCCTACAGAACTCCACAACGATCCAGCGGAGCGCATCGAGGATCTACGAACTTCATCCGCAGCATAAAGGGCTTCCCACCGCGATATCCCCGGGCGTGACGCAACTCCTCCTTCATCGCTTCTAATTGTAGAGCGGGCGCCTTGGCCGCCACCGTGGCCTTCTCCAGTCCGCTATCTTCGCCAATCTTCCTTTTTGAGAAGCTCAGAACGGTCGGGCGGCATCCTTCAATTCCACAGCCATCTTGTCTATTTCCTCCTTGCTTCGCAATGAGCAGCCTTTTCGGCTCAGCCTCCTCGACCGCCTTCGTATGGCCGCATCACTTTTCCCCGGCTTGTTCTTTGGCCCGGCAAGTTCCGCTCAAGGGTCTCCACGGCCGTGGCTCCATCTGCAGTCGCAACATATTAAAGATACCGGCATCATGCTCCTCTTACTACGCATCACCATCGGAGAAATCACATACCCTGCCTCGCTGTCCGCTTGTTGACAAGCACGATGTCGGCATCCGCCGCATCAAGTTGCCGCTTCAGCTCGGCAAACTCACCAGTCCGGCTAGCCACCGGACCTTCCGCCACCTGCATATGAAGATGGCCGAATTGTTACCTAGGACTATGATCCTCTGTTTGCTGCTGTTTTCGACAGCAACCAGAGTCTTAGGGGCTACTATCTGCACAGGACACACCTTAACGTGTGCGGTACTGTCCAAAATGCACAGGACACACCTCAAAACTTTTCAGCAGACTCATAAAGGCTTCATGCAACCCGCTTTCGGCGGATGAAATCCTCTCAACCACCGTACCCATTAGCGTACGATGCGCTTCTAAGATAGCCGCCTACTCTAGCAGATCCTTCAAAGGCGTTCTCGACCAAGCATAATGCAGACGGTGCCGAACTATTCCGGCTGTTTCTTCAAGAGCCGGATATCGAGGACTTTGGGTGGCCAAAGGATTACCCTCCGCCTTGCCGGATCAGGAGAAGCCTCCGCGACGACACCAGGTCGCCCGCCTGTATAGGCGGGAGGGCGGGGAGGCGTTGGCTTCCATCATCTCCTAAGAAGATCCTCAAGACGAACTCTCACGAGAATGGCTATGATCCGACTACAAGATAAGTGTTTCGTTATTTTCCTCGTAAGCAAAGCAAGACATTTTTACTATTAAGTCCCCATTCTACTTACAAATGGTGAGGGGCTGACTTCTTGCGGGCATTGTGCGGCCGGGTATCTCCCGGCAGGACCTCGCGAAGATTTCTTCCCCCGTTTGGAGACCATTGTCTCCGGGTCCTCAGAGGCAGTCCTCTTCCTTCCTTGGGAAGGGGGAATTTCAATTTCTTCCCCTCGATTATCCTCCTTCACAGAGGCGCTAGCCTCTTTCTTCCCCCCTTTGTCTTCCCCTAAGGGCGCTTGATAAGGCGCGAGCTCCAAAGATCCTCGCTAGTACAGGATCCGATGAGACCTTAGGGAGGGGCCGACACTGATCATCTTTGCCTTTGTTACCCAAATTCCGGTCAAAGAGCCACTTTTCGTAATGATGTTGTGATAAATAAAGATACAGCGTGTTCGGGTTACAGGACTACTTACTTGGGTATCTGGATGATTGCAGTCCAAACCCGATCCTCGGTGGTGTCCGGACACATTATTTGTGGTCCAAGAACAATTTATACATCTCCTCAAGGCCATGCCAAGGAAATGATGGATAGCTCGCTGTCCCTCCGGTTGAACTCCCACATGCGAGGGGACGACGCTTGCGTGGCAGGACTCATTTAATTAACATGACTTGCATTATCATGATTAGACCGATGTCTCTCTAGGAGATCTTGGATGTGGCTCGCAATATTGGCACATCCTTTACTAGCCTCAGTCCAGCCCCTCGCTGACCCATGACGCTAGTTGTATGGCGGGGCCCGAGCGAAAGCAGGGGAGCCACCCACTTGGTACCCCGGGAGCTGTGATATAAAACCATTCTCGCTGCCATAAGTTGGACACCTCCTGGAAAGAACCCTCTGGCCACGGGGCGCCGGCACTTTTGCTTATTAAAGCGCCTCCGCACTCTGCGTGCTGCCCCTCGATCATCTTCGGCTCCACCTTGAAAGTCTTGAGCCACAGGCCGAAGTGAGGGGTAATACGGCGGAAAGCTTCACACACGACGATGAACGACAAGATATGGAGGACAGAATCCGGAGCCAGATCATGGAAATCCAGCCCATAGTAAAACATGAGCCCCCTCACGAAGGGATCTAGGGAAAGGCCTAGCTCTCGGAGGAAGTGAGATACGAACACAACGCTCTCGCCGGGTTTGGGAGTGGGAATGACCTGACCTCGAGCAGGCAGCCGGTGCGGGATCTCGCCGGTCAGAAACCTAGCCTCTCTTAACTTTTTGACATCCTCCTCCATGACGGAGGAAGGCCTCCACCGACCTTGAAGGTCGGATCCGGACATGGTTGAAGGTCCGAAGCGCCTGACCTGAGCTTCGGGTGTTGGAACTCGAGGCGGGGGAACGATTCGATTGAGTTTGAGGAGTAAAAAGGATAGGCCTTGGTCTCTTTATAAAGAGGGTGAATACCAAGCGTCCTCCTCGTGACCGTTTGGGACTTGCCTACAATCGAGGAGTCATACCAACGGGCACAATTGGGTTACCCACGCCCGTATAGAGGAGAATCTCAGAATAAGGGGACACGATCTCCGCTCGACAAGACGTGCTAAGGAAACCACTCGCGATATGCGCCAAGGCTGGTCGAGAATAACAGTTCGAATAAAGACCGGGCTGTGGTATGTTGTCATGATATCGAGTGTGTCAGCAGAATAGATTTGTGGAAATATTATACTCTCTACGGTGACATGTGGAACTTGTTTTGCAGAGCCGGACACTATCATGGTGTTCAAGATCTTCTGTGGAGTATTTGGAGGAAGAACCCGCCTTGCAATGCCGACGACAATCTGCGCGCCAGACTCATCGTCATTGAAGCCTGGTTCAGGGGCTACCGAGGGAGTCCTGGATTAGGGGGTATCTGGACAGCCGGACTATATCCTTGGGTCGGACTATTGGACTATGAAGATACAAGATTGAAGACTTCGTCTCGTGTCTGGATGGGACTCTCCTTGGCGTGGTAGGCAAGCTTGGCGATACGGATATGTAGATCTCCTCCCTTGTAACCGACTCTGTGTAACCCTAGCCCCCTGTGGTGTCTATATAAACCGGAGGGTTTAGTCCGTATGACAACAACAATCATATCATAGGCTAGCTTCTAGGGTTTAGCCTCTACGATCTCATGGTAGATCAACTCTTGTACTACTCATATCATCAAGATCAATCAAGCAGGAAGTAGGGTATTACCTCCATCGAGAGGGCCCGAACCTGGGTAAACATTGTGTCCCCTGCCTCCTGTTACCATCCGCCTTAGACACACAGTTCGGGACCCCCTACCCGAGATCCGTCGGTTTTGACACTGACAAGAACACACATAAATAGATGATGCATATCAAATAACCGTTACTACGCCGACAACACCCATAGCCAATAACTACTCAAATAAAATCACATAAAAAGGAGGTTCAAGAGTTAGTTACAGCTCATCACGGAGACCGTGGATGGGGAAGGGAGAAGGGGCATTGGTGAATAGATGGAGATGGGGGCTTTTCACAACCCCCATGTGCCTCTTGATGTGGATGGCGGCTGGGCGTGGGAGAGATGGATAATTGATGATCTTTGCCGACCGCTAGTGTTGATGGTGATTATATAGCCGGCCTCCACGGTCTCCTCTGCGAATGTAAGTTCTCTCCTTTAACCCAAACACTCTAGATGAACCAGAACCTTTCCCAATACATCCCTTAATAGACAAGGAAGCAATCTGAGTGATTTTGGGATATTCTGGCTGTAGTACGACCACATGTATGACCTCGTATGCGGCCGCATTCATGCTCGTTGCTTGCATTAGACCCTTTAGTACGCCATTTCTTCGTACGAATTGGGCTTTTGACGTTCATGGACTCGTTGGAATCACGTGAATGATGTCGATGTATGAGTGGTATTAGATCTTAATTCAATCACTTTGGAAGATAATCATTTTTGACACTCCGAAATGCCTAAGTATGGTGTCTGAAAGTCCTTCGTTTTGATCCCTTTCATCGTATAAGTCCATGGGAGTTTCACATTACCTATAAAACACACAAAAACAAAGAAAACTAATAAAAATTAACAAAGACTAAAGGTTATGCATTGCTCATAGTGAAAAGAGTAATAACAACTGAAAATCATGCATAATAGACATGCTATATGAAGATAATATGCAAACAACTGAGCTCTAAAATATGTATAGAATAGAGCCACCAGCCACTTATGCCCTTCTATGTATAAGCAGTGCTGCTGTGGCTTGCACCTCCATAATCCGTCTCCGATGACGACACACATGTTGACCTAACTTGAGGGCTAGAGAAGATCCAAGGTAACCATTTTTTTTTTCAGTACATGTGCAATAATACTTAGGATTATAGATTCCAGACTTATGAGAGTTTGAGAGGTTTGGTGAAGGGAAGGGATCACCAAATCTCCTCCGAATTCTAGACCCTTTGATGGTGGAAAAACAGTAGTGCCAAAACAAGGCCTCGTGTTATTTATCTCTCGAAAACTAGATGCACCAAATCACGCTTTTATAAATGTTGTGAAAATAAGAACACCAATGTCCCGATCACAAAAATCACCCTTTGTTGGAAAAATGTCCCACTTTGATTATTTTTAAGGGAAACTCTTGCCTTCAGCCGGTGGATCGCACGCGAGCGATCCACCGCCTCCTCTATGTGACACGTGCCGTTCGCGTCTTTTTTTTCTGCAACATCATGTGTGTTGCAAAATTGTCTTCCACAACAACAATCATATTGCAAAAAATAAAGACAAAAAAATGACAAATATTTTTGCAACATTGTATGTGTGCAATTTGTTTCCTGCAACAACACCTACGTTGCAAAAATAGTGAAGAAAAAAAATCTGCAATATCAACTATGTCGCAAAAGATTTTTGCAACGTAAGCATTGTTGCAAAGTATTTATGCAACAATACACTTGTTGCAATAATGAGAACAACACTGGACGCTGGATAGCCGTGACAGTTGATTTGTTGACGAGGCGCGGATATTTTAGAAAGATCCACCGGTCGACGCGTAGCGTGGCCCTATTTTAAAAGAGAACGAACTGAAATTGCAGCGCATGCCCCCGTCTTTGCATCAAAACTAAATATTCCATGCCCCCTGTGGTTGAGTTGGTTAGGTGGACAGCAGATCCCCAACCCACCGCGTTCAAATCTTGCTCGCATTATTCCTAGATTTATTTCAGGATTTCCGGCGCGCTTTCAAAGGAAGGAGACGTTCCTGCCGACGACGAGGTCCTTTCGGTGATTTCAGAATCTCAAGATGATATGGCGGCTCGGCCTCGGTGCTCATAGGGATAGGGTGTGTGCTCATAAAAGGGTGATGTACAGACGTGTATATGGCGCCTGTCATCGATGCTAAAAAAAGAAATCGCAGCGTGTGGGCGTGGAGGCAAAAATCAAGTTTTATTTTTTTGAGGTGGGAGGTGAAAATGAAGTAAACCCAGTTTCTTTTAGTGCTCACCCACGACCCAATAGGCCACGCACGACTCGCAAAATCACAACTGACCTCCACGCCAGAGGGAGAGACGCGCAGCACAGCAGCCTTCCGCTTTCGCTGCAACTCCAACAACAACGCCGGCGCCATCGGCATGGCCGACGACGCCGCCGCCCACGACCCCGACGGGTTCAACAAGTGGTGGGAGACCTTCAACAATGGCGGCGCCGTGGAAGATGAGCCGATGGTGGACTCCGACTCCGATTTCGAGCAGGGCGCGGAGGACGAGGAGGAGGATGCGGGCGAGCGCGACCGGAAGGTGGAGCCGGACGCCCTCGCCCCCGCCGGGAGGGAGGGCAGCAGCGGCGCCGCCCGCGATTGCGACGGTAATTAAGCCTGACACTCACTTCCTTAATTAATTAGGCAGCAGCATTAATTTGTTTCCATTTTCGATCGCCACGAACATCACCTCTTGCTTTCGGTTCCCGCCTTCACCATCGGAGTTGGAGGTACTGAAATCGCGAGCGGCTTCTGGAATGCTTCGCGGATAGATTGGGGAATTTTTTTGGGGGTTCAGTCAGTCCCTGATTTAGGGTTTTGTCGAGAAAACCGTTGAAACCATCGATTCCACAGTTTGAATCCTAATCAACGACCATCCAAATGTATTAAGGGACAATCAGTTCCCAGAGCCATGCAATTGATGCTATATCCATGCCTATGAGATTGATTGGATTTGAGATCTGAGTGGTGATGCAAATAAAAATTTCAGTTGCAGAGGTGGAGATTTCTGAGGATGGCCATTTTCAGCTTGAAGGTGCGCTGCCGGGAATGAAGAGAGAAGCAGCCGCCGAACAAAATACACCGCGGGATACTGCAGCTGAGATCCAGAGCGTAGAAGGTCAAGGTATAAATTGGTCACCCCTTGTTGCAATTGGTACTTACAGAACACAATATCCATGCTTCGTTATCTCTGAGATTGATTGAATTTTCTGTGGTGCATAAACGGAATGTTCAAATGCAGAGGAGTACGTTTCTGAGGATAACTATGCTGGAGGTGAGTTCCAAACAAAGAAGAGGAAAGCAACTGTAAGAGCCGGCAAACTGCAGACGGTTGGATCTGGGATCCTGAACAAAAATGCTCATGGTATAAAAAACATCATCACTAGCTCTTAGTACTGACATGTTTCAAAATACATCATCACTAGTTCTTATCACTATGACTATGGGATTGATTGGATTTTGACTCCTGAGTGGTGGTGCGAATGCAAATCTCAGTTGCGGAGGAGATTTCTGAGGATAGCCATTTTCAGCGTGAAGATGGGCTGCTGGGAAGGAACAGAGAAGCAGCCGCCAAACTAAATACACCGCGTGCTTCTGGAGATGAGATCCAGAACGAAGAAGATCAAGGTATAAAGAAGTATTGATCCCCCCGTCTTGCAATTGTTACTTATAATACATAATATCCATTTAGGCAGTTCATCGTGAGTAGAATGTGTGCTTTGTTATCTCTGAGATTTTTTGCATTTTGAGTGGTGTGTGAATGGAATGTTCAAATGCAGAGGGGTATGTTTCTGAGGACAAGATTGGAGGCGGGCAGCAAGGAAGGAAGAGGAAAACAACAGTGGCACCCAGCAAACAGCAAATGACTGGAATTAAGATCCGGAAGAAAAATGCTTATGGTATAAAAAGCATCATCACTAGCTCTTAGAACTAGCATATTTCAAAATATTCCATGCCATTTCTCGGTAATATTTTGTATCAGCGCAGGTGAGTGTCTGAGAGCTCAGAATCAGATGCTGAGGCTGCAGCTTGTTCGCAAGACGAAAGAGCTTGAGGCTGAATAGATTCGGAGACTCGGGCTAGAATTGCATTTTATGAAAAAGGAGAATGAGTTTCTGAACAAGCAGCTTGAAGAGTTGAAAGCTGAGAATGAGTACTATAAGAAGACTGTAAGCTCTACACAGAATTCTATACTGTACCAGCATGCCTCTAGATTAATTTCTTCACAAGCAAATTTGCAAATATGTTTGAATAACTAATGCCAGTGTCTTACTATTGAGCAGCCTGTAGATGTTCTGTGTATTACGAATTACTTTGAGTTCTGCCTTAGCCCTTAATATTCCTAGGGCCATCGCATGTTGTTTCAGTCTGATGCTATATAAAATGTATGCGTTCAGTAAGTTCCATAGTAATATTTCTCATTGACATGTCCCAAAAAATCATACAGGGTTATCGGCTTATCGCATCTTTATTATGGAATAATTTTTAGAAGCTGCACACGACTTGTCCTGGTAGTATTCTTTCTTTTATTACCAGTAAATCATCCATTTAGCTGTCATATGACCGTACCATGTCCTCTGTTTAGAACCCTTTTTTTCAACTTAGAAGCACTTGTATGTATTTACTGACTAGATCCTTTGTGTGTACCAGGCAAAGCCACAAAAAACCCTAAGGCTGTGCAGGTTCTGTAAGGAATATGTCGACCACGACTACCGCAACTGCCCCGAGAGACGCGCTTCCGCTTGTCTTGGAGAAGACGACGGCTCCAACTAACATCCTGTGAAGTTATGCTGTGTAGTACCTACCCACTAGGATTTAGTTCTGTAGAATCTGCTCGTGCGGCACTGTGCAAGCCCGTTGTTGATTTTAGTGATGCTTTTGCAGTTATATTAGCTCTAGTGGCAGCTAGTTACCGCGTATCATAGAAACAGGTTTGCTGCAGGACACAAAATGTCTGCTGCACTTGATCTGTTCAGTCTCCTCTGATGTTTATGTGAACTTGAAGGTCTAGTAGTCTGATTAGTATTGAATCTTCTGGGAAACAACTTACTAGCAAAGAAAGAGTTATTGGTTGTTCATTACTCTGTTGCCGGTAAATCCTCCATTTACCTGCCATATGAGTATGCACATTGTAGGATGATTTGACCAGGTAGTCAAAAGTCTGTGCATCGTAGGACAATTATTTGACCAGATAGTCAAAAGTCTGCACAAGGAGTTGTTCCTTGGTCGTCCTTCCCACACACACACACAGTCAACAGCTTCTGAAAGAAGGTGCAATTTAATTTAGGCCTGAATTAAGCATTAATCGGGCTTATTCTGATTGACTTAACTATTCAGGTTGGAGTTACTCTGGTAATAAAACTGACAACAGGAATATTGATGACTTGGAAATGATGATGATGACAACAACAAACAACAACAAAGCCTTTAGTCCCAAATAAGTTGGGATAGACTAGAGGTGAAACCCATAAGATCTCGCGACCAACTCATGGTTCTGGCACATGGCGCACCCTGTCCATGACTAGTTTTTTGGTGGTACTTCAATCCTTCAAATCTCTCTTTACGGACTCCTCCCATGTCAAATTCAGTCTACCCGGCCTCTCTTGATCACGCTTTAGCCGTCCGTTATGCACTGCAGTTTTTAAAGGCCTGCGTTCAATATGCCCGAACCATCTCAAACAATGTTGGTCAAGCTTCTCTTCAATTGATGATACCCCAACTCTATCCCGTATGTCATCATTCCGCATTTCGATCCTTCCTCGTGGTGACCACATATCCATCTCAATATGCGATCTCCTCCACACCTAATCTATTGAACATGTCACCAGCCAACACTCAACGCCATACAACATTGTGGGTCGAACCGCCATTCCCCATAGAACTTCCCTTTAGCTTTTATGGAATTCATTGCACTCTCTTGTCACAGAGAATACCAGAAGCTTGGCGCCACTTCATCCATCCGGCTTTCTTTTGATTCGATGGTCCACATCTTTATCAATACCCCCATCTTTCTGCAGCATTGACCCCAAATATCGAAAGGTGTCCTTCCGAGGCACCACCTACCCACCAAGGCTAACCTCCTCCTCCTCGCGCCTAGTAGTACTAAAACCGCACCTCATGTACTCGGTTTAGTTTTACTAAACCTAAAACCTTTCGATTCCAAGGTTTGTCTCCATAACTCAAACTTCCTATTGACCCCCATCCGACTATCGTCAACTAGCACCGCATCATCGCAAAGAGCATACACCATGGGATATCTCCTTGCATATCCCTTGTGACCTCATTCATCACCAAAGCAAAAAAGATAAGGGCTCAAAGCTGACCCCTGATGTAGTCATATCTTAATCGGGAAGTCATTAGTGTTGACATCACTTGTTCAAACACTTGTCACAACATTACCATACATGTCCTTGATGAAGGTAATGTACTTTGCTAGGACTTTGTGTTTTTCCAAGGCCTACCACATGACATTGCGTGATATCTTATCATAGGCCTTCTCCAAGTCAATGAACACCATATGCAAGTCCTTCTTTTGCTCCTTGTATCTCTCCATAAGTTGTCATACCAAGAAAATGGCTTCCAGTGTCGACCTCCCAGGCATGAAACCAAACTAATTTTTGGTCACGTTTATCATTCTTAAGCGGTGCTCAGTGACTCTCTCCCATAGCCTCATTGTATGGCTCATCAACTTAATTCCACCGTAATTAGTACAACTCAACATCCTCCTTGTTCTTGATACTAATATACTCCGCCTCCATTCTTCTGGCATCTTGTTTGCCCAAAAATGAGGTTGAAATTGTTGGTTAGCCATACTATTACTATGTCCCCGAGGCCTTTCCACACCTTAATGGGGACACAATCAGGGCCCATCGCCTTGCCTCCTTTCATCCTTTTTAAAGCCTTCTTGACCTTAGACTCCTGGTTTTGCCGAACAAAATGCATGTTGGCCTCATCAAAGGAGTCGTCCAGTTCAATGGTAGAAGTCTCATTCTCCCAATTGAACAGCTTGTCAAAGTACTCCTGCCATCTATGCATAATCTCCTCGTCCTTCATCAGGAGCTGGTCTGCTCCGTCCTTGATGCATTTGACTTGGCCAACATCCCTCGTCTTCCTCTCTAGGATCTTAGCCATCTTATAGATGTCCCTTTCGCCTTCCTTCGTGCCTAACCGCTGGTAGAGGTCCTCATACGCCCGACCCCTTGCTTCACTGATAGCTTGCTTCGTGACCTTCTTCGCCATCTTGTACTTCTATGTTGTTTGCACTCTTATACAGGTATAGGCGTCTGAAACAATCTTTCTTCCCATGAATCGCCTTCTGGACATCATTATTCCACCACCAGCTATCCTTAGCTTCATTTCTCCTTCCCCTGAACACTCCAAACTCCTAAGAGGCCACCTCATGAATGCAAGTCGCTATCTTCATCCACATATTATCCACATCCCCTTCTTCCTCCCAATGGCCCTCCTTAATGACTCTCTCCTTGAACGCCTGAGCTACCTCCCCCTTGAGCTTCCACCACTTTGTTCTAGCGACTTTGATACGCTTATCCCGCTGGACACGAACCTGAAAGCGAAAGTCAGCAACCACCAGCTTATGCTGAGGGACAACACTCTCTCTAGGTATGACTTGGAAATGACATTTCAGGAAAAGGCTTTCTGAGTAGGGAGGCAGGGGGACGGGCGGGTCTGCGAGACCGGAAATAGGCTAATTGCTGCTACTTTAAAAACCAAACTAATTAACAAAATCATCAATTTTGCATGGACGTGGGCCTCACGGACATGTCCACCTGCATCCCTATATCTAGGTAATCTGGAATACGTCGACTCCTTTTTTGTATGAGGATTGTCTACTTTTATGTAGCTTTCATATATTGATAATTCATCGTGTGGTTTATATTGTTAGTTTAGTTTGAAAAGTATAAGAGCACCCAAGTTTTATACTACACGGTTAGATGAACAACGTGCTAGCATAAACTTCATGACTGACCTCTTTATCTTGTGGTTGATTCCATGTCTTATAACATACTCTCCTTGTTCGGGTTTTGAAGGACTAATAAATCTTGTGTTAAGTCAAAATTTCTTTCAGTTTGACCTGAGAATGATAGATGTACTATGCAACTAAAAAAGATGTACTCTAACGGAAATTCTATAACGTACTACAATCTTGATCACACTTAAAAATGTGACTTAGCACCAGAGAAATATACATTATACTAAATGAATGCTCATTCGTTGCTATAGAATAATAAATTTAGACAAAGAGACAATGATCTTAACATCATTGTAACTCGCAGTGTGTTCATCAATTTGACCAAGTTCATAGAATGATAGATGTACTATACAACTAAAAAAAAGATGTACTATAATCTTGATCATACTTAAAAATGTGACTTAGCAACAAAGAAATATACATTATATATCCGAATGGACGGAGCGTCCAATAAAACCTTGAAAGTCGAATGGAGATAGTGTTGCTCTTGATCACTAAAAAACAATAACATTAGGGATGTTGATTGTGCATCTCCACCAATGTGTAGGATCTATGCTTGTTCTCCTCATTGGAAAAGAAACAAGAGTCGATTAGTGTAGGTGACGGTGACATTGTCTTTTTTTATTTGAAAAGTCAAATGCCATATATTAAGTAAAACATGTCGTTATAAAAACAACCTTATAGAATTGAAAAATACGTCCAAATCTTTCGAGGTGCCGAAATCTTCTTCCTTCTACATCCATTGGCGCCACACCATGAGCAAATCTTGTTGCCTCCTCTGTATCTTCGTATTATCAGAGCAAAGTTGTTGAAACCCATGAGCTTGTAGAAGTTTAGCGGTCAAGAAATCGTTAACATAGACCAGAAGAACCGACTCCCACGATATGTGTAGCCAAGCATCGCATTGGGGAAGAAATGTCGAAGGGGGCCCTCTAGAACACCTCATTAATCAAGGGTCACCACCTCGCTAACTTCTTCCTTTTACTTTGTGGCTCATCCCAGCTTTCCATCACGTCCGGCCCAACTCCCACCCTGCGAGCTGCTAGAGCATTCCCAAACAGGCCCTTATATATTACTAGTAATCCACAACAAACATACAATGATATATTTATGATGTTTGTTTCTCTCGATAAACCGAATACCGACGTTTCAGTCGGAGGAAATGAGATTGATAGTACTTTGAGTGGCATTCTGAATTATTATTTCTTTGTAGGAAAATGGAACGGAATTGCAGCGCGTGGGTATAGCGGGACGGTGAAAAGTCAAGTAAACTCAATAATTTCGTCGGCAGTCCGCACCCACCACCCCACCACTCCCAAATCACTACTGGCCTCCGGAGAGAGGGACGGAGGGAGAGTGAGAAGCACAGGAGTCTTCTGCTTCGCGGCGGCCGACGTCCCCATGGCCGCCACCGCCGCCGACGTGCCTGACGACTTCAAAAGGTGGTGGGAGTCTGGGAGACATTCAACAATGGCGTCGCCGTCGACCAAGGGCAAGACGACGAGGAGGACGGGACGGACTCCGATTCCGGTTTCGAGCAGGGGCAGCAGCAGCAGCAGCAGGAGGAGGAGAATGCGGGCGAGGAGACGGCGTCGGGCGGCCACGCGCCGGCCGGGAGGGAGGGCGGCAGCGGCAGCGGCGCCGCCCGCGATTGCGACGGTAATTAAGCGGGAGTCTCACGCACTTCCTTAATTACATTTTCATTTTCTATCGCCGTGAATGGTCACCCCTTGCTTCGATTTCTCGCCGCGTCCATCTCGCGTGCCTCGCAGCTCCACAAATCGCAAGCGGCTTCTAAGGATGCTCATGCTTCCCGGTTCTCGATCGGGGAATTTTTTGGGTGGGGGTTCAGACCCTGATTTAGGGTTTTCTCGGGGAAATCGTTGAATCGATCGACTCCACAGTTTGAATCCTGGTCAACGATCAGCCAAATGCGTTAGTTCTCTATGCACTCAACACAGTTTCAAGGCCCTCTAGAAAAACCAGTTCCCAGGAGCAGAGCATTTGGTACCACTGGATCGTAAACTCAAATGTTCCTGCAATTAGTACTAGCTGTAGTGTAGATCGACGATGTTCTTGACTTTCCATGCAATTGGTGCTATATCTATGAGATTGATTGGATTTTTGAAACCTGAGTGGTGTTGCAAATGGAAAATGTCAGTTGCAGAGGAGGGGATTTCTGAGGATAGCCATTTTCCGCGTGAAGGTGAGCTGCAGGGACAGAAGAGAGAAGCAGCCGCCAAACCAAAAACGCCACGGGCTTCTGAAGATGAAGGTATAAACAAGTATTGATCACACACACCTTGCAATTGGTACTTATAGAACGCAATGTCCATGTATGAGGTTCATCATGAGTAGAATTAAAATGTGTGCTTTGTTATCTCTGAGATTTACTACATTTTGAGTGGTGTGCGAATGGAATGTTTAAAAGCAGCCGAGCATGTTTCTGAGGACAGCTATGTTCAGATTGGGGGCGGGCTGCAGGGAATGAAGAGAACAGCAACCGCCGAACGATACGAACCACAGGCTACTGGAAATGAGATCCAGAACGAAGAAGGTCAAGGTATAAACAAGTGTTGATCACACCTTGTTGCAATCTGTACTTATAGAACACAGCAGTTTCATCATGAGTCGAATGCGTGCTTCGTTATCTCTGAGATTGATTGCGCTTTGAATGGTGCGCAAATGAAATGTTTAAATGCAGACGAGCACGTTTCTGAGGACAACTACGTTAAGATTGGAGGCTGGGAGCAAGGAAGGAAGAGAGAAGTAACTGCTAAACGAAACGAACTGCAGGCTACTGGAATTGAGATCCAGAACGAAGAAGGTCAAGGTATAAACAAGTATTGATCATACCTTGCAAATTGGTACTTATTATAGAACACACTATCCATGTATATAGTTTCACTTTCATCATGAGTAGAAAGCGTGCGTCGTTATCTGTCAGATTGATTACATTTTGAGTAATGTGCAAATGAAATGTTTAAATGCAGACAAGTATGTTTCTGTAGACAACTACGTTCAGATTGGAGGCTGGGAGCAAGGAAGGAAGAGGAAAGCAGCCGCGACACCCAACAGAGTGCAATCGATTGGAATCGAGATCCAGAACAAAACAAGTCAAGGTATAGAAAAGATAATCACTAGCTCCTAGTACTCGCATATTTCAAAATACACAATGCTTTTCTCGATAATATATTTTGTATTAATGCAGGTGAGTATCTGAGAGCTGAGAATCAGAGGCTGAGGCTGCAGCTTGTTCAAGAAGACGAAAGAGCTCGAGGCTGAACAGATTCAGAGGCTCGAACTGGAGTTGCATTTCAAGACAGAGGAGAACAAGTCTTTGAAGAAGCAGAATGAAGAGTTGAGAGCTGAGAATGAGTACTACAGGAAGACCGTAAGCTCTACACGGAATTCTACTCGTACCAGCGTGCCTCTAGATCAATTGCTTCATAGGCAAATTTGCAAAACATAGTTGAATAACTAATCCCACTGTCTTGATTAGAGCCATCTGTAGAAGTTCTGTGTATTACAAATTACTTTTCATTCTGCCTTAGCCCTTATAATTCTAGGGCCATCACATTTAGTTTTATCCAGATGATATAATCTATGCGTTAAGCAAGCAGCTTCAGTAGTGATATTTCTACAATAATTTTTAGAGCTGCACACTACTTGTCCTGATGGTATTCTTTCTTTTATTGCCAGCAAAATCATCCATTTAGCTATCATATGACCATGCCATGTCCTCTGTGGACAACATCTTTTCAACTTACAAGCAGTTGTATATATTTATCACTGACTAGATCCTCCTGTGTACCAGGCAAAGCCACAGAAAAACGAAGGCTGTAAGGAATATGTACTCGACCATGACTACCGCAACTGCCCTGAGAGGCATGCTTCGACTTATTCAGAGGAAAGATGAATGTGATGGCTCCAACTAACAGCCAGTGAAATTATGTTGTGTTAATACCTACTCCCTCCGTTCCGATTTACTCATCGTGGTTTTAGTTCAAATTTGAACTAAAACCACGACGAGTAAATCAAAACGGAGGGAGTACATAGTATGATTTAGTTAGGTAGATTCTCCTCACATGGCAACGCCGTTTGTTGCTTTTAGTACGGTATGCGAGCTCTAATGGCTGCTAGTTACTACTTATCTTAGAAATGGGTTTGCAGCAGAACATTAAGATGTCTGCACTTGTTGATCTGTTCAGTCTCCTCTGGTGTTTATCTGAACTTATGTGTCAACATATTATTTGCACTGAATCTGTTGGGCAACGACTGACTAGCAAAGGAATGGTTTTACGGTTACATGTTGATCTGATTGGTTGTTACTCTGTTGCCAGCAAATCCTCCATTAGTTTGTCAGTTGCAGCAGTATTATTTGTCATGGCGCCTATTATCGCCTAAGTGTCCATAATTAAGGCGACGCCTTAAAAACTTGGCGCCTTAATTGCGCTGAGAGGCGGACGTGAAGTGGCGTGCTTCTGATTCTTCTGAACAAGAGGAATGATATGATCCCAACTAACACTCGGCTAATTATGTAGTGTTAGAACATCTCCAACAGCCGCGCTAAACTAGCGCCGCGCCGCAAATTCGTCGGTTTTAGCGCGCGAACGCCGGCGGTCGCTTCCAGCGGGCGCCAAGAAAACGGCGCGCTGCTTATACCGAAGTTGGGCGCTGTAGGAAACACTGCCTGCTGGTGTATTTCGGCGCCATAAGCACAAGGCACACTCGAAGGCCGCTCTCGCACTTCCTCTCCCACTTCCACCCCTATCCGGCCGGCGCCGCCGCCGCCAGCTTCGGGCGACTGCTCAGCGCTTCGGCCCATCCTCAAGGCCAGCTGGCGCTTCCGCCCCATCCTCCTAGTCCTGGCCAAGGCCACAAGGCCTCCGTCTCGAGGAACAGCGCCAAGGCCATGTGCCACAAGGCCCAAGAAGGTGTTCGACAAAACACCTACAAGGTATGTATTGCTCAAACTTCATGAATTTGGTGCATGTTTTGAATTGTAGTTTTATAGTATAGTATTAAACATTGTAGATGAGTTCAAGTATGATTCTTCCGAAGAAGAATTTGATATGGAAGAGGAAGAGGATCTTGCAATGATCCTAGCTATGCATATCAATAAAAAACCGAAGCATGGTGGTTCGGTTATGGGTCGGGAGAAAATTTGGAGAGATAGGATTGATGCCCATAACAGATTGATGAAGAACTATTTCGTGGAGAATCCCACATACCCGGAGTCGTATTTTCGTCGCCGGTTTAGGATGAGCACCGACTTGTTCAGGCGCATTGCAGAGAAACTAGCGAGCCATGACCGGTTTTTCCAAAGAAAGAAGGAATGTCACTGGAGAGCTCGGGCATAGCACCTTTCTGAAGGTGACAGCCGCTTTGCGTATGTTGGCATACCGTATCCCGGCTGATCTAGTTGATGATCACTTGGCTATGGGTGAGAGCCAAGCCATCATGTGTGTCAAGTGCTTTGCAGTGGGAATTGTGCAAGTGTTTGGCGAGGAGTATTTGAGATCTCCCACTGCTGAAGACGCCGCAAGGCTATTGGCGATGAACAGCGCCATGCTTTCCTGGCATGCTTGGCTCAATAGATTGCATGCATTGGAGTTGGAAGAATTGTCCAAAGGCATGGCATGGGCAATTCCATGGCCAAAAAAAAGGTTCCACTATAATCCTTGAAGCGGTGGCCGATCAGGAGACTTGGATTTGGCATGCATTCTTTGGAATGCCTGGATCTTTGAATGACATAAATGTTGTCAACCGTCGCCATTGATGAATAAGATTGCAAACGGTGAGTTGCCACCTATGCAGTTTGTAGCAAATGGTCATACGTACAATTATGGCTATTATCTAGCGGATGGCATCTATCCAAAGTGGCAAACCTTCGTGAAGCCGTTGAAAAAGCCGGAAGGTAAGAAATATCTTGATTTCCACAATGCTCAAAGCGGCGGCTAGAAAAGATGTGGAGAGAGCATTTGGGATTTTGCAAGCCCAATTTGCTATTGTGAGAGGACCGCTAGATTTTGGGATCAAAAATGCTTTGGTACATCATGCATCGCCTTGTGTGATCATGCACAACATGATCATTGAGAATGTGCGTGGCCAAGATTTAGACTACTCACAGTATGAACTCTTGGGACATCCCGTGCGAGTGCGACGGAGGGCTGAAAGGGTAGCCCGTTTTATTGCCTCCTATCATGCCATTCGGCGTCCCACAACGCATGTGAACTTCAGAATGATCTGATTGAAGAGTGGTGGGCATGGTATGGACGACAAAGAGCATGATGATTTCTGCATTCGACATTGTATTGTTCATGAACTATTTGTTTTGTTTATTGCATTATTTGTTGTACTGAACGATAAACTATTTGTTTGAGTTGTAATGGTAACGAAATTGAACTATCTATTGTTGATTTATTTTGTTTGTTTGATCATTTTTTCTCTTCTTTTTTGAAATGTATATGTGGTTTGTGCGGCGCGCGCTGTATTTTTGCGCTCCGCTGGAGCGACGCGCGCGCGCTACATTATAGCGCGGCTGCTGGAGCCAGCGCTGGCGGCCAGCTTAAACTAGCCGGTGCTGCCAAGCAAACAGGTTTTTTGCGCGCGGCGCTTAGCGCGGCTGTTGGAGATGCTCTTAATACCCACCCACAAGGATATGATTAGATAGAATCTGCTCCTGTCCTGAGCTGAAATGAAGATACATTTTGCTGCTTCTAGTGTCTTTGTTGCAGCTATATGAGCTGTGGTTACTTAGAAATGGATTTGCTGCAGAACATGAAGATGTCTGCGCTGCACTTGATTTGTTTAGTCTCTGATATTCATTTGTACTTCAGGGTGCTGGGTAACGACTGACTAGCAAAGGATGGTTACATGTTAAGGTGCGTTTGGTTCCTTGGCAAAAAACGTTTCTTCCTTGCTAGACTAAGCTAGCTTTTGGAGGCAGCTAGCCTCGCTGCGCCAGAAAATCCTCGCTCCGCTGGGAGAGCCTAGTTGGTTGCAAGGTGGTGGGGCCTCTTACCCCGCAGCCTCCCACGCAGGGGACGCGTGGCGAGCAACCGAGCCGGAGGATGGGAACGCGCCATCCCCCGGATGGAGCGAAGGTTTCTCTTTATGTTACTACTCCTACTCCTACTTTGGATTCAAATAGGAAACATAATCATATTTTGGCATGAATTAGAACCAAGTATGATTGAAAAAATATGGATATGTACCAGCTTTCTGATGCCCATATATACGGGCTCGGCCCATATTCTCCTTTTTTTCATGTTACCTCAAAGGAAGCCCTTGCTCTTGCCCGGATTGGGCGACAGCCACCAAGTTGGTTTGGGCCATGGATTGGCACCTTGATCGATATATTTCAGGGAAACTCTCGTTCTGTTCCCTTTTTTCTATTTATTTTTTTCCAAATGATAAGTGCCACACCTGTGGCACGAACACCGCCCTGACGTTTTTTACAGTAAAGTTGCCATATAAACAAATCTAAAAAAATTGAAACTTGTCATTCAAACAGAAAGTTAACATCCTCTTTTAACTAAATACAACAGGATATGCACGTACGGAATCCATTGACGATAGCTTGGTCAGGTCGGGGAGTTGTGGACCGACCCGTGCGGGAGAAGAAGAAGAAGGGCATGGATGGAGCTCACGACGGTTGGAGAGGGTGAATCGATGACAAGGGCGGAGCTTCTGGTCTACCCACGTCTCTCCCACCACAACCACAACCACGACCACAAAGTGACGAGTTCCTGCTCCTGGTCTAGCCCCTCCTCTCCCAAAGGGTGCAACGTTCCATTTTTGGGACAAAAAATTCACCATAAATTTTCAAGCTTTCTGCAAAAAAAAATGCTTAAATTGAACACGAATTTACACCAGATCTGACAAGGAGGACCCACTAGGGCAATGATGTGGCACGGGGGTGATGGTGCTCGTATGCAACCGTTAATGGGCGGTGAGGCCCACCATAAAATCGCGTGGACATAACCGTTTCGGCATGCAACACTGTTGACCGTGTTTCACTCAAGTTCTCATCCGCCGGCCACTTGAGCCCATTGAGCCATGGAAGTCGTTCCTGTGTAAGGATGGAGATTTTACCCATGGATACGGGTAAGCACCGGTACCGTACCCATATGGGTAGGGTATGTGCACATTTTGCACCCATGGGTTGAAGGGTTACGCACATGAATTTAAAATTTTCAGTCTTATGCAACAACCAAGATCATCTATGAAGATACAAGTCAAGTTAGATCTAGATCGTTACCAATGCAAAGATGCGGTACGAGTGCTGATGACGAAGTTGATGAAGCATGATGAAGATTCTCACGACTAAGCCTAGCGGTGAGAATGCAGCTAACTCCCTGTACGTATCCAACCTTCTGGATCCAACCGAGCGAGGATCAAATAAACGTATTATCTCTCTAAAAGCTCGGCCACGTTCGTCCGTCAAAGTCGGAGAACTTCATTGTACAGAACTATGAACTACCGGCGTATAAGAGGTGGAGAAGGACCCAACACATGGGAGAGAGGGAGAGGACACCTCAAAACCCAAAGACCAAATTGTGTGTCTTTCCTATGGGAGGGGGTGGGTATATATAGGAGGAGGGGAGGAGAACTTGCCTTGGGGAGGGGGTAACCTCCCCTAGGTGCGCCTGCCCTAGGCAAGGCTGCTGCCTCCCCCATGCCTTGTGCGTGGTGGACTCCTACTCCAAATAGGAGTCCACCTACCATACTCCTCCTTTCCTTTTATTCCTTCCTTTAATTTTGGGACTTCCCAAAATCCAAAAATATCAAATAAGGAAACCCAAGGAGAGGCATGTGCCTGCCATCATGGCCTAGGGCCCGTGTGGCTAACACTACCGTAAAGGGCGCATCCGTAGGGCACCTAGTGCCCCCTCCGCACTCCCTCCTTTATCGGTTTTCCTCCGAATCTTTTCCGGAACCCTATATACCATTAGATAAAATCATCGACTTTATCTAACAATGTTAGAAACACTTTCTAACATCCCAGGACATCTCATGCCCTCTCTTATTATCTCTCCTAATGTAATTCTATCACGTCGGAACTATCCGAGTGATACTCGCTCTCTACTCCGAACCATGCAATATACACAAACGACTTATGACAGCTTAAGTGTGTGACCCCTACAGGTTCGATAACAAGTAGTCATGATTGAAGATCTTTTCCAATCAATTATCAATAGCGGAGCCGTGGATGCCCATATTGATTCCCACTTGTTATGCGAAGACACTCTGTTGAACTTGTTGATTATAATGTTGCTACTTGTGAGTTGCGTTGGGATTTTCTCCAAAGAGGAAGGGTGAAACAACATAGTAGTGGATATTATTTCCCTCAGTGAGAACCAAGGTTATCGAACCAATAGAAGAACCACGCAAATTCCTAGTAAATAGTACCTGCACACAGAAGAGCAAATACTTGCACCCAACGCGGACAAGAGGTTGTCAGTCACTGTTGCCAGAAAATCCTCCATGAGTTTGTCAGTTGCAGCAGTATTATTTGTCATGGCGCCTTATCGCCTAAGCGTCCATAAGGTGACGCCTTAAAAACATGCCGCCTTAATTGCGCTGAGAGGCGGAAGTGAAGTGGCTTGCTTCTGATTCATCTGAACAAGAGGAATGATATGAAGGCAACTGACACAGCTAATTATGTAATGTTAATGCCCACCCACAAGGATTAGATTAGATAGAATCTGCTCCTGTCCTGAGCTGAAATGAAGATACATTTTGCTGCTTCTAGTGTCTTTGTTGCAGCTATATGAGTTGTGGTTACTTAGAAATGGATTTGCTGCAGAACATGAAGATGTCTGCGCTGCACTTGATTTGTTTAGTCTCTGATATTCATTTGAACTTCAGGGTGCTGGGTAACGACTGACTAGCAAAGGATGGTTACCTGTTAAGGTGCGTTTGGTTCCTTGGCAAAAACGTTTCGCCTTGCTAGCTAGGCTAGCCTCATTGGGCCGTAAAATCCTCGCTCCGTCAGGAGAGCCTAGTTGGTTGCAAGATGGCGGGGCCTCTTACCCCGCAGCCCTCCCATGAAGGGGGGATTTCCTATTTGTCGCACATCGCGGCAAAGTGCCCAAGCAGCGATCGCTATCGAGCATAATGGACCGGCCCATTATGTAGTTGTACGGGAAGGTTTCTGTTTTCGGTTTTGGGAACATTCTGGAGGTTTCCAGCCGGGTTTTTTTTTCCGGTTGTGGCAATGTTCTAGAATGTTCCTAAACCTTTTTATCTTTTTATTTTTTATCTTTACTGTTTCATTTTTATTTTTATTTTGTTTTTATTGCATTTCACTTTTTGTAATTTCAATTTTTATTCTTTCTTCAAAACATGTTTCTGTGTCGAATTTGGTTCAGCAATTTCAAAATGTTTTCGAGGTATAAAATTGTTTGATTCGATTAAAAAAATTCAAAAATTCAAAAAAAGAAGTATTAAATTTTAAAAATTCCGAAAATATTCGCATTTTAAAATTTTGTTCATGATTCAATAAATGTTCATGAAATTCAGAATATTCCTGTTTTCAATAATTGTGCACAAATTCAAAAGATATTTATGTTTCCAATCTTTGTTCGCAAATTCGAAAAATGTTCAGGGAATTTGATAAAATGTTCGCGGTTTGGAAAAAATATTCATAATTTCAAAAAATGTTCAGAATTTAGAAAAAAAAAACGTTCCTGTTTGTGTGTTTGTTCAGTAATTCAAATGTTGTTCATGTTTTCGAAATTTATTCGCAAATTCAGAAAATATTCGGGGAATTTCATAAAATGTTCATCTTTTAAAAACAAAATGACATTAACTTCAAACAAAATTGCAATTTTCAAAAAATGGGCTAGTTTTTTTTCATTTGTTCACAAAGTCAATAGATGGTGCTGTTTACAAAAAACTTACAATTTCAAATTTTTGTTCGGTTTATTATACAAAAAATGTCCCAACTTTCAAATTTTGTTCAGGAATTTTGAAAAAATTCCCATTTTAAAATTTTGATCAAGAATATAAAAAATGTCCCACTTTCAAATTTTGTTCACAAAGAAACATGGACACATTTTCGCAAATTCAAAAAAATTCGAAAATTTAAAAAATGTTCATCTCCAAATTTGTTAACAAATTCAAAAAAGTTCATGCTGTCAAATTTGTTCGCGAATTCAAAAAATGTTCGTGTTTTGGAAAATTTGTTCAGAATTTTGAGAATGTTCGCGTTTTCATTTTTTTCCCTGTTTTCATGAAATGTTTGCGTCTTTTTAAAAACTGTTCGTAATTTCGTAAAATGTTCTTGCTTTTAATTTTGTATTTTTTTTCTTGAAAAATGTTTGAGAATCCCAAACATTGTTCGAGTTTCACAGAATGTTCGAGTTTCTTTTTTTCTGCATAATTTTGAAAAGTTTCGCATTTCTAAAAATATTTACCTTTTTTTAAATCACGTTCAATATTTTTAAAAAGATTAGATCTGTTTGCTTGCTACAGTTCATATAGAACAGGCTGCCATATTAGGTGTATATTCCCAGGAGTTAAGTGGTAGCAACTTGCTTCACAAGCCAGAGGTCCTCCGTTCAATCCCTCACCGGGACTTTTAGATTTTGGGAGTTTTTGCGAATGTTTCAACTTTTTCTCGCTGTAGTTGGTTTCTTTAGGTGTTGCGCTGCACACCTACCAGAAGAGCTAACCTATCGCAGTGGTTAGCATAGCGCACGCATGGGTGCATAGTCATTGGTTCGAGTCCGCCTACAGCAGAGCTTGTGTATTTCCTTATTTCGCTTTTTACACCTCGCGACCCCCAAATGGGCCGGCCCATGTGAGCCGCCCCTATGCGAAACGTCAACACTTTGACGCAAAGAGCGTCACACAGGAGCTCCCCATGAAGGGGACGCGTGGCAAGCAACCGAGGCGGAAGATGGGAACACCCATCCCCCGATGGAGCGAAGCGTTTCCCTTTTATGTTACTACTACTACTACTACTCCTACTTTGGATTCAAATAGGAAACGTAATCGTATTTTGGCACGAATTAGATGTAAGTACGATTGAAAAAATATGGATATGTACCAGCTTTCTGATGCCCATATATATGGGCTCGGCCCGTATTCTCCTTTTTTTTTCATGTTACCTCAAAGGAAGCCCTTGGTCTTGCCCGGATTGGGTGACAGCCACCAAGTTGGTTTGGGCTATGGATTGGCACCTTGATAGATAGATTTCAGGGAAACTCTTGTTCTGTTCTCTTTTTTTTTCTATTTATTTTTTTCCAAATGATAAATGCCACACGTGTGGTACGAAGTAATACCGCCCTGACATTTTTTACACTAAAGTTGCCATAAAAAAATAAATCAAAAAAACTGAAATTTGTCATCCAAACAGAAAGTTGCCATCCTCTTGTAACTGTATACAAGAGTATATGCACGTACGAAATCCATTGACGACAGCTTGGTCGGGAAGGGGAGTCGTGGACTGGCCCGTGCGGGAGAAGAAGAAGAAGGGCATGGATGGAGCTCATGACGGTTGGAGAGGGCGAATCAACGACAAGGGCGGAGCTTCTAGTCTACGTACCCATGTCTCGCCCACCACAACCACGACCACAAATTGACGAGTTCCCGCTCCTGGTCTAGCCCCTCCTCTCCCAAAGGGTACCACGTTCCATTTTCGGGAAGAAAAATCACCATAAATTTTCAAGTTTTCTGTAAAAAAAAGGCTTAAATTGAACACGAATTTACACCAGATTTGACAAGGAGGACCCACTAGGGTGATGACGTGGCACGGGGGTGATGGTGCTCGTACGCGGCCGTTAATGGACGGTGAGGCCCGTCGTCAAATCACACGAACATAACCGTTTTGTCCTACAACATTGTTGACCGTGTTTCACTCAAGTACTCCTCCACCACTCGAGCCCGCCGAGCCATCGACGTCGTTCCTGTGTAAGGATGGAGATTTTACCCATGGATACGGGTAAGCACCGGTACCTTACCCATATGGATAGGGTATGTGCAAATTTTGCACCCATGGTTTGAAGGGTTACATGCAGGAATTTTAAATTTTTGGTCTTACACAACAGCCAAGATCATCTATGAAGATACAAGTCAAGTTAGATCTAAATCGTTACCAATGCGAAGATGCAGTACGAGTGTTGATGACGAAGTTGATGAAGCCTGATGAAGATTCTCACGGCTAAGCCTAGCGGTGAGAATGCCGCCAACTCTTTGTATCGAGCCTTCTGGATCCAACCGAGCGAGGATCAAACGTATGATCCCTCTGAGAGCTCGGACACATTCGTCCGTCAAAGTCCGGCAGAACTTCCTTGTCCAGAACTATGAACTGTTGGGGAACGTAGCAGAAATTCAAAATTTTCCTACGTGTCACCAAGATCTATCTATGGAGAAACCAGCAACGAGGGGAAGGAGAGTGCATCTACATACCCTTGTAGATCGCTAAGCGGAAGCGTTCAAGTGAACGGGGTTGATGGAGTCGCACTCGTCGTGATCCAAATCACCGATGATCCTAGCGCCGAGCAGACGGCACCTCCGCGTTCAACACACGTGACAACCGGGACGTCTCCTCCTTCTTGATCCAGCAAGGGAGAGGAGAAGTTGAGGAGAACTCCGACAAAGACGGCGTGGTGGTGATGGAGCTCGTGGTTCTCCCAGCAGAGCTTCACTAAGCACTACGGAGGAGGAGGAAGTGTTGGAGGAGGGAGGGGCTGCGCCCAGAGGAAGGGTGCGGCTGCCCTCTCTCCCTCACTATATATAGGGGTAAGGGGTGGAGGAGGCGCCTAGGGTTCCCTAGGGAGGCGGCGGCCACAGGAAACCCTAGATGGGTTTGGCGCCCCACCCCTAGGAAACTTGCCCCCCAAGCCGGGAAGGGGCTGCCCTAGAGGAGGCGCCCCACCTCTCCCAGTTACGTGAGAGGGGCTGGGAGGCGCACCACCCCTTAGTGGGCTGGTTTGCCCTTCCCTTTGGCCCATGAGGCCCTCCAACACTTGCCGGGCTCCCGAAACACCTTTCGGTCATGCTGGCCATAGCCCGGTACCCCGGAACACTTCCGACTCCAATACCCTTCGTCCAATATATCGATCTTCACCGCCGACCATTCCGAACTCCTCGTGACATCCGGGATCACATCCGGACTCAACAACCTTCGTAACCACATACTATTTCCCATAACAACTCTAGCGTCACCGAACCTTAAGTGTGTAGACCCTACGGGTTCGGGAACCATGCGCATATGACGTGACGTTCTCCGGTCAATAACCAACAGCGGGATCTGGATACCCATGTTGGCTCCCACATGTTCCACGATGATCTCATCGGATGAACCACGATGTCGAGGATTCAATCAATCCTGTATTCAATTCCCTTTGTCTAGCGGTATTGTACTTGCCGAGATTCGATCGTCGGTATCCGATACCTTGTTCAATCTCGTTACCGGCAAGTCTCTTTACTCGTTCCGTAACACATCATCCCGTGATCAACCCCTTGGTCACATTGTGCACATTATGATGATGTCCTACCGAGTGGCCCAGAGATACCTCTCCGCTTACACGGAGTGACAAATCCCGATCTCGATTCGTGCCAACCCAATGCACACTTTCGGAGATACCTGTAGTGCACCTTTATAGCCACCCAATTACGTTGTGACGCTTGGTACACCCAAAGCATTCCTACGGTATCCGGGAGTTGCACAATCTCATGGTCTAAGGAAATGATACTTGACATTAGAAAAGCTTTAGCATACGAACTACGCATCTTTGTGCTAGGCTCAGATTGGGTCTTGTCCATCACATCATTCTCCAAATGATGTGATCCCGTTATCAACGACATCCAATGTCCATGGTCGTGAAACCGTAACCATCTGCTGATCAACGAGCTAGTCAACTAGAGGCTTACTAGGGACATGGTGTTGTCTATGTACCCACACATGTATCTTAGTTTCCTATCAATACAATTATAGCATGGATAATAAACGATTATCATGAACAAGGAAATATAATAATAACTAATTTATTATTGCCTCTAGGGCATATTTCCAACAGTCTCCCACTTGCACTAGAGTCAATAATCTAGTTCACATCGCCATGTGATTAACACTCATAGGTCACATCGCCATGTGACCAACATCCAAAGAGTTTACTAGAATCAATAATCTAGTTCACATCACTATGTGATTAACACTCAATGAGTTCTGGGTTTGATCATGTTTATGCTTGTGAGAGAGGTTGTAGTCAACGAGTCTGCAATATTCAGATCCCTATGTATTTCGCAAAACTTTATGTCATATCATAGATGCTGCTACCACGTTCCACTTGGAGCTATTCCAAATTGTTGCTCCATTATAATGTCCGTATCTCTACTCGTAGCTATCCGGATAGGTGTTAACTTGCATCGACGCAACTCTTTACGTCGAACTCTTTATCACCTCCATAACCGAGAAACATATCCTTATTCCTCTAAGGATAATTTTGACCGCTATCCGGTGATCCACTCCTTGATCACCTTTGTACCCTCTTGCCGATATGTAGCAAGGCATACATCAGTGCGGTACACAAGATAGCATCTTGTAGAGCCTATGTCTAAGGCATAGGGACGACCTTCATCCTTTCTCTCTCTTCCGCCGTGGTCGAGCTTTAACTCTTAACTTCATACCTTACAACTCAGGCAAGAACTCCTTCTTTGATCGATCCATCTTGAACACCTTCAAGATCATGTCAAGGTATGTGCTCATTTGAAAGTATCATTTAGCGTTTTCGATCTATCCTCATAGATCTTGATGCTCAATGTTTAAGCTGCTTATTCCAGGTTTTCTATTGAAAAACACTTTTCAAATAACCCTATATGTTTTCCAGAAATTCTACATCATTTCTGATCAACAATATGTCAACAACATATACTCATCAGAAATTCTATAGTGCTCCCACTCACTTCTTTGGAAATACAAGTTTCTCATAAACTTTGTATAAACCCAAAATCTTTGATCATCTCATCAAAGCGTATATTCCATCTCCGAGATGCTTACTCCAGTCCTTAGAAGGGTTGTTGGAGCTTTGCATACTTGTTAGCGTCTTTCAGGATTGACAAAACCTTCTGGTTGTATCACATACAACCTTTCCTCAAAGATATCGTCGAGGAAACAATGTTTTGACATCCTATCTGCAAGATTTCATAAATGCAACTAATGCTAGCATGATTCCGACGGACTTAAGCATCGCTACGGGTGAGAAAATCTCACCATAGTCAACTCCTTGAACTTGTGAAAAACTCTTCGCCACAAGTCGAGCTTCATAGACGGTAACATTACCGTCCACGTCCGTCTTTTTCTTAAAGATCCATTTATCTCAATGGCTTTCCTATCATCGGGCAAGTCCACCAAAGTCCATGCTTTGTTCTGATGCATGGATCCTATCTCGAATTTCATGGCTTCTAACCATTTGTCGGAATCCGGGCCCACCATCGCTTCTCCATAGCTCGTAGGTTCATTGTTGTCTAGCAACATGACCTTCAAGACATGATTTCTGTACCACTCTGAAGTAGTACGCATCCTTGTCACCCTCACGAGGTGCGGTAGTGACTTGATCCGAAACTTCATGATCACTATCATAAGCTTCTACTTCAATTGGTGTAGGCGCCCACAGAACAACTTCACGTGCCTGCTGCACACTAGTTGAAGTGATGGTTCAATAACCTCATCAAGTCTCCACCATCCTCCCACTCAATTCTTCGAGAGAAACTTTTCCTCGAGAAAGGACCCGTTTCTGGAAACAATTACTTTTGCTTCCGGATCTTGAGATAGGAGGTATACCCAACTGTTTTGGGTGTCCTATGAAGATGTATTTATCCGCTTTGGGTTCGAGCTTATCACGATGAAACTTTTTCACATAAGCGTCGCAGCCCCAAACTTTTAAGAAACGACAACTTAGGTTTCTCCAAATCATAGTTCAAACACACCCCACTCAACGGAATTACGTGGTGCCCTATTAAAGTGAGTGCGGTTGTCTCTAATGCCTAACCCATGAACAATAGTGGTAATTCGATAAGAGACATCATGGTACGCACCATATTCAATAGGGTGCAACTATGATGTTCGGGCACACCATCACACTATGGTGTTCCAGGCGGTATTTATTGTGAAACAATTTCCACAATGTCTTAATTATGTACAAAGCTCAGAACTCAGATACTCATCTCTATGATCATATCATAGACATTTTATCCTCTTGTCACGATGATCTTTAACTTCACTCTGAAATTACTTGAACCATTCAATAATTCAGATTTGTGTTTCATCAAGTAAATATACTCAACATCTACTCGAATCATCTGTGAAATAAGAACATAACGATATTCACTGCATGCCTCAGCACTAATTGGACTGCACACATCAAAATGTGTTACTTCCAACAAGTTGCTATCTTGTTCCATCTTACTGAAAACGAGGCTTTTCGGTCATCTTGCCCATGTGGTATGATTTGCATATCTCAAGTGATTCAAAATCAAGTGAGTCCAAACGATCCATCTGCATGGAGTTTCTTCATGCGTATACACCAATAGAAATGGTTCGCATGTCTCAAACTTTTCAAAAACAAGTGAGTCCAAAGATCCATCAACATGGAGCTTCTTCATGCTTTTACACCAATATGACTTACATGGCAAAGGTGCAAGTAAGTGGTACTATCATTACTATCTTATATCTTTTGGCATGAAAATGTGTATCACTACGATCGAGATTCAATAAACCATTCTTTTAGGTGCAAGACCATTGAAGGTTTTATTCAAATAAATAGAGTAACCATTATTCTCCTTAAATGAATAATCAGACATGTATAGACATAATCCAATCATGTCTATGCTCAACGCAAACACCAAATAACAATTATTTAGGTTTAACACAAATCTCGATGGTAGAGGGAGCGGCGATGCTTGATCACATCAACCTTTGGAAACACTTCCAACACATATCGTCAGCTCACCTTTAGCTAGTCTCCGTTTATTCCGTAGCTTTTATTTCGAGTTACTAACACTTAGCAACCGAACCGGTATCTAATACCCTGGTGTTGCTAGGAGTACTAGTAAAGTACACATTAACATAATGTATATCCAATATACTTCTATCGACCTTGCCAGCCTTCTCATCTTCCAAGTATCTAGGGTAATCCTGCTTCAGTGCCCGTTCCTCTCATTACTGAAGCACTTAGTCTCGGGCTTGGGTTCAACCTTGGGTTTCTTCACGGAGCAAAGAATCGATTTGCCGCTTCATGAAGTACCCCTTCTTGCCCTTGCCCTTCTTGAAACTAGTGGTTTCACTAACCATCAACAATTGATGCTCCTTCTTGATTTCTACATTCGCGGTGTCAAACATTGCGAATAGCTCAAGGATCATCATATCTATCCTCGATACGTTATAGTTCATCACGAAGCTTCTAGCAGCTTGGTGGCAATGACTTTGGAGAAACATCACTATCTCATCAGGAAGATCAACTCCCACTCGATTCAAGTGATTGTTGCACTCAGACAATCTGAGCACAAGCTCAACGATTGAGATCTTCTCCCTTAGTTTGTAGGCTAGAAAACTCGTCGGAGGTCTCATACCTCTTGACATGGGCACGAGCCTGAAATCCCAATTTCAGCTCTCAGAACATCTCATATGTTCCGTGACGTTTCAAAAACGTCTTTGGTGCCTCAATTCTAAGCCGTTTAACATTACCGAACTATCACGTAGTCATCAAAACGTGTGTGTCAGATGTTCGCAACATCCACGGACCACGTTCGAGGTCCAGCACACTGAGAGGTGCATTAAGGACATAAGCTTTCTACTGACCGCATAATTGCTACAGTCAACTTTCAACTATATTTTCTCTAGGAACATATCTAAACAAGAGAACTAAAGCGCGAGCTATGACATAATTTGCAAAGGGTTTTTGACTATGTTCGGGATAATTAAGTTCATCTTATGAACTCCCACTCAGATAGACATCCCTCTAGTCATCTAAGTGATTACACGATTCGAGTCAACTAGGCCGTGTCCGATCATCACGTGAGACGGACTAGTCATCATCGGTGAACATCTTCATGTCGATCGTATCTACTATACGACTCATGCTCGACCTTTCGGTCTCTTGTGTTCCGGGGCCATGTCTGTACATGCTAGGCTCGTCAAGTTAACCTAAGTGTTTCGCGTGTGTAAATCTGACTTACACCCGTTGTATGTGAACGTAAGAATCTATCACACCCGATCATCACGTGGTGCTTCAAACGCATTTAACTTTCGCAACGGTGCACAGTTGGGGAACACTTTCTTGAAATTTTAATGAGGGATCATCTTATTTACTACCGTCGTTCTAAGCAAATAAGATGCATAAACATGATAAACATCACATGCAATCAAATAGTGACATGATATGGCCAATATCATTTTGCTCCTTTTGATCTCCATCTTCGGGCTCCATGATCATCATCGTCACCGCATGACACCATGATCTCCATCATCATGATCTCCATCATCGTGTCTCCATGAAGTTGTCTCGCCAACTATTACTTCTACTACTATGGCTACCGTTAGCAATAAAGTAAAGTAATTACATGGCGTTATTTAATGACACGCAGGTCATACAATAAATAAAGACAACTCCTATGGCTCCTGCCGGTTGTCATACTCATCGACATGCAAGTCGTGATTCCTATTACAAGAACATGATCAATCTCATACATCACATATCATTCATCACATTCTTCTTGGCCATATCACATCACATAGCATACCTTGCAAAAACAAGTTAGACGTCCTCTAATTGTTGTTTGCATGTTTTACGTGGCTGCTATGGGTTTCTAGCAAGAACGCTTTCTTACCTACGCAAAACCACAACGTGATATGCCAATTGCTATTTACCCTTCATAAGGACCCTTTTCATCGAATCCGTTCCGACTAAAGTGGGAGAGACTAGCACCCGCTAGCCACCTTATGCACCAAGTGCATGTCAGTCGGTGGAACCTGTCTCACGTAAGTGTACGTGTAAGGTCGGTCCGGGCCGCTTCATCCCACAATACCGTCGAAACAAGATTGGACTAGTAACGGTAAGCATATTGAACAAAATCAACGCCCACAACTACTTTGTGTTCTACTCGTGCAAAGAATCTACGCAATAGACCTAGCTCATGATGCCACTGTTGGGGAACGTAGCAGATATTCAAAATTTTCCTACGTGTCACCAAGAATCTATGGAGAAACCAACAACGAGGGGAAGGAGAGTGCATCTACATACCCTTGTAGATCGCTAAGCGGAAGCGTTCAAGTGAACGGGGTTGATGGAGTCGTACTCGTCGTGATCCAAATCACCGATGATCCTAGCGCCGAACAGACGGCACCTCCGCGTTCAACACACGTGACAGCCCGGGACGTCTCCTCCTTCTTGATCCAGCAAGGGAGAGGAGAAGTTGAGGAGAACTCCGACAACACGACGGCGTGGTGGTGATGGAGCTCGTGGTTCTCCCAAGCAGAGCTTCGCTAAGCACTACGGAGGAGGAGGAAGTGTTGGAGGAGGAGGAGGGCTGCGCCAGAGGAAGGCGCGGCTGCCCTCTCTCTCCCTCACTATATATAGGGGTAAGGGGTGGAGGAGGCCTAGGGTTCCCTAGGGAGGCGGCGGCCACAGGGAAACCCTAGATGGGTTTGGGCGCCCCACCCCCAGGAAACTTGCCCCCAAGCCGGGAAGGGGCTGCCCTAGGGAGGTGCCCCCACCTCTCCCGGTTACGTGAGAGGGCTGGGAGGGGCGCACCACCCCTTAGTGGGCTGGTTTGCCCTTCCCTTTGGCCCATGAGGCCCTCCAACACTTGCCGGGCTCCCAAACACCTTTCGGTCATGTCGGCCATAGCCTGGTACCCGGAACACTTCCGACTCCAATACCCTTCGTCCAATATATCGATCTTCACCGCCGTACCATGCCGGACCTCCTCGTGACATCCGGGACCACACCCGGCACCCCCAACAACCTTCGGTAACCACATACTATTTCCCATAACAACTCTAGCGTCACCGAACCTTAAGTGTGTAGACCCTACGGGTTCGGGAACCATGCAGACATGACGAGACGTTCTCCGGTCAATAACCAACAGCGGGATCTGGATACCCATGTTGGCTCCCACATGTTCCACGATGATCTCATCGGATGAACCACGATGTCGAGGATTCAATCAATCTTGTATTCAATTCCCTTTGTCTAGCGGTATTGTACTTGCCCGAGATTCGCTCGTTACCGGCAAGTCTCTTTACTCGTTCCGTAACACATCATCCCGTGATCAACCCCGTGGTCACATTGTGCACATTATGATGATGTCCTATCGAGTGGGCCCAGAGATACCTCTCCGTTTACACGGAGTGACAAATCCAGTCTCGATTCGTGCCAACCCAATGACACTTTCGGAGATACCTGTAGTGCGCCTTTATAGCCACCCGATTACGTTGTGACGTTTGGTACACCCAAAGCATTCCTACGGTATCCGGAGTTGCACAATCTCATGGTCTAAGGAAATGATACTTGACATTAGAAAAGCTTTAGCATACGAACTACGATCTTTGTGCTAGGCTTAGGATTGGGTCTTGTCCATCACATCATTCTCCAAATGATGTGATCCCGTTATCAACGACATCCAATGTCCATGGTAAGGAAACCGTAACCATCTGTTGATCAACGAGCTAGTCAACTAGAGGCTTACTAGGGACATGGTGTTGTCTATGTACCCACACATGTATCTTAGTTTCCTATCAATACAATTATAGCATGGATAATAAACGATTATCATGAACAAGGACATATAATAATAACTAATTTATTATTGCCTCTGGGGCATATTTCCAACACGAACTACCGGTGTACAAGAGGTGGAGAAGGACCAAACACATGAGAGAGAGAGAGAGAGAGAGATAGAGGTTTGGGAGAGGACACCTCAAAACCCAAAGACCAAATTGGAGGAGGGGAGGAGGACTTGCCTTGGGGAGGGGGTAACCTCCCCTAGGTGCGCCTGCCCTCGGCAACGCCTTCGCCTCCCCATGCCTTGTGCGTGGTGGACTCCTACTCCAAATAGGAGTCCACCTGCCATACTCCTCCTTTCGTTTTATTCCTTCCTTTAGTTTTGGGACTTTCCAAAATCCACAAATATCAAATAAGGCATGTGCCTTCCATCATGGCCCTAGGGCCCATGTGGCTAGCACTCCTATAAAGGGCGCAGCCCTAGGGCACCTAGTGCCCCCTCTGGCACTCCCTCCTTTATTGGTTTTCCTCCGAATCTTTTCCTAACCCTATATACCTTTAGATAAAATCATCGACTTTATCTAACAATATTAGAAACACTTTCTAACATCCCGGGACATCTCATGCCCTCTCTTAGTATCTCTCCTAATGTAATTCTATCACGCTGGGACTACCCGAGTGATACTCGCTCTCTACTCCGAACCATCCAATATACACAAACTACTTATGAAAGCTTAAGTGTGTGACCCCTACAGATTCGATAACAAGTGGTCATGATCGGAGATCTTTTCCAATCAATTATCAATAGCGGAATGATACGTCTCCTACGTATCTATAATTTTTTATTGTTCCATGCTATTATATATTCTGTTTTGGATGTTTAATGGGCTTATTTATACACTTTTATATTATTTTTGGGACTAACCTATTAACCCAAGGCCCAGTGCAAATTGCTATTTTTTGCCTATTTCAGTGTTTAGCAGAAAAAGAATATCAAATGGAGTCCAAACGGAATGAAACCCTTGGGAGAGTTATTTTTGGAACAAACATGATCCAGAGGACTTGGTGTTGGGGAACGTTGCAGAAAATAAAAAAAAATTCTACGCTTCACCAAGATCAATCTATGGAGTCATATAGCAACGAGAGAGAGGAGTGAATCTACATACCCTTGTAGATCGCGAGCGGAAGCGTCCAAGAAAACGGGGTTAAGGGAGTCGTACTCGTCGTGATCCAAATCACCGATGATCCTAGTGCTGAACGGACAGCACCTCCGCGTTCAACACATGTACGGTTGGGGAAGACGTCTCCTCCTTCTTGATCCAGCAAGGGGGAAGGAGAGGTTGATGGAGATCCAGCAGCACGACGGCGTGGTGGTGGATGCAGCAACGATCTCGACAGGGCTTCGCGAAGCTCTACGAGAGGGAGAGGTGTTGCGTGGAGAGAGGGAGGCGCCAGAGACTTGGGTGCGGCTGCCCTCCCTCCCCCCCCCACTATATATAGGGCCCTTAAGGGGGGGCGCCGGCCCTAGGAGATCCAATCTCCAAGGGGGGGCGGCGGCCAAGGGGGTGGCTTGCCCCCCAAGCCAAGTGGAGGCGCCCCCACCCCTAGGGTTTCCAAACCTAGGCGCAGGAGGGGCCCAAGGGGGGCGCACCAGCCCACCAGGGGCTGGTTCCCCTCCCACTTTAGCCCATGGGGCCCTCTGGGATAGGTGGCCCCACCCGATGGATCCCCGGGACCTTTCCGGTGGTCCTGGTACAATACCGGTGACCCCCGAAACTTTCCTGATGGCCGAAACTTGACTTCCTATATATAATTCTTTACCTCCGGACCATTCCGGAACTCCTCTGACGTCCGGGATCTCATCCAGGACTCCGAACAACTTTCGGGTTACTGCATGCTAATATCTCTACAACCCTAGCGTCACCGAACCTTAAGTGTGTAGACCCTACGGGTTCGGGAGACATGCAGACATGATCGAGACGCCTCTCCGGCCAATAACCAACAGCGGGATCTGGATACCCATGTTGGCTCCCACATGCTCCTCGATGATCTCATCGGATGAACCACGATGTCGAGGATTCAATCAATCCCATATTCAATTCCCTTTGTCAATCGGTACGTTACTTGCCCGAGATTCGATCGTCGGTATCCCAATACCTCGTTTAATCTCGTTACGGCAAGTCACTTTACTCGCATCAGTAATGCATGATCCCGTGACTAGACACTTGGTCACATTGAGCTCATTATGATGATGCATTACCGAAAGTGGGCCCAGAGATATCTCTCCGTCATACGGAGTGACAAATCGATCTCGATTCATGTCAACCCAACAGACACTTTCGAGATACCCGTAGTGCACCTTTATAGTCACCCGATTCACGTTGTGACGTTTGGCACACCCAAAGCACTCCTACAGTATCCGGGAGTTGCACAATCTCATGGTCTAAGGAAATGATACTTGACATTTGAAAAAGCTCTAGCAAAACGAACTGCACGATCTTGTGCTATGCTTAGGATTAGGTCTTGTCCATCGAATCATTCTCCTAATGTTGTGATCCCGTTATCAATGACATCTAATGTCCATAGTCAGGAAACCATGACTATCTGTTGATCAACGAGCTAGTCAACTAGAGGCTCACTAGGGACGTGTTGTGCTCTATGTATTCACACATGTATTTTGATTTCCGGATAAGACAATTATAGCATGAACAATAGACAATTATCATGAACAAGGAAATATAATAATAACCATTTTATTATTGCCTCTAGGGCATATTTCCAACAGTCTCCCACTTGCACTAGAGTCAATAATCTAGTTACATTGTGATGAATCGAACACCCATAGAGATCTGGTGTTGATCATGTTTTGCTCTAGGGAGAGGTTTAGTCAACGGATCTGCTACATTCAGGTCTGTATGTACTTTACAAATATCTATGTCTCCATTTTGAACACTTTCACGAATGGAGTTGAAGCGACGCTTGATATGCCTGGTCTTCCTGTGAAACCTGGGCTCCTTGGCAAGGGCAATAGCTCCAGTGTTGTCACAGAAGAGTGTGATCGGCCCCGACGCATTGGGTATGACTCCTAGGTCGGTGATGAACTCCTTCACCCAGATTGCTTCATGCGCTGCCTCCGAGGCTGCCATGTACTCCGCTTCACATGTAGATCCCGCCACGACGCTTTGCTTGCAAATCGCACTACCATCGCCCACCATTCAAAATATACACGTATCCGGTTTGTGACTTAGAGTCATCCAGATCTGTGTCGAAGCTAGCATCGACGTAACCCTTTACGACGAGCTCTTCGTCACCTCAGTATACGAGAAACATATCCTTAGTCCTTTTCAGGTACTTCAGGGTATTCTTGACTGTTGTCCAGTGTTCCATGTCGGGATTACTTTGGTACCTTCCTACCAAACTTACGGCAAGGTTTACATCAGGTCTGGTACACAACATGGCATACATGATAGACCCTATGGCTGAGGCATAGGGGACGACACTCATCTTTTCTCTATCTTCTGCCGTGGTCGGACATTGAGCCGAGCTCAATTTCACACCTTGCAACACAGGCAAGAACCCCTTCTTGGACTGATCCATATTGAACTTCTTCAATATCTTATCAAGGTATGTGCTTTGTGAAAGACCTATGAGGCGTCTCGATCTATCTCTATAGATCTTGATGCCTAATATGTAAGCAACTTCTCCAAGGTCCTTCATTGAAAAACACTTGTTCAAGTAGGCCTTTATGCTTTCCAAGAATTCTATATCATTTCCCATCAACAAGATGTCATCCACATATAATATGAGAAATGCTACGGAGCTCCCACTCACTTTCTTGTAAACACAGGCTTCTCCATAAGTCTGTGTAAACCCAAACGCTTTGATCATCTCATCAAATCGAATGTTCCAATTCCGAGATACTTGCACCAGCCCATAGATTGAGCGTTGGAGCTTGCACACCTTGTTAGCATTCTCAGGATCGACAAAACCTTCTGGCTGCATCATATACAGTTCTTCCTTAAGATAGCCGTTAAGGAATGCCGTTTTGACGTCCATTTGCCATATCTCATAATCATAGTATGCGACAATTGCTAACATGATTCGGATGGACTTCAGCTTCGCTACGGGAGAGAAAGTCTCATCGTAGTCAACCCCTTGAACTTGTCGATAACCCTTAGCGACAAGTCGAGCTTTATAGATGGTAACATTACCATCCGCGTCCGTCTTCTTCTTAAAGATCCATTTGTTTTCTATTGCTCGCCGATCATCGGGCAAGTCTGTCAAAGTCCATACTTCGTTTTCGTACATGGATCCTATCTCGGATTTCATGGCTTCTAGCCATTTGTCAGAATCTGGGCCCCCCATTGCTTCTTCATAGTTCGAAGGTTCACCGTTGTCTAACAACATGATTTCCAGGACAGGGTTGCCATTGTTGGGGAACGTAGTAATTTCAAAAAAAAAAATCCTACGCACACGCAAGATCATGGTGATGGCATAGCAACGAGAGGGGAGAGTATTGTCCACGTACCCTCGTAGACCGTAAGCTTAAGCGTTATGACAACGCGGTTGATGTAGTCGTACGTCTTCATGATCCGACCGATCCAAGTACCGAACGTACGGCACCTCCGAGTTCAGCACACGTTCAGCTCGATGACGATCCCCGGACTCCGATCCAGCAAAGTGTCGGGGATGAGTTCCGTCAGCACGACGGCGTGGTGATGATGATGATGCTCTACCGGCGCAGGGCTTCGCCTAAACTCCGCGACGATATGATCAAGGTGGAATATGGTGGAGGGGGGCACCGCACACGGCTAAGGAACGATCACGAAGATTAACTTGTGTGTCCATGGGGTGCCCCCTGCCCCCGTATATAAAGGAGTGGAGGAGGGAGGCCGGCCCTCTCTATGGCGCGCCTAGGGAGTCCTACTCCCACCGAGTAGGATTCCCCTTCCTAGTCCAACTAGGAACCCTTCCATGTAGTAGGAGTAGGAGAGAAGGAAAGGGAAGAGAAAAGGAGATGGAAGGAAGGGGCGCCCCCTTCCTAGTCCAATTCGGACTAGTCCAAGGGGAGGTGCGGCCACTCTTTTGGCCCTTTCTCTCCTTTCCCGTATGGCCCAAAGAGGCCCAATACGAATTCCCGTAACTCTCCGGTACTCCCAAAAATACCCGAATCACTCGGAACCTTTCCGAACTCCGAATATAGTCGTCCAATATATCGATCTTTACATCTCGACCATTTCAAGACTCCTTGTCATGTCCCCGATCTCATCCGGGACTCCGAACTCCTTCGGTACATCAAAACTCATAAACTCATAATAAAACTGTCATCGTAACCTTAAGCGTGCGGACCCTACGGGTTCGAGAACTATGTAGACATGACCTAGAACTATTCTCGGTCAATAACCAATAGCGGAACCTGGATGCTCATATTGGCTCCTACATATTCTACAAAGATCTTTATCGGTCAAACCGCATAACAACATACGTTGTTCCCTTTGTCATCGGTATGTTGCTTGCCCGAGATTCGATCGTCGGTATCCAATACCTAGTTCAATCTCGTTACCGGCAAGTCTCTTTACTCGTTCTGTAATACATCATCCCGCAACTAACTCATTAGTTGCAATGCTTGCAATGCTTATAGTGATGTGCATTACCGAAAGTGGGCCCAGAGATACCTCTCCGACAATCGGAGTGACAAAACCTAATCTCAAATACGCCAACCCAACATGTACCTTTGGAGACACCTGTAGTACTCCTTTATAATCACCCAGTTACGTTGTGACGTTTGGTAGCACCCAAAGTGTTCCTCCGGTAAACGGGAGTTGCATAATCTCATAGTTATAGAACATGTATAAGTCATGAAGAAAGCAATAGCAACATACTAAACGATCAAGTGCTAGGCTAACGGAATGGGTCAAGTCAATCACATCATTCTCCTAATGATGTGATCCCGTTAATCAAATGACAACTCATGTCTATGGCTAGGAAACTTAACCATCTTTGATTCAACGAGCTAGTCAAGTAGAGGCATACCAAAGGACACTATGTTTGTCTATGTATTCACACATGTATTATGTTTCCGGTTAATACAATTCTAGCATGAATAATAAACATTTATCATGATATAAGGAAATAAATAATAACTTTATTATTGCCTCTAGGGCATATTTCCTTCAGTCTCCCACTTGCACTAGAGTCAATAATCTAATTCACATCGCCATGTGATTTAACACCAATATTCATATCTGTATATGATTAACACCCATAGTTCACATCGTCATGTGACCAACACCCAAAGGGTTTACTAGAGTCAATAATCTAGTTCACATCGCTATGTAATTAACATCCAAAAGAGTACTAAGGTGTGATCATGTTTTGCTCGTGCGAGAGGCTTAGTCAATGGGTCTGTCATATTCAGAGCCGTATGTATTTTGCAAATATTTTATGTCTACAATGCTCTGCACGGAGCTACTCTAGCTAATTGCTCCCACTTTTAATATGTATCCAGATTGAGACTTAGAGTCATCTGGATCGGTGTAAAAGCTTGCATCGATGTAACTCTTTACGACGGGCTCTTTTGTCACCTCCATAATCGGGAAATATTTCCTTAGTCCTCACTAAGGATGTTCTTGACCAATGTCCAAAGGATCTACTCCTAGATCACTATTGTACTCCTTGCCAAATTCAGAGCAAGGTATACAATAGGTCCGTACATAGCATACTTTATAGAACCTATGACTGAGGCATAGGGAATGACTTTCATTCTCTTTTCTATTTTCTGCCGTGGTCGGGATTTGAGTCTTACTCAATTTCACACGTTTGCAACACAGCAAGAACTTTTCTTTGACTGTTCCATTTTGAACTACTTCAAAATCTTGACAAGGTATGTACTTATTGAAAAACTTATCAAGCATCTTGATCTATCTCAATAGATCTTGATGCTCAATATGTAAGTAGCTTTACTGAGGTCCTTTTTTGAAAAACTCCTTTCAAATACTCCTTTATGCTTTGCAGAATAATTCTACATTATTTCCGATCAACAATATGTCATTCACATATACTTATCAGAAATGTTGTAGTGCTCCCACTCACTTTCTTGTAAATACAGGCTTCTCCAAAAGTCTCAGATAAAACCATATGCTTTGATCACACTATCAAAGCGTTTATTCCAACTCCGAGATGCTTGCACCAGTCCATAGATGGATCGCTGAAGCTTGCACATTTTGTTAGGTCCTTTAGGATTGACAAAACCTTCCGTTGCATCATATACAACTCTTCTTTAATAAATCCATTAAAGAATGCAGTTTTGACATCCATTTGCCGATTTCATAAAATGTGGCAATTTCTAACATTATTCGGACAGACTTTTAAGCATCGATACGAGTGAGAAAATCTCATTGTATTCAACATCTTGAACTTTGTCAAAAACCTTTTCCGACAAGTCTAGGTTTGTAGATAGTAACACTACTATCAAGATCATCTTCCTCTTGAAGATCCATTTATTTAACATGGCTTGCTGATCATCGAGCAAGTCAATCAAAGTCCATACTTTGTTCTCATACATGGATCATATCTCAGATTTTATGGCCTCAAGCCATTTCGCGGAATCTGGGCTCATCATCGCTTCCTCATAGTTCGTAGGTTTATCATGGTCTAGTAACATGACTTCTAGAATAGGATTACCGTACCACTCTGGTGCGGATCTTACTCTGGTTGACCTACGAGGTTTTGGTAGTAACTTGATCTTGAAGTTTCATGATCATCATCATTAGCTTCCTCACTAATTGGTGTAGGCATCATCTGGAACTGATTTCAGTGATGAACTAGTTTCCAATTCGGGAGAAGGTACAAATTACCTTATTAAGCTCTACTTTCCTCCCACTCACTTCTTTCGAGAGAAACTCCTTCTCTAGAAAGGATCCATTCTTAGCAACGAATGTTTTGCCTTTGGATCTGTGATAGAAGGAGTACCCAACAGTTTCCTTTGGGTATTCTATAAAGACGCACTTTTCCGATTTGGGTTCAAGCTTATCAGGTTGAAAACCTTTTTCACATAAGCATCGCAACTCCAAACTTTAAGAAACGACGGCTTAGGTTTACTGCTAAACCATAGTTCATACGGTGTCGTCTCAACGGATTTAATGGTGCCCTATTTAACGTGAATGCAGCTGTATCTAATGCATAACCCCAAAACGATATTGGTAAATCGGTAAGAGACATCATTGATCGCACCATATCAAATAAAGTGCAGTTATGACGTTCGGACACACCATTACGTTATGGTGTTCCATGTGGCGTGAGCTGTGAAACTATTCCACATTATTTTATATGAAGGCCAAACTCGTAACTCAAATATTCTCCTCCACGATCAGATCGTAGAAACTTTATTTTCTTGTTACGATGATTCTCGACTTCACTCTGAAATTCTTTGAACTTTTCAAATGTTTCAGACTTGTGCTTCATTAAGAAGATATACTCATATCTGCTCAAATCATCTTGTGAAGGTCAGAAAATAACGATACCTACCACGAGCATCAACACTCATTGGACCGCATACATCGGTATGTATTATTTCCAACAAGTCAGTATCTCGTTCCATTGTTCCGAACAACGGAGTTTCAGTCCTCTTGCCCAGAAGGCACGGTTCGCAAGCATCAAATGATTCATAATCAAGTGGTTCCAAAAACCCATCAGCATGGAGTTTCTTCATGCGCTTTACACCGATATGATCCAAACGGCAGTGCCACAAATAAGTTGCACTATCATTATTAACTTTGCATCTTTTGGCATCAATATTATGAATATGTGTATCAGTACGATCGAGATCCAACAAACTATTTTCATTGGGTGTATGACCATTGAAGGTTTTATTCATTTAAACAGAACAACAATTATTCTCTGATTTTAAATGAATAATTGTATTGCAATAAACATGGTCAAATCATATTCATATTCAACGCAAACGCCAAATAACATTTATTTAGGTTTAACACTAATCCCGAAGGTATAGGGAGTGTGCGATGATGATCATATCAATCTTGGAACTACTTCCAACACTCATCGTCACTTCCCCTTCAACTAGTCTCTGTTTATTCTCAGAACTCCTGTTTCGAGTTACTAATCATAGCAACCGAACAAGTATCAAATACTCGTGGGCTACTATAAACACTAGTAAGGCACACATCAATAACTCAGATATCCAATATACCCTTGTTCACTTTGCCATCCTTCTTATCCACCAAATATTCAGGGTATTTCTGCTTCCAGTGACCATTTCCTTTGCAGTGTAAGCACTCAGTTTCAGGTTTTGGTCCAGCTTTGGGCTTCTTTGCGGGAGTGACAACTTGCTTGTCATTCTACTTGAAGTTCCCTTTCTTTCCCTTTGCCCTTTTCTTGAAACTAGTGGTCTTTTCAATCATCAACACTTGATGCTCTTTTCTTGATTTCTACCTTCGTCGATTTCAACATCACGAAGAGCTCGTGAATCTTTTTCGTCATCCCTTGCATACTATAGTTCATCGCGAAGTTCTAGTAACTTAGTGATGGTGACTAGAGAATTCTGTCAATCACTATCTTACCTGGAAGATTAACTCCCACTTGATTCAAGTGATTGAAGTACCTGCATAATCTGAGCACATGCTCACTAGTTGAGCGATTCTCCTCCATCTTTTAGCTATAGAACTTGGGAGACATCATATCTCTCAACTCCGGTATTTGCTTGAAATATTAACTTCAACTCCTGGAACATCTCATATGGTCCATGACGTTCAAAACGTCTTTGAAGTCCCGATTCTAAGCCGTTAAGTATGGTGCACTAAACTATCAAGTAGTCATCATATTGAGCTAGCCAAACGTTCATAACGTCTGCATCTGCTCCTGCAATAGGTCTGTCACCTAGAGGTGCATTAAGGACATAATTCTTCTGTGCAGCAATGAGGATAAACCTCAGATCACGGATCCAATCCGCATCATTGCTACTAACATTTTTCAATACAATTTTCTCTAGGAACACATATAAAAACATCGGGAAGCAAAAACATAGGGAAGCAACAACGTGAGCTATTGATCTACAACATAATTTGCAAAATACTACCAGGACTAAGTTCATGATAAATTAAAGTTCAATTAATCATATTACTTAAGAACTCCCACTTAGATAGACATCCATCTAATCTTCTAAGTGATTACGTGATCCATATCAACTACACCATGTCCGATCGTCACGTGAGATGGAGTAGTTTCAACGGTGAACATCTATATGTTGATCATATCTACTATATGATTCACGCTCGACCTTTCGGTCTCCGTGTTCCGAGGCCATATCTGTTATATGCTAGGCTCGTCAAGTTTAACTCGAGTATTCCGCGTGTGCAACTGTTTTGCACCCGTTGTATTTGAACGTAGAGCCTATCACACCCGATCATCACGTGGTGTCTCAAAGACGAAGAACTTTCGTAGCGGTGCATACTCGGTGGAGAACACTTCTTGATAATTTAGTGAGAGATCATCTTAAAATGCTACCGTCAAACTAAGCAAAATAAGATGTATAAAAGATAAACATCATATGCAATCAAAATATGTGACATGATATGGCCATCATCATCTTGTGCCTTTGATCTCCATCTCCAAAGCATCGTCATGATTTCCATCTTCACCTGCATGACACCATGATCTCCATCATCTTGATCTATATCAATGTGTCGTCACATGGTCGTCTCGCCAACTATTGCTCTTGCAACTATTGCTATCGCATAGCGATAAAGTAAAGCAATTATTTGGCGCTTGCATCTTATGCAATAAAGAGACAACCATAAGGCTTACGCCATTGCCGATAACTTCTATAAAACATGATCATCTCATACAACAACTTATATCTCATCACGTCTTGACCATATCACATCACAACATGCCCTGCAAAAACAAGTTAGACGTCCTCTACTTTGTTGTTGCAAGTTTTACGTGGCTGCTACGGGCTGAGCAAGAACCGATCTTACCTACGCATCAAAACCACAACGATAGTTTATCAAGTTGGTGTTGTTTTAACCTTCGCAAGGACCGGGCGTAGCCACACTCGGTTCAACTAAAGTGAGAGAGACAGACACCCGCCAGTCACCTTTAAGCAACGAGTGCTCGCAGCGGTGAAACCAGTCTCGCGTAAGCGTCGCGTAATGTCGGTCCGGGCCGCTTCATCTCACAATACCGCCGAACCAAAGTATGACATGCTGGTAAGCAGTATGACTTGTATCGCCCACAACTCACTTGTGTTCTACTCGTGCATATAACATCAACGCATAAAACCTAGGCTCGGATGCCACTGTTGGGGAACGTAGTAATTTCAAAAAAAATCCTACGCACACGCAAGATCATGGTGATGGCATAGCAACGAGAGGGGAGAGTAATGTCCACGCACTCGTGAGACCGTGAAGCGGAAGCGTTATGACAACGCGGTTGATGTACTCAGACGTCTTCACGATCCGACCGATCCAAGTACCGAACGTACGGCACCTCCGAGTTCAGCACACGCTCAGCTCGATGATGATCCCGGACTCCGATCCAGCAAAGTGTCGGGGATGAGTTCCACAAGACGACGGCGTGGTGACGATGATGATGCTCTACCGGCGCGGGCTTCGCCTAAACTCCCGACGATATGACCGAGGTGGAATATGGTGGAGGGGCACCGCGACACGGCTAAGGAACGATCACGAAGATCAACTTGTGTGTCCATGGGGTGCCCCCTGCCCCGTATATAAAGGAGTGGAGGAGGGAGGGCTGGCCCTCTCTATGGCGGCGCCTAGGGGAGTCCTACTCCACCGGGAGTAGGATTCCCCCTTTCCTAGTCCAACTAGGGCAGCTTCCATGTAGTAGGAGTAGGAGAGAAGGAAGCGAAGAGAAAAGGAGAAGGAAGGAAGAGGCGCCCCTTCCCTAGTCCAATTCGGACTAGTCCAAGGGGAGGGTGCGCCACTCTTTTGGCCCTTTCTCTCCTTTCCGTATGGCCCAAAGAGGCCCAATACGAATTCCGTAACTCTCCGGTACTCCGATAAATACCCGAATCACTCGGAACCTTTCCGATCTCTGAATATAGTCGTCCAATATATCGATCTTTACGTCTCGACCATTTCGAGACTCCTCGTCATGTCCCCGATCTCATCCGGGACTCCGAACTCCTTCGGTACATCAAAACTCATAAACTCATAATAAAACTGTCATCGTAACCTTAAGCGTGCGGACCCTACGGGTTTGAGAACTATGTAGACATGACCTAGAACTATTCTCGGTCAATAACCAATAGCGGAACCTGGATGCTCATATTGGCTCCTACATATTCTACGAAGATCTCTATCGGTCAAACCGCATAACAACATACGTTGTTCCCTTTGTCATCGGTATGTTACTTGCCCGAGATTCGATCGTCGGTATCCAATACCTAGTTCAATCTCGTTACCGGCAAGTCTCTTTAGTCGTTCTGTAATACATCATCCCGCAACTAACTCATTAGTTGCAATGCTTGCAATGCTTATAGTGATGTGCATTACCGAGTGGGCCCAGAGATACCTCTTCGACAATCGGAGTGACAAAACCTAATCTCGAAATACGCCAACCCAACATGTACCTTTGTAGACACCTGTAGTACTCCTGTATAATCACCCGATTCGTTGTGACGCTTGGTAGCACCTAAAGTGTTCCTCCGTAAACGGAGTTGCATAATCTCATAGTTACGTGAACATGTATAAGTCATGAAGAAAGCAATAGCAACATACTAAACGATCAAGTGCTAGGCTAACGGAATGGGTCAAGTCAATCACATCATTCTCCTAATGATGTGATCCTGTTAATCAAATGACAACTCATGTCTATGGCTAGGAAACTTAACCATCTTTGATTGAACGAGCTAGTCAAGTAGAGGCATACTAGTGACACTATGTTTGTCTATGTATTCACACATGTATTATGTTTCCGGTTAATACAATTCTAGCATGAATAATAAACATTTATCATGATATAAGGAAATAAATAATAACTTTATTATTGCCTCTAGGGCATATTTCCTTCAGCCATACCACTCTGGTGTGGAACGTGCCCTCGTGGACCTACGAAGTTCAGTAGTAACTTGATCCGAAGTGCCTTGATCATCATCATTAGTTTCCTCTATAGTCAGTGCAGGCACCACAGGAACATCTTCCTGAGCTGCGCTGCTTTCAAGAGGTAGTACTTCATCAAGTTCCACTTTCCTCCCACTTACTTCTTTCGAGAGAAACTCTTTCTCTAGAAAGGACCCATTCTTGGCAACAAAGATCTTGCCTTCGGATCTGAGGTAGAAGGTATACCCAGTGGTTTCCTTAGGGTATCCTATGAAGACGCATTTTTCCGACTTGGGTTCGAGCTTTTCAGGTTGAAGTTTCTTGACATAAGCATCGCATCCCCAAACTTTTAGAAACAACAGCTTAGGTTTCTTCCCAAACCATAATTCATACGCTGTCGTCTCAACGGATTTCGATGGAGCCTTATTTAAAGTGAATGCGGCAGTCTCTAAAGCATAGCCCCAAAATGAGAGAGGTAGATCGGTAAGAGACATCATAGAACACACCATATCTAATAGAGTGCGATTACGACGTTCGGACACACCATTTCGCTGAGGTGTTCCAGGCAGCGTGAGTTGTGAAACGATTCCACATTTCCTTAAGTGCGTACCAAATTCGTGACTTACATATTCTCCCCCATGATCTGATCGTAAGAACTTTATCTTTCGGTCACGTTGATTCTCTACCTCATTCTGAAATTCCTTGAACTTTTTAAAGGTCTCGGACTTGTGTTTCATCAAGTAGACATACCCATATCTAGTCAAATCATCAGTGAGAGTGAGAACATAACGATAGCCACCGCGAGCCTCAACACTCATTGGGCCGCACACATCAGTATGTATGATGTCCAACAAGTTAGTTGCTCGGTCCATTGTTCCGGAGAACGGAGTCTTGGTCATTTTACCCATGAGGCATGGTTCGCACGTGTCAAATGATTCATAATCAAGAGACTCCAAAAGTCCATCTGCATGGAGCTTCTTCATGCGTTTGACACCTATGTGACCAAAGGCGGCAAAGTGCCACAAGTATGTGGGACTATCATTATCAACCTTACATCTTTTGGTATTCACGCTATGAATATGTGTAACATTACGCCGAGATTCATTAAGAATAAACCATTCACCAGCGGGCATGACCATAAAACATATCTCTCATATAAATAGAACAACCATTATTCTCGGATTTAAATGAGTAGCCATCTCGAATTAAACGAGACCACGATACAATGTTCATGCTCAAAGTCGGCACTAAATAACGATTATTGAGGTTTAAAACTAATCCGTAGGTAAATGTAGAGGCAGCGTGCCGACGGCGATCACATCGACCTTGGAACCATTCCTCGACGCGATCGTCACCTCGCCCTTCGCCAGCCTCCGCTTATTCCGCAGCTCCCGCTTTGAGTTACAAATATGAGCAACCGCACCAAAGATCAAATACCCAGGAGCTACTACTAGTACTGGTAAGGTACACATCAATTACATGTATATCACATATACCTTTAGTATTGCCGGCCTTCTTGTCCGCTAAGTATTTGGGGCAGTTCCGCTTCCAGTGACCACTTCCCTTGCAATAAAAGCACTCAATCTCAGGCTTGGATCCATTCTTTGGCTTCTTCCCGGCAACTAGCTTACCGGGCGTGGCAACTCCCTTGCCGTCCTTCTTGAAGTTCTTCTTACCCTTGCCTTTCTTAAACTTAGTGTTTTTATTCACCATCAACACTTGATGTTCCTTTTTGATCTCCACCTCCGCTGATTTCAGCATTGAATATACCTCAGGAATGGTCTTTTCCATCCCCTGCATATTGAAGTTCATCACAAAGCTCTTGTAGCTCGGTGGAAGAGACTGAAGGATTTTGTCAATAACCGCGTCATCCGGGACATTAACTCCCAGCTGAGTCAAGCGGTTGTGCAACCCAGACATTTTGAGTATGTGCTCACTGACAGAAAAATTTTCCTCCATCTTACAACTGAAGAACTTGTCGGAGACTTCATATCTCTCGACACGGGCATGAGCTTGGAAAACCATTTTCAGCTCTTCGAACATCTCATATGCTCCGTGTTGCTCAAAACGTTTTTGGAGCCCCGGTTCTAAGCTGTAAAGCATGCCGCACTGAACGAGGGAGTAATCATCAGGACGAGACTGCCAAGCGTTCATAACGTCTTGGTTCTCTGGGATGGGTGCTTCACCTAGCGGTGCTTCTAGGACATAATCTTTCCTGGCAGCTATGAGGATGATCCTCAGGTTCCGGACCCAGTCCGTATAGTTGCTGCCATCATCTTCCAGCTTGGTTTTCTCTAGGAATGCGTTGAAGTTGAGGTTGACATGAGCGTGGGCCATTTGATCTACAAGACATGTTGTAAAGATTTTAGACTAAGTTCATGATAATTAAGTTCATCTAATCAAATTATTCAATGAACTCCCACCGGATAGACATCCCTCTAGTCATCTAAGTGAAACATGATCCGAGTCAACTAGGCCGTGTCCGATCATCACGTGAGACGGACTAGTCAACATCGGTGAACATCTTCATGTTGATCGTATCTTCTATACGACTCATGCTCGACCTTTCGGTCTTCCGTGTTCCGAGGCCATGTCTGTACATGCTAGGCTCGTCACGTCAACCTAAGTGTATTGCGTGTGTAAATCTGGCTTACACCCGTTGTATTCGAACGTTAGGATCTATCACACCCGATCATCACGTGGTGCTTCGAAACAACGAACCTTCGCAACGGTGCACAGTTAGGGGGGAACACTTTCTTGAAATTATTGCGAGGGATCATCTTATTTAAGCTACCGTCGTTCTAAGCAAATAAGATGTAAAACATGATAAACATCACATGCAATCAAATAGTGACATGATATGGCCAATATCATATTGCTCCTTTGATCTCCATCTTCGGGGCGCCATGATCATCTTCGTCACCGGCATGACACCATGATCTCCATCATCATGATCTCCATCATCGTGTCTTCATGAAGTTGTCATGCCAACGATTAATTCTACTTCTATGGCTAACGCATTTAGCAATAAAGTAAATTAATTTACATGGCGTTATTCAATGACACGCAGGTCATACAAAAAATAAAGACAACTCCTATGGCTCCTGCCGGTTGTCATACTCATCGACATGCAAGTCGTGATTCCTATTACAAGAACATGATCTCATACATCACATATATCATTCATCACATCTTTTGGCCATATCACATCACAAAGGCATATGCTGCAAAAACAAGTTAGACGTCCTCTAATTGTTGTTGCAAGTTTTTACGTGGCTTCTATAGGTTTCTAGCAAGAACGTTTCTTACCTATGTAAAACCACAACGTGATATGCCAATTTCTATTTACCCTTCATAAGGACCCTTTTCATCGAATCCGCTCCAACTAAAGTAGGAGAGACAGACACCCGCTAGCCACCTTATGCAACTAGTGCATGTCAGTCGGTGGAACCTGTCTCATGTAAGCGTACGTGTAAGTTCGGTCCGGGCCGCTTCATCCCACGATGCCGCCGAAGCAAGATAAGACTAGTAGCGGCAAGAAAATTGACAACATCTATGCCCACAACAAATTTGTGTTCTGCTCGTGCATAGAAACTACGCATAGACCAAGCTCATGATGCCACTGTTGGGGAACGTTGCAGAAAATAAAAAATTTCTACGCTTCACCAAGATCAATCTATGGAGTCATCTAGCAACGAGAGAGAGGAGTGCATCTACATACCCTTGTAGATCACGAGCGGAAGCGTTCAAGAGAACGGGCTTGAGGGAGTCGTACTCGTCGTGATCCAAATCACCGATGATCCTAGTGCTGAACGGATAGCACCTCCGCGTTCAAAACACGTACGGTCGGGGAAGACGTCTCCTCCTTCTTGATCCAGCAAGGGGGGAGGAGAGGTTGATGGAGATCCAGCAGCACGACGGCGTGGTGGTGGATGCAGCAGCGATCTCGGCAGGGCTTCGCCAAGCTCTACGAGAGGGAGAGGTGTTGCGTGGAGAGAGGGAGGCGCCAAAGACTTGGGTGCGGCTGCCCTCCCTCCCCCCCCCCACTATATATAGGGCCCCTAAAGGGGGGCTCCGACCCTAGGAGATCCAATCTCCAAGGGGGGCCGGCGGCCAAGGGGGTGGCTTGCCCCCCAAGCCAAGTGGAGGCGCCCCCACCCCTAGGGTTTCCAACCCTAGGCGCAGGGGGGCCCAAGGGGGGGCGCACCAGCCCACCAGGGGCTGGTTCCCCTCCCACTTCAGCCCATGGGGCCCTCCGGGATAGGTGGCCCCACCCGGTGGATCCCCTGGACCTTTCCAGTGGTCCTGGTACAATACCGGTGACCCCCGAAACTTTCCTGATGGCCGAAACTTGACTTCCTATATATAATTCTTTACCTCCGGACCATTGCGGAACTCCGCGTGACGTACGGGATCTCATCCGGGACTCCGAACAACTTTCGGTTACTGCATGCTAATATCTCTACAACCCTAGCGTCACTGAACCTTAAGTGTGTAGACCCTACGGGTTCGGGAGACATGCAGACATGACCGAGACGCCTCTCCGGCCAATAACCAACAGCGGGATCTGGATACCCATGTTGGCTCCCACATGCTCCTCGATGATCTCATCGGATGAACCACGATGTCGAGGATTCAATCAATCCCGTATTCAATTCCCTTTGTCAATCGGTACGTTACTTGCCCGAGATTCGATCGTCGGTATCCCAATACCTCGTTTAATCTCGTTACCGGCAAGTCACTTTACTCATCTGTAATGCATGATCCCGTGACTAGACACTTGGTCACATTGAGCTCATTATGATGATGCATTACCGAGTGGGCCCAGAGATACCTCTCCGTCATACGGAGTGACAAATCCCAGTCTCGATTCGTGCCAACCCAATAGACACTTTCGGAGATACCCGTAGTGCACCTTTATAGTCACCCAGTTACGTTGTGACGTTTGGCACATCCAAAGCACTCCTACGGTATCCGGGAGTTGCACAATCTCATGGTCTAAGGAAATGATACTTTACATTTGGAAAAGCTCTAGCAAAACGAACTGCACGATCTTGTGCTATGCTTAAGATTGGGTCTTGTCCATCACATCATTCTCCTAATGATGTGATCCCGTTATTAATGACATCTAATGTCCATAGTCAGGAAACCATGACTATCTGTTGATCAACGAGCTAGTCAACTAGAGGCTCACTAGGGACGTGTTGTGGTCTATGTATTCACACATGTATTACGATTTCCGGATAACACAATTATAGCATGAACAATAGACAATTATCATGAATAAGGAAATATAATAATAACCATTTTATTATTGCCTCTAGGGCATATTTCCAACACTTGGAGTGGACGTCAAGAAATCATCGAGGAGGCCACGAGGCATGGGGCGCGCCTACCCCCCTGGGCGCGCCCTCCATCCTCGTGGGCCTCTCGTGGCTCCACCGACCTACTTCTTCCTCCTATATATACCTACGTACCCTGAAACCATCCAGGAGCACCACGAAAACCTAATTCCACCGCCGCAACCTTCTCATGCCGTGAGATCCCATCTTGGGGCCTTTTCCGCGCCTCACCGGAGGGGAATCGATCATGGAGGGATTCTACATCAACACCATAGCCTCTCCGGTGATGTGTGAGTAGTTTACCACAGACCTTCGGGTCCATAGTTATTAGCTAGATGCCTTCTTCTCTCTCTTTGGATCTCAATACAAAGTTCTCCTCGATCTTCTTGGAGATCTATTCGATGTAACTCTTTTGCGGTGTGTTTGTCGAGATCCGATGAATTGTGGGTTTATGATCCAGATTATCTATGAACAATATTTGAATCTTCTCTGAATTCTTTTATGTATGATTGGTTATCTTTGAAAGTCTCTTCGAATTATCAGTTTGGTTTGGCCTACTAGATTGATCTTTCTTGCAATGGGAGAAGTGCTTAGCTTTGGGTTCAATCTTATGCTGTTCGATCCCAAAGGATGTAAAGGGAAATGACACACATTGTATTGTTGCCATCGAGGATAAAAATATGGGGTTTATATCATATTGCTTGAGTTTATCCCTCTACATCATGTCATCTTGCTTAATGCGTTACTCTGTTCTTATGAACTTAATACTCTAGATGCATGCTGGATAGCGGTCGATGTGTGGAGTAATAGTAGTAGATGCAGGCAGGAGTCGGTCTACTTGTCACAGACGTGATGCCTATATACATGATCATGCCTATATATTCTCATAATTATGCACTTCCCTATCAATTGCTCGACAGTAATTTGATCACCCACCGTAATACTTATGCTATCTTGAGAGAAGCCACTAGTGAAACCTATGGCCCCCGGGTCTATTTTCCATCATATAAGTTTCCAATCTATTTTTACTTTGCAATCTTTATCATAAAAATACCAAAAATATTATCTTATCATCTCTATCAAATCTCACTTTTGCAAGTGGCCGTGAAGGGATTGACAACCCCTTTATCGCGTTGGTTGTAAGGTTCTTATTTGTTTGTGTAGGTACGAGGGACTTGCATGTGGCCTCCTACTGGATTGATACCTTGGTTCTAAAAAACTGAGGGAAATACTTACGCTACTTTGCTGCATCACCCTTTCCTCTTCAAGGGAAAACCAACACATGCTCAAGAGGTAGCAAGAAGGATTTCTGGCGCCGTTGCCGGGGAGTCTACGCACAAGTCAAGACATACCAAGTACCCATCACAAACTCTTATCCCTCGCATTACATTATTTGCCATTTGCCTCTCGTTTTCCTCTCTCCCACTTCACATTTGTCGTTTTATTCGCCCTCTCTTTCCTTCCGCCTCTTTTTCGTTTGCTTCTTGTTGCCTGTTTTCCCTTATGGCTCTTCCTAAAAACGTTGATCCTTACCTTAAAAGGCTGGAAGAAATTGAAAACAACGTCAGAAGCTTTATGACTTTGCAATTTGAGCATAATAATTTCTTTAGAAATGAGATTAAAGAACAAAAAAAAAACTTTATGGAATACATCAATAAAGAGCTTGATGATATGTCTAAGGAATTTTATGGCTTGAGATCTCAGTTTGCTCATCTTGAAAAATTAATAGCCCAAATTTCGGATAAGCAGGCCACCTTAGTCAATAAGATGGCCGCTAAACCGAAAGATTTAGAATGTAATAAGGATGAAGATCTAAAATTGATTGATGTGTCCCCTATTAAATCTTTGTTTTGCAATATGAATCTTGATAATGATGGGACTGGAGATGAGTCAACTTTAGTTAAAAGGCGTCCCAATGATTCAGAGTTTTTAGATCTTGATGCAAAATTTGGTAAAAGTGGGATGGAAGAGGTCAAAACTTTAGATAGCAATGAACCCATGATTTTGGATTTCAAGTAATTTAATTATGATAATTGTTCTTTAATAGATTGTATTTCTTTGTTGCAATCCGTGCTAAATTCTCCGCATGCTTATAGTCAAAATAGGGCTTTTACTAAACATATCGTTGATGCTTTAATGCAATCTTATGAAGAAAAGCTTGAATTGGAAGTTTCTATCCCTAGAAAACTTTATGATGAGTGGGAACCTAGTATTAAAATTAAAATTAAAGATCATGAATGCTATGCTTTTTGTGATTTGGGTTCTAGTGTTTCCACGATTCCAAAAACTTTGTGTGATTTGCTAGGTTTCCGTGAATTTGATGATTGTCCTTTAATCTTGCACCTTGCGGATTCCACCATTAAGAAACCCATGGGAAGAATTAATGATGTTCTTATTGTTGCAAATAGGAATTATGTTCCCGTAGATTTCATTGTTCTTGATATAGATTGCAATCCTTCATGTCCTATTATTCTTGGTAGACCTTTCCTTAGAACGATTGGTGCAATTATTCATATGAAAGAAGGGAATATTAGATTCCAATTTCCATTAAGGAATGGCATGGAACAATTTCCAAGAAATAAAATCAAATTACCTTATTAATCTATTATGAGAGCCACTTATGGATTGCATGCCAAAGATGGCAATACCTAGATCTATCCTTGCCTTTATGCCTAGCTAGGGGCGTTAAACGATAGCGCTTGTTGGGAGGCAACCCAATTTTATTTTTGTTTTTTGCTTTTTGGTTCTGTTTAGTAATAATAAATCCATCTAGCTTCTGTTTAGATGTGGTTTTATGTTTTAATTAGTGTTTGTGCCAAGTACAACCTTTGGGAAGACTTGGGGAAAGTCTTTTTGATCTTGCTGTAAAAAACAGAAACTTCAGCGCTCACGAGATTAGCTACAACTTTTTACTGGAGAGTGCTATTTAGTTGATTCTTTTTGAAGATGATTAATAGATAAATTTATCACGTCCATCAATTTATTTTAGAATTTTTGGAGTTCCAGAAGTTTGCGTTAGTCACAGATTACTACAGACTGTTCTGTTTTTGACAGATTCTGTTTTTCATGTGTTGTTTGCTTATTTTGATGAGTCTATGGCTAGTAATGGAGTTTATGAACCATAGAGAAGTTGGAATACAGTAGGTTTAACACCAATATAAATAAATAATGAGTTCATTACAGTACCTTGAAGTGGTGTTTTGTTTTCTTTCGCTAACGGAGCTCACGAGATTTTCTGTTAAATTTTGTATTGTGAAGTTTTCAAGTTTTGGGTAAAGATTTGATGGATTGTGGAACAAGGAGTGGCAAGAGCCTAAGCTTGGGGATGCCCAAGGCACACCAAGGTAAAATCCAAGGACAACCGAAAGCCTAAGCTTGGGTATGCCCCGGAAGGCATCCCCTCTTTTGTCTCCGTCCATCGGTAACTTTACTTGGAGCTATATTTTTATTCACCACATGATATGTGTTTCGCTTGGAGCGTCTTGTATGATTTGAGTCTTTGCTTTCTAGTTCACCACAATCATCCTTGCTGTACACACCTTTTGGGAGAGACACACATTAATCAGGAATTTATTAGAATACTCTATGTACTTCACTTATATCTTTTGAGCTAAACAATTTTGCTCTAGTGATTCACTTATATCTTTTAGAGCACGGTGGTGGTTTTATTTTATAGAAATTATTGATCTCTAATGCTTCACTTATATTATTTTGAGAGTCCTTTAGATCAGCATGGTAGTTTGCCTTGGTTATAAAATTAGTCCTAATATGATAGGCGTCCAAGTTGGATATAATAAAAACTTCCATATAAGTGCATTGAATACTAGGAGAAGTTTGATACTTGATGATTGTTTTGAGATATGAAGATGGTGATATTAGAGTCATGCTAGTTGAGTAGTTGTGAATTTGAGAAATACTTATTCTAAAGTTTGTGATTCCCGTAGCATGCACGTATGGTCAACCGTTATGTGATGAAGTCGGAGCATGATTTATTTATTGATTGTGTTCCTTATGAGTGGCGGTTGGGGACGAGCGATGGTCTTTTCCTACCAATCTATCCCCTAGGAGCATGCGCGCAGTACTTTGTTTCGATAACTAATATATTTTTGCAATAAGTATGTGAGTTCTTTATGACTAATGTTGAGTCCATGGATTATACGCACTCTCGTCCTTCCACCATTGCTAGTCTCTTTAATACCGCACACCTTTCGCCGGTATCATACACCCACCATATACATTCCTCAAAACAGCCACCATATCTACCTATTATGGCATTTCCATAGCCATTCCGAGATATATTGCCATGCAACTTACCATCGTTTCATTTATTATGACACGTTTCATCATTGTCATATTGCTTTGCATGATCATGTAGTTGACATCGTATTTGTGGAAAAGCCACATTTATAATTCTTTCATACATGTCACTCTTGATTCATTGCATATCTCGGTACACCACCGGAGGCATTCACATAGAGTCATATTTTGTTCTAAGTATTGAGTTGTAATTTTTGAGTTGTAAGTAAATAAAAGTGTGATGATCATCATTATTAGAGCATTGTCCCAAGTGTGAAAAGGATGATGGAGACTATGATTCCCCCACAAGTCGGGATAAGACTCCGGACAAAAAGAAAAAAAAAGAAAAAAAAGAGGCCATAAAAAAGAGAAAAATGCCAAAATAAAAAAAATGAATGAGAGAAAAAGAGAGAAGGGACAATGTTACTATCCTTTTACCACACTTGTGCTTCAAAGTAGCACCATGATCTTCATAATAGAGAGTCTCCTATGTTGTCACTTTCATATACTAGTGGAAATTTTACGTTATAGAACTTGGCTTGTATATTCCAATGATGGGCTTCCTCAAAATGTCCTAGGTCTTCGTGAGCAAGCGAGTTGGATGCACACCCACTTAGTTTTTTTTGTTGAGCCTTCATACACTTATAGCTCTAGTGCATCCGTTGCATGGCAATCCCTACTCAATCACATTGATATCTATTGATGGGCATCTCCATAGCCCGTTGATACGCCTAGTTGATGTGAGACTATCTTCTCCTTTTTGTCTTCTCCACAACCACCATTCTATTCCACGTATAGTGTTATGTCCTTGGCTCACGCTCATGTATTGCGTGAAGATTGAAAAAGTTTGAGAACATCAAAAGTATGAAACAATTGCTTGGCTTGTCATCGGGGTTATGCATGATCAAATACTTTGTGTGGTGAAAATAGATCATAGCCAAACTATATGATTTTGTAGGCATAACTTTCTTTGGCCATGTTATTTTGAGAAGACATGATTGCTTTGTTAGTATGCTTGAAGTATTATTATTTTTATGTCAGTATTAAACTTTTATCTTGAATCTTTTGGATCTGAACATTCATGTTTATTATACTAATTATCAGTAACAGACAATAAGTTTATTGTACTTAACTTGAAAGACTTGTGTTCTTCGTAAAATGCATTAAGATGAAGAATGTGTTGGACCAGTCATAAGGTGAACACAATAGGAAGAGAAAGCAACACAAAAATCTCTTTACCCGCCATCAGAAGAGATCTCAAAACGAGTCGTCCTGCTCTAGCTTGATGGTTAAAATACAGTACCTCGGTCAAGTTTTGAACCCAAACGAGCTGACAGCCTGAACCTTCACCTTCAGTTATGTTTGCAACATAGTAAACTCCTATTCCCACCCTTCATTTGGCTTCATAGATTCTTCCTTTCCGACATTCATACTGTAACCACTCATGGGAAGCAGACACTCCTCTACCAGTGCGTGCATCGTCAACTTGGCTGTGCGCAGTGAGGCCCATGAAGGCAATGTCTTTCTCCACAAGCAAGATGAAAAAAAGTGTCGCTCTCGCTTGGCTGAACCATTTCTTCCTGCAGACCAGTTTGGACGTCATCCACACGATGAGCCATTACCCAATGATCGAACAAAACACACATGCATACCTCAAAGTCATAAATCTCCAACAACTTTTGTGTACTCACACTCGATCACCACTACCAAAGATTAATATTAGAAATGGGCAATGATACTTCAGAGAGGAAGGCGCAACTTCCCTAAAAAATGAAGATAATGTATGCATGACAAGCATAAATGCAGGTCACAACTGATACGTACTGAATAGCAACAGCTTCAGTGGAATATGCAGCATCATTCACCCTGTAGAACATATCAAAATTGACAAATATGTGAAACCGATACTTATAGGTGAGAGAAAACAGGATCAAATATGATTGCCTACAAAGTTCTTACTTAAAAAGTAGAATGGTATTAGAAATCCTGAATTTATATTAGTATAAACATGGATACTGCCCCTACTTATATGAATATATTAATTCTAGCCAGCGTTACAGACACTACTGGTGAAAATGAACTTAGACGGTATACAAATCTAACGACAAACAGGAGCAATGACAGCTGATGCACTTTACACATTTTATACTCTCATAGACGGCAAAAACTATGGTAACATCACATTTGTAGCCAAATGCCAGTAGTAAAGTAACATCCAATTATGCTTAGCAGAGCTAAGAACTGACGTGTTTCAGAGTAATATACCTCCACGAGTACGTAACGTAGATGCAGATCTCCAATCGTTGAATCGCTTGAACTGTGATAGGAGCCAAAAAAAAGTATATTAAAGTATAATGATTAGCTAGTGTTACAGACTAAAAAGTACTACTGAATTCTCCCCTACTATCTTTCAAATAATTACTTAATCAAATCGGAGAAGGTTAAGAACTTGCAGATTTTCCATTACTGAATTTTGCTTCGTGCTCGCAATGTGGTAAAACCTACATTATTTACTTTCTAGCCTACATTAAATTTGGAACATTTGATAAATCTCACAGCAAAGTCAGCATTCAACAATGGCACCCACAACATAAAAGTCAAAATTTGTACCCCTAATATACATCTGGAACTCAATTAAAAAGTATGTGATTCACGATGTTGCCGTCATCGAGGTGAAAAACACGTCCATGTTCCTCTCTGCCTTGCTGCTCACCATCTTGACGAGCCTAACATGCAGACCACCCAACCATCATGTAAGAAGCCAAATTTATAACCTTCCATTTTGTTTACATCAGCTGAATAATATGCGTGGTTCAAACAAACCTACTCGTAACTGGCACATTGTGCTTCTTTACATTGTAGCCTTGGTTAAGTGTACCTTTATGGTGCAGGAAAAATACAATTCAGGTTAAAAAAGGGTCTCAAAACACTATAGGATATGTTATTTCAATTTGGAATAAATTCCATGGCAGCTGAGTAATAAGCATGTAGATTATTTGTCAACTCGTCGCCAAAAAAGTTAGAGCAAGCAGGGTTTCGATGTCATGTCCCATCAGCCAAGCCCCCTCCATGGCATACATATTCTTCTTCTTAGGCAATCAAATGGACTACATGCATTTATAATTGAAAATATACCATAATACAAATGCATTTAGCTAACCAAATAATCGATCTACGAATCTTGGGAAAGACGCGTCGGTCTTTCTTTGTTTTGATAAATCAGCGGTCCGGTAGGTGGTAAATTCTGACTATTTCATTCGTTAATCAGAACTAACCGTTGAAACATGTGAGATCAATATGCATGAATATATGCCCATTCCTGGAGTACGTTGCGGCGCATAGAGCCATAAATGGCAGATAATTTCTTGATCAATATACCAAACAATGCGTACATGCAGATAATTATCTATGATTGCACAAGGAGCTTGGACTGAATGAATGAATTGCTGCATACCTTCTTGACATGATGATTGTCAATGTATCTCCTTCACTTCAGGAGCTCCTTTCCATCAATTATCTGCACACAATGCTCTGGTCTCTGGTCTCGGTTACAGTTCAGAACGACAACATGCTAAACGAAACATCATGTCATTTCTAGCCACGCATGATCCTCTGTTATTAGGCTGGAGCTGTTCAGCAAACTGGACCTCGTTGTTCCTAATTCACAACCACATAGAACTAAAGATACGGCACTTGGATGTGCAGAAATACCCCATTAATTATTGATGAGTACTGCATTAGCTTCATTACAATGCGGACATTCAAAAGCCATTAGAACAACCTGCAGATTTACCGAAAAAGGCTTTCGCCCCGCTTTATACATAAAGCACCAAACCACAAGCATCCGTATAGCCACACGCCACGCCACTGCAACATACGCACACATCCAAGACAGGATACATAGGCGCTGAGCGCAGCAACACCACTCCTAGCACTACCACCCCGAAGATATGAAGCTACATATGACGAACCATGTGCTCGAAGGCGGCGCCTTCAGGACCATACCTAGCACAACCTGCAGATTTACAAACGCAGATTTACCACCATTCTAAAATCAAAACAAAGAGCTTAGCGTGCAGAACCATACCTCCTGGAAGTTGGGAATCGTAGTGAGCAGCAACCTCATGGTGCCCTAACCAGAAGAAATCTCATGGACTCCGCAGCGGAGCGAAGGTCATCACATTGCACCCTCTTCTCACTCAGCTGTGCGCCGGCAGTTTGGTATTGTAGACTGCCAAACATATATGATTAGATTCATTTAGTTTCATATTACATATTGGGGTATTGTAGACAAATAGTTTTTTCTATAAACTTGATTAAAGTTTGTCTTTTCAAAAAATCTATACGCACTGCACTATGAAACGGAAGGAGTAGTCTTACTCCAGCCGAAAGTTTAGTAGCCAAACAACACCGACCAATTGATTGATCCAAGCTGAGCATGGCCACCAGCACCCACGTCGTGCTATTCCCGTTCCCCGTGCAGGGCCTCTTCCCACGCATGCTCACCATCACACCCATCTTTATCACACTCAGACGTATTGATAAAAAAACGTTATAGTTGATAAAGAAATTGTTATGTAATAACCAAAAAAGGTTGCCTCTACACCCAAAGCAACATGACCATGATGCCCATTACACGCATGCACACATGGAGCGATCAGGCTCAAGAGCATCTCATACCTGGCATCAGCGGACCAAACCCGCTTGGACCAGGCATCAGACAACACCGTACAGTTCCAGCTGAAGCCACTGCTGAATCCAAGGCAATACAACAAGGTGGCTAGCAGTGCTGTAGCGGTATGGAACTGATGCGACGGCCATTGGGGCGATGGGTCGGCAGTCGGCGACGAGAGATCGACTGCTTCGCGCGCGCGCCCAAACACACACACAAACAGAGAGAGAGATGGGGATAGTACCAAATCTGAAGCAACATGCAGCCAAGCTACCAAAACAAATCCATCGACGGCAGTTCAGTTCCCATGCCAGCCCGACCAATCTCTCGACCAGAACGCGTGACGTGCCCCGCCGCTCGGTCCTGAGTCCGCACCATCGCGGACGCCTCCAAGGGATCACAAACCGAGGCGCGATCTGGAGCAGCGAGGGAAACTGGCCTCGAGGAGCGGCGACCCGGCGCGCCCATCGGTGCGGAGCCTGGCCAGCGCCGGCGGCGGCGACGTGGAGGCGGCCGCTCTACTCGGTCCTCGGCGGGGGCGGATCATCTCGGATCTCGGCGATGGCAGAGGCGGCGGCGGCAACGATAGATGGGACCGAGAGACGGCGGCGGCGTCTCCCTCGGACGGCGGCGGCGACGAACGATGGGATCGAGAGGTGTTTTTTTTTAGAGAAAAGGGGGTTTTGAAACCCCCCGGCCCCATTTTATTGATGAGACCAGGAAAGTAACAACACATAAACAGACATGCCTTGCATGTTCATCGCCGATCAGGCAAAAGAAAGAAAGAGAAAAACTAAACCGTAGACAGCAGAGCAGAAACTAGACAGTCTAATGGTTTTGAACTTATTACAAACTTGTGCACAAGAATTTGTAACAGCCAAACTTTAATCTTCTTCCTTCTCGAGCCTGAAGTTTTCGCGCCTCATTCTCCAGGCTTTTCCCCTCTCAGCTTCTTGTTGCGTATTAGGCAATCTCCCGCGGCACCGTCTCTTTCGCTGCATCCCCCACGGCCACACTCTTGAGCTTCTTTCATGGTTTAACTGGGGATCCACCCAGTTCCAGAGGGGTGACCGGGCTGAGCAGCGTCGTCTTGCACGTGTTTTTTGTGGGGCTTCTTGGCGGAGAGGTTTGGGAGCTTGGATCCTTTGTTTTTGTAGCACCATTAAACTTCAGGCGTGAGAGAAACAGGGAGTGGTTGAAGACACCTTCAGTGTTCTTCTCCCCATCTGTTACCCTGCCAGAATTTGGAAAGGGGTTTCCAGGATGCATGAGATATTCTGAACGAATGTCTCCATCTTTGTCAAGACAGGTCCTTCGAACAAGATCAACCATCTCCTGACAATTCCTAGCATTCTCCTCCATATCTGTTTCACATTAGTCCAAACAGCATTGTTAAAGACATGTGAATTTCTATTCTTCCACATAGTCCAAAGGACACAAGCACATACTGAATTTAGAGCAATATGCTTCTTATTTGCTGGCCAAAATCTAGCAATGGATAAGTAATTAGCCCCTAGTTCCACACCCAGAAGGTCTGAGACCCTTTCCCAGATTTGTTTGGCCACTACACATTCAAAGAATATGTGTGTAATGGTTTCTTTTTCAGAACAATACACACACTCTGGGGTTCTTTCTATACCTCTCTTGGCTAAATTGTCTTTGGTCATCAGTTTGTTATGGGAAAGCAGCCATAAGAACACCTGGACCCTTGGTGAGGTTTTAATTGACCACATTGCTGGTATATATACTGGCTGGACTCCTCTAAAATTGATGATGCTATAGAGAGAGCCAGTGGTATACTCCCCCTTAGCCTCATATTGCCAAATAAGTGAATCACCCTCTTCGCGGAGTAGGGTGCTCAAAACAACTTGTTCTAGGGCATACCATGCTCCATCATGGCAGGGGTAAAAACTCTCCTAAAAGTGAGTTTCATATTTTTGTTTCCCAGATCTCAGCTATGGTACAGCACTGCTGGTGGCAGATGGAGTACAGAGGCCAGAATTGGACTGACAGGGGGGATGTCCCAAACCAGATGTCTTCCCAGAATCTGATTTTCTTCCCATCACCCACCATCCATTTATATCCAAACTTCAAAGCCTTCGCAGCCCACATGACTCCTTGCCAAAATCTAGAAGGGTTCTGGGGTTTACTAGCAAAAATGTTAGGGGAGTTGTTGAAGTACTTCCTATCCACTATTTGCCTCCAAAGTTTTCCTTCATCTTTGATGTATCTTTTTACCCAGCTCCCAAGGAGACAAAGGTTTACATCCTTGATGTTGGGGACCCCCAAACCCCCATGTTTTCTGCTCATGCAAACTAAATGCCAATTAGCAAGGTGAATTTTCCTGTTTCCTTCAAAATCATTCCACAAGCAATTGGCCACCTGACTATTGATCATATCTAGAGCCCATTTGGGGAACTTGAAAAAGGAAAGAAGGTATATAGGGATACTGGCTAGGCAGGTCTTAATCAAAATTAACCTAGCAGCATAAGAGAGGAGCTTGCCTCTCCAGCCAGCCATCCTTTTAAGGATTTTGTCTATCAGGGGTTGCACATCCTCTCTCTCCTTAGTTTATCATAGTGAAGAGGAATTCCTAGGTATTTTATTGGGAAAGTCCCAATGCTACATCCTAAGATATCTGCAAAAGATTGTGTTACTTCAGGAGAGAGCTCTATTGGCAACAATAGATGGGACCGAGAGGCCAAGCGGCGTCTCCCTCGGACGGGCGGCGCGACGAACGATGGGATCGAGAGGTGTGGGGAGCGAGCGATGGGTTCGATGTAGTTTTTATTCTGCGTGTGGGTTTTGAGGTGGCTGCGTGGGATGGGGTGCGGTGGGGGAGAGGACGAAAAAAAACCAGCGAAAATAAACCGTGGAGACTATTCATCAACTCAGACATTAGAAGTAGAGATCAATTAAACCAAATGGAAATTGAAAGTCTGGCCTCACTCCAACGAACCCCCTGCAAACCCTATATTACGCTCGAGAGTGTCATAAAGGCGACCTTTCGCTGAAGCGCAGCCAAGTTGGGCCGGTCCATTTAATCGTGCATTAACTCAATCAAATCGTCAATTTACCCAAACTATGTCATGCATTAAAGTATTCAAATCAAATCTTAACAAAATCTCCACTGAATCCAAACTTTCTTACTACCCAAATCAAATCAAATCTTACTAAAACGTCAACTATAATCAAAGTAGGCCGGTCTAACGCGTGCACGTGTTTTCATTTTTCAATTTTTTGGTTTTCTTTTTTCCTGTTTTATTTTTTGTGACCAACCTATTATTTGTGCTAAGCACTCCATCACAATTGACACTTTTCCAAAACAAAATCCAATAAAATTGGCACTTTCGTAAAACAACATTATGCATTAACTCAACAAAATCAAATCTTAACAAAATCTCAATTCAGTTAAACCAAATTTTCCTTGCCATCCAGTACTCACACCAAAAAAATCAAATCTTACCAAAACACTAAATATAATCAAAGTTGGCCGGCCATTAGACGCATGCACGCGTTTTTATTTTCGTTTCATTTTTTGGCCTCTTTTTATGATTCATTTTTTCTATGCCCAAACTATTATTTGTGCTTGGCATACTATCAGAATCGGCAAAGACATATATGCCATGGTGAGCTGGTAGCGTCGCCTCTATTCTGATTAAACCTCCTTTGCTGATTTTTTCTATCCCACCAACTTAAACTTATTTAAACCGGTTTTTAGCCCACTGATCACTTAATCCAGGTTTTGTCTGCCAAATCCATACAAATCATGCAGACTGACCTTTAGTAAATTTGTAATGTCATTATGTAAAGGAATCAATCACGGTGATCTCTAATCAATCTTTAGAAACCAAATATATGGAAAGGAATCAACGGTAGTCTCGGATCACTCCCATCAACCCTCGGCAAACACATATTATGCCCACGAACGTCATACATGTGACCTTATTGCTGAAGGGCAGCCAAGTTGGGATCCGGCTTGCCTGCTTCCTCTCCATGCTCCCATCCGTGTTCCCACTTCATCCTACGGCTGTTCTTTTCCCTTTTTCTTTTCTAATCTAATCATCTCCCCCCCTGATTTTCAGGGGGTGGGGCCGGGCCTTATTTTCTTCCAATCAAATCAAGCCACGTATGCGAGAGCACGGATGGGAGCATGGGAAGGAAGCAGGCAAGTCTCGTCCGCCAAGTTGGGCCAGCTCATTTGAAACGTGCATTAACTCAATCAGATCTCCACTTACCACTCAAAAAAAAAATCAGATCCACTTTTCCAAAATTATGGCCTGCATTAAATCATTCAAATCAAATCTTAACAAAATCTCAACTAAATCCAAACTTTCCTACTACCCAAACCAAATCAAATGTTACTAAAACATCAACTATAATCAAAGTTGGCCGTCCTGACACGTGCACACGTTTTTATTTTTTGTTTTTTATATGTTTTAATTTTTTAGTTTTCTTTGTTGATGTCACACTCGCGTCATACTTAGATGAGACATAGATGAGTTCTAGACAGACCTAATCTATATACACCATCGTTTTTATCATAAAGTCGTAGGTTTAAAAAAGGGAATTGTGAAAGACAAGATAAACATACGACTTCGTTGCTGACGCAACACAACAATACTATTGGTAGACCGTCATCTAAATTGCTTGAAAAATGCACGAGTTAGCGTCTGCCGGTAGTTGCACTCAATGCGTAGAGTATTACATGTTGTAGTTAGAACCACACTGAGTCGACGATAGCATTCTAGGTATTTGACAGTGAACCCAGTACTTTATGCTCGAATGAAAAACATTGAGATTGATTTTGATTTTGTTTGAGAAAGATAGCATTTTCGGTGTAGTTTGGTGTTCAGTTCATTTCGTTAGAAGTTCAAATTGCCAATGCTTTCACAAAGCCTACCACATGACTGATGCTCGACCGATTTTGTCGCAGTTTGAAACCTGTAAGCAACTTCTCAGATTGAGACAGTTAAAACACAGGGTTTAGGGTTTTGCGTGGGTGGCTAACATCCAGCCTCACGTCTCAATATATAGATGATCAGAATACAATTACATACGTATACAAATACGTGTACATATACAATATGCTAGACCATATTTTACATGCCCCCTCAATCTGAACTACATACAAGATTCAGATTGGTTCTAAAACGGTCTAGCATCTGTCGAGTAGCGGGTTTAGTAAATACATCCGCTAACTGATCATCAGTTGATATAAACCTGACTTCCAGTTTACCAACAGCTACTCGTTCCCTCACAAAATGGAAATCAATCTCAATGTGTTTGGTACGAGCATGAAACACTGGATTCGCCGTCAGGTAAGTTGCCCCTAAGTTATCACACTATAATATGGGTGTGCGCTGTCGTGCGACTCCAAGTTCTGTGAGAACTGTGTCTATCCAAATGGCTTCAGCCGCGCCATTGGCCAATGCCTTATACTCTGCCTCGGTGCTAGACCTCGAGACCGTAGGTTGCTTCTTGGAACTCCAAGATATAAGATTGGGTCCAACAAATACAGCAAAGCCACTAGTAGAACGCCGGTCATCAACACAACCTGCCCAGTCTGCATCGGTGAATATATCGACTCCGATAGAATCTGGACTTACGAATCCATAGTCCCGTGTCTAGCGTACCTTTGATATACCTCAGAATACGTTTAACTGCTTCCCAATGAACCTCGGTAGGCTGAGACAGGAACTGGCACACTTTGTTCACGGCAAAGGAGATATCTGGACGAGTGAGTGTCAGATACTGCAGTGCTCCAACTACACTGCGGTACCTGAAAGAGTCATCGATACTCAGCAATGCTCCACTGTGACGCGAGAGACTCTCGGATGTAGCAAGTGGAGTGGAAGTGGACTTGCAGTTCTCCATGTTAACGCGATGAAGAAGATCAAGTGCATACTTCTTCTGTGTCAATGTCATTGCCCCCTGAATGAAAGGACGCTTCCAATCCAAGAAAGTACTTCAGCCTGCCCAAGTCTTTGATGGGAAAACTCGTAGACAAGGACTGCACAAGGCGATCCACCACATGAGGTGTAGAACCGGCAATCACAATATCATCAACATACACCAGCATGTAGATCTGAATAGCACCATGTGAAAATATGAACAAGGACGCATCCGCCTTGAAAGGAACAAAGCCAAGTTGTGAGAGACGCTGACTCAACCAAGCATACCAGGCACGCGGCGACTGTTTGAGCCCGTAGATGGACCTTTGGAGTTTGCAGACATGAGAGGGATGATGAGCATCCTCAAAGTCAGGGGGCTGCTGCATGTAGACATCTTCGGCCAAAAATCCGTGAAGAAAAGCATTACTCACATCAATCTGTCGAAGACACCACCCTTGAGAGGCGGCGAGAGAGGACCAGACAAACCGTGGTAGGCTTCACCACGGGGCTGAAAGTATCTCCATAGTCTATCCCTTGCTGTTGAGTAAAACCGCGAGCAACGAGGCGAGCTTTGTGCTTGTCAACAGAAGCATCCGGACGATGTTTGGTCTTAAAGATCCACTTGCAACCCACAATATTAACACCAGGAGGCCGAGGCACCAACACCCATGTGTTTGTGTGACGAAGGGCAGCAAATTTCTCAGACATGACGGCACGCCAAGCCGGTTCACCAAGAGCATCACGATGAGAAGTGGGTGCAGCAAAGAATGCACGCCGACGAGTGTTGTACCGCACCGTACCATCCGTGTATGTCTTGGCCTTACGCGTATGATCGCGGTGACGGGTGACCATAGTGTGCCCGGTAGCTGCATCGCCGGTAGAAGGTGGCGGCGACGAAGGAGACCCGGCCGGTGGTGTCGCGGCTGAACGATCGTCAGCAACAGGCGACACGGGCCGGGGTGACGCGTCGGACTGAGCCGAAACAGGTGACGAGGAAGATCCAGGCGGAGACGGCAGCCCAGAGGACGCGGCTGGCGACTCGACGACAACCGAAGTAGGCGAGGCGGGCTGGGCCGACCCAGGCGAGGCGGGGGACACAGCGGGCGACCTAGTCGTGCCCGCGGTCGCGCCAGCGGGCGAGGCCGCTAAGGCTTCCTCGGGAGGCGTGGCATGCACGTCGGGGCCATGCACTTATAGCCCTTAAAACACAGGGTTTAGGGTTTTGCGTGGGTGGCTAACATCCAGCCTCACGTCTCAATATATAGATGATCAGAATACAATTACATACGTATACAAATACATATACATGTACAATATGCTAGACCCTATTTTACAAAGACGGCATGTCATGTTAATAATCAAGTAGAACCAGGATTGAGCAGAAGCAACTATTGTGAGTGAGATGTGCATAGATAAATGGTCGATTGGCCACGTTCGTGGCACAACTGTGTTGTAAAGTTGTACGTAAGGCCAACTCTAACGCACGCTAGACCCCATCCTATTCGCCCGTGTTCGTTTGGGTCCAAACGGACACACAATCCGGCCCAACGTGCAACCTGTTGGAAATATGCCCTAGAGGCAATAATAAATTAGTTATTATTATATTTCCTTGTTCATGATAATCGTTTATTATCCATGCTATAATTGTATTGATAGGAAACTCAGATACATGTGTGGGTACATAGACAACACCATGTCCCTAGTAAGCCTCTAGTTGACTAGCTCGTTAATCAATAGATGGTTACGGTTTCCTGACCATGGACATTGGATGTCATTGATAACGGATCACATCATTAGGAGAATGATGTGATGGACAAGACCCAATCCTAAGCCTAGCACAGATCGTGTAGTTCGTATGCTAAAGCTTTTCTAAATGTCAAGTATCATTTTCTTAGACCGTGAGATTGTCCAACTCCCGGATACCGTAGGAATGCTTTGGGTGTACCAAACATCACAACGTAACTGGGTGGCTATAAAGGTGCATTACAGGTATCTCCGAAAGTGTCTGTTGGGTTGGCACGAATCGAGACTGGGATTTGTCACTCCGTGTGACGGAGAGGTATCTCTGGGCCCACTCGGTAGGACATCATCATAATGTGCACAATGTGATCAAGGAGTTGATCGGCGGGATGATGTGTTACGGAACGAGTAAAGAGACTTGCCGTAACGAGATTGAACAAGGTATCGGGATACCGACGATCGAATCTCGGGCAAGTACAATACCGCTAGACAAAGGGAATTGTATACGGGATCAATTGAGTCCTTGACATCGTGGTTCATCCGATGAGATCATCGTGGAACATGTGGGAGCCAACATGGGTATCCAGATCCCGCTGTTGGTTATTGACCGGAGAATGTCTCGGTCATGTCTGCATGGTTCCCGAACCCGTAGGGTCTACACTTAAGGTTCGATGGACGCTAGGGTTATAAAGGAAGTTTATATGTGGTTACCGAATGATGTTGAGTCCGGATGAGATCCCCGACGTCACGAGGAGTTCGGAATGGTCCGGAGGTAAAGATTTATATATGGGAAGTCCTGTTTTGGTCACCGGAAAAGTTTCGGGTTTTATCGGTAACGTCTGGGACCACCGGGAGGGTCCCGGGTTCACTGAGTGGGGCCACCGGCCCGGAGGGCTGCATGGGCCAAGTGTGGGAGGGACCAGCCCGGGTGGGCTGGTGCGCCCACAAGGGCCCAAGGCGCCTAGGGTTTGGGGAGGCGCCCACCTGGCTTGGGGGCAAGTTTCCTCTTCCCCTTGGCCGCCCCACCCGATGGGATCTGGGCTGGCCGCCGCCCCGAGGAGGGAACCCTAGAGGGGGCGTTGGCCCCTCCCCTTTCCCTATATATACTTGAGGTCTAGGGGCTGCCCAACACATGAGTTTTCACCTCTCCATGGCGCAGCCTGCCTCCTCCTCCTCCTCCTCTCCGCGGTGCTTGGCGAAGCCTGCAGGATTGCCACGCCTCCACCACCACCACGCCGTTGTGCTGCTGCTGGATGGAGTCTTCCTCAACCTCTCCCTCTCTCCTTGCTGGATCAAGGCGTGGGAGACGTCACTGGGCTGTACGTGTGTTGAACGCGGAGGTGCCGTCCGTTTGGCACTAGGATCTCCGGTGATTTGGATCACGACGAGTACGACTCCTTCAACCCCGTTCTCTTGAACGCTTCCGCTTAGCGATCTACAAGGGTATGTAGATGCACTCTCCTTCCCTTCGTTGCTAGTTTCTCCATAGATAGATCTTGGTGACACGTAGGAAAATTTTGAATTTCTGCTACGTTCCCCAACAGTGGCATCATGAGCTAGGTCTATTGCATAGATTCTTTGCACGTGTAGAACACAAAGTAGTTGTGGGCGTTGATTTTGTTCAATATGCTTACCGTTACTAGTCCAATCTTGTTTCGACGTTATTGTGGGATGAAGCGGCCTGGACCGACCTTACACGTACTCTTACGTGAGACAGGTTCCACCGGTGACATGCACTTGGTGCATAAGGTGGCTAGCGGGTGCCGCCTCCCACTTTAGTCGGAACAGATTCGATGAAAAGGGTCCTTATGAAGGGTAAATAGCAATTGGCATATCACGTTGTGGTTTTATGTAGGTAAGAAACGTTCTTGCTAGAAACCCATAGCAGCCACGTAAAACATGCAAACAACAATTAGAGGACGTCTAACTTGTTTTTGCAGGGTATACTATGTGATGTGATATGGCCAAGAAGAATGTGATGAATGATATGTGATGTATGAGATTGATCATGTTCTTGTAATAGGAATCACGACTTGCATGTCGATGAGTATGACAACCGGCAGGAGCCATAGGAGTTGTCTTTATTTACTGTATGACCTGATTGTCAAACAACGCCATGTAATTACTTTACTTTATTGCTAACCGGTAGCCATAGTTGTAGAAGTAATAGTTGGCGAGACAACTTCATGAAGACACGATGATGGAGATCATGATGATGGAGATCATGGTGTCATGCCGGTGACGATGATGATCATGGAGCCCCGAAGATGGAGATCAATGGAGCTATATGATATTGGCCATATCATGTCACTACTATATAATTGCATGTGATGTTTATTATGTTTATGCATCTTGTTTACTTAGAACGACGGTAGTAAATAAGATGATCCCTTACAAAAATTTCAAGAAGTGTTCTCCCCTAACTGTGCACCGTTGCTAAAGTTCTTCGCTTCTAAGCACCACGTGATGATCGGGTGTGATGGATTCTTACGTTCACATACAACGGGTGTAAGACAGATTTACACACGCGAAACACTTAGGGTTAACTTGACGAGCCTAGCATGTACAGACATGGCCTCGGAACACAGAGACCAAAAGGTCGAGCATTAGTCGTATAGTAGATACGATCAACATGAAGATGTTCACCGATGATGACTAGTTCATCTCACGTGATGATCGGACACGGCCTAGTTGACTCGGATCATGTAATCACTTAGATGACCAGAGGGATGTCTATCTGAGTGGGAGTTCATAAGATAAACTTAATTATCCTGAACATAGTCAAAAGATCTTTGCAAATAATGCCGTAAGCTCGCGCTTTAGTTCCACTGTTTAGATATGTTCCTAGAAAAATATAGTTGAAAGTTGACAGTAGCGATTATGCGGACAGTAGAAAGCTTATGTCCTTAATGCACCGCTCGGTGTGCTGAACCTCGAACGTCGTCTGTGGATGTTGCGAACATCTGACATACACGTCTTGATAACTACGTGATAGTTCGGTTAAACGGTTTAGAGTTGAGGCACCAAAGACGATTTCAAAACGTCGCGGAACATATGAGATGTTTCGAGGGCTGAAATTGGGATTTCGTGCTCGTGCCCACATCAAGAGGTGTAAGACCTCCGACGATTTTCTTAGCCTGCAAACTCGTGGAGAAAAGCTCAATCGTTGAGCTTGTGCTCAGATTGTCTGAGTGCAACAATCACTTGAATCGAGTGGGAGTTAATCTTCCAGATGAGATAGTGATGTTTCTCCAGAGTCATTGCCACCAAGCTGCTAGAGCCTTGTGATGAACTATAACATATCAGGGATGGATATGATGATCCTTGAGGTATTCGTGATGTTTGACACCGCGAAAGTAGAAATCAAGAAGGAGCATCAATTGTTGATGGTTGGTGAAACCACTAGGTTCAAGAAGGGCAAGGGCAAGAAGGGACACTTCATGAAACGGCAAATCAGTTGCTGCTCCAAAGAAGAAACCCAAGGTTGAACCCAAACCCGAGACTAAGTGCTTACGTAATAAGGGGAACAGCCAACTGGAGCAGAATTACCCTAGATACTTGGTAGATAAGAAGGTCGGCAAGGTCGATAGAAGTATATTGGATATACATTATGTTAATGTGTACTTTACTAGTACTCCTAGTAGCACCGAGGGTATTAGATACCGGTTCGGTTGCCAAGTGTTAGTAACTCGAAATAAAAGCTACGGAATAAACGGAGACTAGCTAAAGGTGAGCCGACGATATGTGTTGGAAGTGTTTCCAAGGTTGATGTGATCAAGCATCGCACGCTCCCTCTACCATCGAGATTGGTGTTAAACCTAAATAATTGTTATTTGGTGTTTGCGTTGAGCATAGACATGATTGGATTATGTCTATCGCAAGATGCTTATTCATTTAAGGAGAATAATGGTTACTCTGTTTATTTGAATAATACCTACAATGGTCTTGCACCTAAAATGAATGGTTTATTGAAATCTCGATCGTAGTGATACACATTTTCATGCCAAAAGATATAAGATAGTAATGATAGTACCACCTACTTGTGGCACTGCCATTTGAGTCATATTGGTATAAAACGCATGAAGAAGCTCCATGTTGATGGATCTTTGACCTCACTCGTTTTTAAAAGGGTTGAGACATGCGAACCATGTCTATTGGTGTATATGCATGAAGAAACTCCATGCAGATGGATCGTTTGGACTCACTTGATGTTGAATCATTTGAGACATGCAAATCATACCACATGGACAAGATGACTGAAAAGCCTCGGTTTCAGTAAGATGGAACAAGAAAGCAACTTGTTGGAAGTAACACATTTTGATGTGTGCAATGAGTGCTGAGGCATGCAGTGAATATCGTTATGTTCTTACTTCACGGATGATTTAAGTAGATACTGAGTATATTTACTTGATGAAACACAAGTCTGAATTATTGAATAGTTCAAGTAATTTCAGAGTGAAGTTGAAGATCATCGAGACAAAAGGATAAAATGTCTATGATATGATCATAGAGATGAGTACTGAGTTACGAGTTTGGCATGCAATTAAGACATTGTGGAAATTGTTTCACAACTAACACCGCCTGGAACACCATAGTGTGATGGTGTGTCCGAACATCATAGTTGCACCCTGTTGGATATGGTGCGTACCATGATGTCTCTTATCGAATTACCACTATTGTTCATGGGTTAGGCATTAGAGACAACCGCACTCACTCTAATAGGGCACCACGTAATTCCGTTGAGACGACACCGTTTGAACTATGGTTTGGAGAAACCTAAGTTGTCGTTTCTTAAAAGTTTGGGGCTGCGACGCTTATGTGAAAAAGTTTCATCGTGATAAGCTCGAACCAAAACGGATAAATACATCTTCATAGGACACCCAAAACAGTTGGGTATACCTCCTATCTCAAGATCCGGAAGCAAAAGTAATTGTTTCTAGAAACGGGTCCTTTCTCGAAGAAAAGTTTCTCTCGAAAGAATTGAGTGGGAGGATGGTGGAGACTTGATGAGGTTATTGAACCATCACTTCAACTAGTGTGTAGCAAGGCACAGGAAGTTGTTCCTGTGGCACCTACACCAATTGAAGTAGAAGCTTATGATAGTGATCATGAAACTTCGGATCAAGTCACTACCGAACCTCGTGAGGACGACAAGGACGCCAGATCGCTTTCGGAGTGGTACGGTAATCCTGTCTTGGAGGTCATGTTGCTAGACAACAATGAACCTACGAGCTATGGTGAAGCAATGGTGGGCCCATATTCCAACAAATGGTTAGAAGCCATGAAATCCAAGACAGGATCCATGTATCAGAACAAAGCATGGACTTTGGTGGACTTGCCCGTTGATCGGCAAGCCATTGAGATAAATGGATCTTTAAGAAGAAGACGGACGTGAACGGTAATGTCACCGTCTGTGAAGCTCGACTTGTGGCGAAGAGTTTTTCACAAGTTCAAGGAGTTGACTACGATGAGATTTTCTCATCCGTAGCGATGCTTAAGTCCGTCGGAATCATGTTAGCATTAGCTGCATTTATGAAATCTTGCAGATAGGATGTCAAAAACATTGTTTCCTCGATGTTATTCTTGAGGAAAGGTTGTATGTGATACAACCAGAAGGTTTTGTCAATCCTGAAGGATGCTAACAAGTATGCAAAGCTCTAACAATCCTTCTAAGGACTGGAGTAAGCATCTCGGAGTTGGAATGTACGCTTTGATGAGATGATCAAAGATTTTGGGTTTATATAAAGTTTATGAGAAACTTGTATTTCCAAAGAAGTGAGTGGGAGCGATATAGAATTTCTGATAAGTATATGTTGTTGACATATTGTTGATCAGAAATGATGTAGAATTTCTGGAAAGCATATAGGGTTATTTGAAAAGTGTTTTTCAATGGAAAACCTGGATTAAGCTACTTGGACATTGAGCATCAAGATCTATGAGGATAGATCAAAAACGCTAAATGGTACTTTCAAATGAGCACATACCTTGACATGATCTTGAAGGTGTTCAAGATGGATCAGTCAAAGAAGGAATTCTTGCCTGAGTTGTAAGGTATGAATTAAGAGTTAAAGCTCGACCACGGCAGAAAGAGAGAAAGGACGAAGGTCGTCCGCTATGCTTCAGACATAGGCTCTATAGTATGCTATGCTGTGTACCGCACCGGAAGTGTGCCTTGCCATGAGTCGGTCGAGGGTACAAGAATGATCCAGGAATGGATCATTGGACAGCGGTCAAAATTGTCCTTGGAGTAAATAAGAACATGTTTCTCGATTATGGAGGTGATAAAGAGTTCGGCGTAAAGGGTTACGTTGATGCAAGCATTAACACCTATCCGAGTGACTCCGAGTAGCAAACCGGATACGTATAGTGGAGCAACCATTTGGAATAGCTTCAAGTGGAGCGTGGAAGCAGCATTTACAATATGACATAGAGAATTGCGAAGTACATACGGGTCTGAATGTTGCAGACCCGTTGACTAAAACCTCTCTCACAAGCAAAACATGATCAAACCCCAGAACACGTTGAGTCTTAATCACATGGTGATGTGAACTAGTTTAGTGACACTAGTAAACTCTTTGGATGTTGGTCACATGGTGATGTGACCTATCTGTGTTAATCACATGGCGATGTGAACTAGATTATTGACTCTAGTGCAAGTGGGAGACTGTTGGAAATATGCCCTAAAGGCAATAATAAATTAGTTATTATTATATTTCCTTGTTCATGATAATCGTTTATTATCCATGCTATAATTGTATTGATAGGAAACTCAGATACATGTGTGGGTACATAGACAACACCATGTCCCTAGTAAGCCTCTAGTTGACTAGCTCGTTAATCAATAGATGGTTACGGTTTCACGACCATGGACATTGGATGTCATTGATAACGGGATCACGTCATTAGGAGAATGATGTGATGGACAAGACCCAATCCTAAGCCTAGCACGGATCGTGTAGTTCGTATGCTAAAGCTTTTCTAAATGTCAAGTATCATTTCCTTAGACCATGAGATTGTGCAACTCCGGATACCGTAGGAATGCTTTGGGTGTACCAAACGTCCACAACGAATCGGGTGGCTATAAAGGTGCGTTACGTGTATCTCCGAAAGTGTCATTGGGTTGGCACGAATCGAGATCGATTTGTCACTCCGTGTGACGGAGAGGTATCTCTGGGCCCACTCGGTAGGACATCATCATAATGTGCACAATGTTATCAAGGAGTTGATCGCGGGATGATGTGTTACGGAACGAGTAAAGAGACTTGCCGGTAACGAGATTGAATAAGGTATCGGGATACCGACGATCGAATCTCGGGCAAGTACAATACCGCTAGACAAAGGGAATTGTATACGGGATCGATTGAGTCCTTGACATCGTGGTTCATCCGATGAGATCATCGTGGAACACGTGGGAGCCAACATGGGTATCCAGATCCCGCTGTTGGTTATTGACCGGAGAATGTCTCGGTCATGTCTGCATGGTTCCCGAACCCGTAGGGTCTACACATAAGGTTCGATGGCGCTAGGGTTATAAAGGAAGTTTATATGTGGTTACCGAATGATGTTGAGTCCCGGATGAGATCCCGACGTCACGAGGAGTTCCGGAATGGTCCGGAGGTAAAGATTTATATATGGAAGTCCTGTTTTGGTCACCGGAAAAGTTTGGGTTTTATCGATAACGTCACGGGACCACCGGAGGGTCTCGGGGTCCACTAAGTGGGGCCACTGACCCGGAGGGCTGCATGGGCCAAGTGTGGGAGGGACCAGCCCGGGTGGGCTGGTGCCCCCCACAAGGGCCCAAGGCGCCTAGGGTTTGGGAGGCGCCCGCTGGCTTGGGGGCAAGTTCCCTCTTCCCCTTGGCCGCCCCACCGGATGGGATCTGGGCTGGCCGCCGCCCCTAGGAGGGAACCCTAGAGGGGGCGCAGCCCCCTCCCCTTCCCCTATATATACTTGAGGTCTAGGGGCTGCCCAACACATGAGTTTTCACCTCTCCATGGCGCAGCCCTGCCTCTCCTCCTCCTCCTCTCCCGCGGTGCTTGGCGAAGCCCTGCAGGATTGCCACGCTCCTCCACCACCACCACGCCATTGTGCTGTTGCTGGACGGAGTCTTCCTCAACCTCTCCCTCTCTCCTTGCTGGATCAAGGCGTGGGAGACGTCACCGGGCTGTACGTGTGTTGAACGTGGAGGTGCCGTCCGTTCGGCACTAGGATCTCCGGTGATTTGGATCACGACGAGAACGACTCCATCAACCCCGGTCACTTGAACGCTTCCGCTTAGCGATCTACAAGGGTATGTAGATGCACTCTCCTTCCCTTCGTTGCTAGTTTCTCCATAGATAGATCTTGGTGACATGTAGGAAAATTTTGAATTTCTGCTACGTTCCCCAACACAACCTCCTTAAAACTTGTCTGTTTTCGCTCTGGCTCGATCCATTCCAAGCACATAGTTGGGCCAGCTTTGCATTCGCGCGGACAACTAACGGACGGGCACACATCCGCATCGGGCCCGTGTGTTGGTGGTCCAACTACCTCCCACCGTTCGTAGTCAATATGCGCACGGGTGGTTGGGCCCGCAAGTCAGCCACACAGACGCCCCCGACCATGTCCTTTTTTATGGGCAAGCCATGGACTCCAGTCACCGTCTCCATCCACTTCCCCACCACTGCCCCACCATTGCCTCCCCCATCAGAGACACTGAAACCCTAGCCACCTCGACCTCGCTCCCCCGCAGGCCATGGGTCGGGTTCTGGAAGTGGCACCCAGGCAAGAAGGCCAAGCACGACCACGAGCCGGGCTCGTCTTCTGGTAGCGCGGCCAGCCACTCCACCTCTCTGGCGCCGTTCTCTATCTCCCCTCCCGTGGCTGCGCCATGCTTCCGGCCCTACGTCGGCATCGAGGTGTGCCGCCAGTACTGGGAGACAGGCACTCCGCTGCCGTGGTCAGATGCCCACCTCCCCAATGGGTGGCATCTAAGCCTGGATCGAGTGCCCATTCCACCAGTGCCGGCGACAGGCCACGCCCGCCTTCAGGAGATCGCCTGTCACCGCGTCAGGATCCCGCACGAGCTCCTCGCCGACCACAGGTACGCCGTGGACTCGCCATTGTGGGACACTTGGTTTCAGGATGAGCATGACATGCGCTGCGCCACCAATTTTTCCGGTCGTGGTGATAGCCCGCCCTGCGTCTCCCACACTACGCGGCTTGCGCCTCGTGCGCGCGCGCCGCCCGCCAAGCGTACGCGGTCGCACGCGGATCCGTGGCCTGAGGCAGACGCCGTCTCCCCTCCCCCCAATCGCCGCCACCCCCGCAACCTCCCGCCATGACGGCCGAGGAGGAGGAGCGGCTCCTGCAGGTCGTCATGGAGGACTCCGAGAGGGAGTACAGGCACTAGCAGGAGGAGGAGTGGCAGGGCCTGCAGTTTATGCTTGACCTCTCGGCCTCCAGGGACGTGTACGTCCCGGAGCTAGACGTCAAGGAGGAGCCCGCGGAGGAGCGTGCATTGACGCCATGGTCGGCACCCCCAGCGCCAACGCCCCGACCTCCTCTGCCACCTGCACAGTTCGCGCCTAGCCCAATATGGGGGCGTCGCCGCACCTCTGGACGCCCCCACTCTGCATCGACCTCATGAGCGACGACGAGGATGGTGGCGCCTGAAGACGGCGGCTGCGACGACATCAGCGGCGACATTCATGGCCTTGAGTGGCGCATTTCTTTTGCTTTGTTTTTTTTGTTTCGTTAATTAAACTAAGTGTTGTGGTTGGGCCGTGTGGACGGCGTACTTCTAAATATGTTTTAAAGTTTTCTAGCTATGTTAAAATGCTTTATTTTAGCTTTTGATTGTGTTTTTCCCCTGTGTCCATCACGGACAAGTTGCGATTGAGGCCGTGCGCTGGACGCCTTGACGCCAAGCTGGCCCGACACGGATATTCGCCTCCCCATTCCCACCCCGTCCGGATGAAATCCGGATAAAACGGACATCTGGTTAGGGTCTAGCGCTGGAGTTGGCCTAACAGCATCTCCAAAAACCTACCCAACAACCACTTACTGGGGCTCCCTAATAGCACTTTTTTTATTATTGGGGATAGATGCTCCAGCCGATCCCCAATAACCAAATTGACATGTAGGAAGTGCTTTTCAACCGGTCGGTGATGGCACATCAGGCTGTGGCAACAGCTCTCCGGCTGGGGTCTGGCGACAGCGACGACTCTTCAACAGGGCGGGGGTGGGTCCAATGACAGCTCTTCGACGACACCTCTACAAGGGCGATGGCTCCTTGTTGGGGTCGGACGGCTGTCCAATGGCGACGGCGCGACAGTCCGACAGCGATCTGGCACCCACTCCTCCCACTTCTTCACTTCGGATTGTCCAGTTTGTTGCCATAAAAAACCGAACGAAAATCAGAGAAAAAAGAATTAAGCTATAGAAGAGGCAGGTACAGTCAACCCCAAAATTGAGAACAATTCAACCTCAAAATTAAGAATTTGACTATACCTGCATCGCCTATAGTTTATTTCTTTTTCCAGATCTTAAATGGCTTATAAATTGAGATTTTTTGTCAAATGGGGCAATATCGTTGTAAACATGAAACATGGGGTAAAAAGGAAAATTAACTTGAGAGCAACGATATGGTCCCAGGATCATCTGCACCCGTGCTGAAGAAGAAATTCAAAATAAATTCTAAATTTTTTTTTAGAAAATTCCAGTTTCTTTTATATGGTAGAAAATTTGGTGTGTGGGGTGCATTCCAAATTTCAGATTATTTGAATAAGTAAACTTTTTTATAGACCCTAAATTTGTCTTTTTTGCCAAGAGCTACTCATATGTTCAAATGATCTGAAACTTGGAACCCACCTCATACACCAAATTATGTACTATGATTTTTTTTTGAATTTTCTCGTGATCGTATTATTACTACTATTATTATTATTATCGTCGGGGTCAACCTCATCGATGGAGAAGGCTGCTGCTTAACTACTCTTCGTCTTCAATCTGCGTGTGCGTGGTTGAGGACCTCCTCGCAACCACCAAACTTTCAACCCAAACCTGAGCACAAATATCCGCGCCGATCCCCTTTTCTCTCTCTACCTCCGGCGCCCAAGTTCGCTGCCGCCCCCGCCACCTATATTTGCCGCCTCCGCCGTCTTCTGGCGTCGCCGGCCACCTACTCGAGCTCCTCTGCCGATCCTCCGGCGCCGTTTGGTCAAACCAGCCACTTACTTCTCCTCTCCCTCGGGTTTGCCCCTTTTGATATCTTATTAAACAGTGACGGGCTGACTGAGATCTGAATGTGGCGATTGGCTCATCACTGGGGCAATCTGCTTCTGCGAGATGATTGCTTTGACTCTTGAGTTTTATTTCTTGCTCAAGGACTGGCTTTGAAAGGTAAGATCTGTGCTGTATTCCAGATCTCGAATCTCTGTTTCCATGATATTACCACACATGAATATGTTGCCATGCATAGTAGCGCCTTACTACTGATTTTGTAAACGAATGGCAAAAGACACAGTTTCCACTGAAGTCAAAGTAGCGAAACAAGCAGTATAGCTCATTGTCGGAGTAATTGGACACGGATACCCCGAAGACGGCAAGACGATATTTCAAGACATCGGGGCTAGCAAAGCCCTCAGTCTAACTACCGCCGGGTCACCGGTCAGCCGACCGCACCACTCAGCCGATCATGGGCTGCCGATCGTGATCACCAGCCGATCATTGGTTGCCGATCAAGGCCATCAGCCGATCATTGGTGCCGATCGCGCCACCAGCCGATCACTGCCGACTCGCCGCCCAGCCGATCGCTGTTCGCCGACCGCTTCCACTCAGTCGATCATTGGTCAGCCGATCAGCCAACCAAAGCCGGGCCCGATTACGCTTAACCAGCCGCCGATCGCAGCCCGACGCGACTCAAATGACGACTGCATTCGCATTGTTCACGTGACAGGTTTATGAAGTGACCCGGGGGACAAGGATGACACCCCCATGCCTACCTCACACTATAAAAGCTAGCTCTATCCATCCATCAGGGGATGGACTCACACACACTCACGTATGAGCAGCCACATGCCATTCGGCCACTGGAGCTTGCATGCTCATCCGGCCACCCGCATATATACGAGATCAGATGCACATGGCACTGATCTTAGATACAGCTCCAGGAGCACTTTGTACTGCCCCCGATGTACACCCCAAATAGATACACTCAGACATGCAACAGTAGGAGTATTATCTCTCCGGAGAGCTCGGCCGGTAAACTAGCGCGTGCTACTCGCATACCCGCTCCCGGTCCTATCAGCAGCAGTCTTACCCTCACACGAAGCCACCTTGTGGCATATGTCGTCTTGCAACACCCCCCGTGAGAATACCACGACATTTGGCGCCCACCGTGAGGAGGTACTATACTACCGCGCTGCTGCTAGTTTCGCAGTCCGGGCGGGACCATCTTCATCATCTCCGCCGCGGCGTCGCGCCGTCTCTTCAGTAGCGCTCGGGGGCTCGACTTCGACCCGCCCCCAGAGCGGCCGCGCGGGACGGCGCGTCCTCGCCGCCTTCATCATCACCACCGTTGCAACGCCGTCTATCCGTCCGCGCGCGCGCCGCGCGCGGGGCCTTGTTTCGGTCGACCGTGGCCATCCACGCGCCGCTCGCGTCTGCTTTCCTCCGTGTTGCGCCTTGCTCTGGCCGGAACAAGCATTCGCTCCTCCACATGGCATCTTTGCGAGCTAGCTAGATGCTAGTCAACAATGGTCAAACCATTCATACACTACTCGTACCCCACTTGTACACCGGCCAGAGGCAAAGACAAATATTGCATGCATGCCCAGGCTGGCCTCCTGCTCCGACGCGGCTGAGCCGCAACGCCGTGCCTCCATGCGCGTGCTGCCTCCCCCAGCTTGCCTTGGTCACGCCCGTGTGCGTTGAGCCCTCCAGCGCTGTCCCTCCATTTGCCGCTGCTGCTGCTAGTTCCTACTGCCGTCGATGTTGCCCGTGAGAGCGCTGCCATGCAGAGGCTGGCCCCGGCAAGTTGCACCGCCCCCGCGGGCTGCTCTGCCTCGCTCCGCTCCGCCCGTCGCCTGGCTCTCCTGCCGCTGCGCGCCGCTCGCCTCCGACCCCGTGCGTCGTCATGGCCCGCGGCTCCCCGGCGCCCTCTGCACCCGCGCCGCACAAGCCGCGTCCGCGCAGGCCGGTTTCCGCCCGCCTCCCGGCAGCACGAGCTTCCTGCCGGGTCGCCACGCCTCCGGCCGCCTTCCCGTGCCGGCCCCGTGCCGCTCCGCTGGCCTCCCGAGCCTCAGACGGGTCGCCTCTGCCCTAGCCGGGACGCGCCCGTCCGTCCAGCTCCCGCCGCGCGCGCCATTGGTTGGCCCCGGCTCCATCCGCGTCTGCACGCTTCCCGGTCTCCTTCCACCCCGACGGAGCCTCCGGCGCCCAGTCACGCCGCCTCGCTCCACTCGGCTACCGGCTTGCCGCTGCAGCTGACCGCGGGGGCTACACCCAGTGGGTGCGCTGGCGCGCCCCCGCGAGAAAAAAGACAAAGTAGTTGTCGGGAGATCCGCATTCGTGATCGGCAGATCTCGGAAAGCTACACCGTGGTCTTGTGTACGCCGAGAAGAAGACAAAGGTAGTTCTTGGGAAGATCCGGCCGGCTCGCCATCGGTAGAATCTCGATTCTGGCGTGAGTCTTGTTGGCCTTGCCAAGATTGCAGAACAAGAGAAGAGTTTTGTCTGGCTGCCGCAGCCGAAGAAAAAAAAAGAAGAAGAAGGGCGTTGCAAGACGCCTCGCCGCCTGGCCGGTCAAGCCTGACCGGCCGGGGCCCCGCTTCGAGCACCCGGGGGCTCGAAGGCCACACCCAGCGGGTGCGCTGGCGCGCTCCGCGAACGCCGAGCCACGCCGGCTGTCTTAGGCAAACTCCGCCTCGGCTACACGAAAATCAATGTGAGCTCCCCACCTGCATATTTTTGCATCACGCAAGCACGGATAACCCCGAGCGATGCTCGGGGGACTATCTCCGCATTTCATTACAGTTGCATCACTGTACGCCCCGGCGCCAGCCAGAGTTGGCCCGGGGGCTGGCCGCTTGGTCTGAGACGTTAGTTCTCGCAGACAGGCTTAGTAGCGTGCGCGGTATCAAAGGCCCACTTTTAGTCACAGACTGCAGAGCGGCTGTCCAACTAGCAAGAGTGAACGCTGGAGGCCATCCACGCGAAAAACGTCCGGGAAGAAAAACGCTTCGGGCGACCCGACCGTTTCCTTTATGAGTATCTACTCGGTTAAATTCGCTCCCAGAGTCTGAGTATTGTACGCTCCACTCCGCGGCCCACTCTCAGCCACAGACCGCAGAGCGGCTGTCCGGCTAGCAAGAGCACAAGCCAAAAAGAGGAGGGAACATGAAAAAGGTTGAAGGGAGCTCGGACGAAACCGAGTCGGCACCCTCCGCATAAAACTTGCAATGCTAAAAAGCAATCATTTCATATATCTGCGTGGACTAACTTTGTCCATTTTTATGATCATTTTCATGGATACTCGCCAAAAAACCTCCGCCCAACTTTGCCAAGTTGCCCGGAGGCTTGGGGGCTACTGTCGGAGTAATTGGACACGGATACCCCGAAGACGGCAAGACGATATTTCAAGACATCGGGGCTAGCAAAGCCCCTCGCCTAACTACCCGCCGCTGCTGGTCAGCCGTCACGACTACACCACTCAGCCGATCACGCTGGCTGCCGATCGCACCACCAGCCGATCATTGCTGCCGAGGCGCCACCAGCCGATCATTGGCTGCCGATCAAGCGCTTACCAGCCGATCACCGGTTGCCGATCGCGCTTACCACTCGACCATCGGTCACGACTTCGCCGCCCAGCCGATCAAGTTGCTTTACCGACCGCTTCCACTAGTCGATCATTGCCGATCAAGCGCTTAACCAGCCGGGTCACGACTACGCCAACCAAATTGACCGCCGACCGCAGTCTGACGCGACTTCAAGCGTGACGACCTGCATTCGCACTGCTCACGTGACACCCCAAATATCATGTATAAGGTCACTTGTCCCCGGCACTATTTATGAAGTGACCCAGGGACAAGGATGACACCCCCATGCCTACCTCACACTATAAAAGCTAGCTCCATCCATCCATCAGGGGATAGACTCACACACACTCACGTATGAGCAGCCACATGCCATTCGGCCACTGGAGCTTGCATGCTCATCCGGCCACCCGCATATATACGAGATCAGATGCACATGGCACTGATCTCAGATACAGCTCCAGGAGCACTTTGTACTGCCCGATGTACACCCCAGATAGATACACTCAGACATGCAGCAGTAGGAGTATTATCTCTCCGGAGAGCTCCGAAGCTGGGTAAACTAGCGCGTGCTACTCGCATACCCGCTCCCGGTCCTATCAGCAGCAGTCTTACCCTCACACGAAGCCACCTTGTGGCATATGTCGTCTTGCAACACCCCCCGTGAGAATACCACGACACTCATCATCCACTGACCTTCTTAGCTATTCCAGTCTCCAATACGTAGAACTCAGGTAAATCATGTACTCCATCCGTTCCTAAATATAAGTCTTTTTAGAGATTTCAATGTGGACTACATACGGAGCAAAGTGAGTCAACCTACATTCTAAAATATGTCTATATACATCCGTATGTAGTTCATATTGGCTTCTCTAAAAAGACTTATATTTAGGAATGGAGGAAGTACCGAAATCATGCTGGGCTGAAGGCCGAAATCCTTAGACAAATGGAGGTCAAGTAATTTGGAACGGAGGGAGTACCTCACAGTAGTGAAACAGTGTTAATGTCCTCCTAACAAACACCCATTCCCGGCTTATGTTGAACTCATACATATCCTGAAATAACTTACTACTAGCTTCAAATAGTTGCATCTGTTTTTTTTTCACATTTAACCTTCTGTCCATTGCATTTGACAGGAATACACCTCTTTCAGTAAGAATGGCAGAAGCACAACAAAGCGACATGTGTCCCTTTCCGCCAACGCTCATAGTGGAAAGCACTTTCCGCCATACCTTATGGCGGAATGTACACGTGTCATCCGACCAGAAGTCATGAGTGACAAGAAGAAGTCAGCAAAGAAATGGCAAGAGAAGTTAGATAAGCAGTCAGAGAAATCAGAATAAATGAAAAGAAAGAGAGAAGCTGCATTTGTTCCACCGAAGGTCTGATTATTCTTTCGTGTGCATTTATTTATTAGTGGGCTTCTCTTTCTCTTGTAGAGTTATGAAATACTTTTTCTCTTGTTATTTGTTTCAGGAAAACACTGTTGGTCTATCTGAATCTGCCAATGGCAACAATGAGATTGCTGATATGACAAAATCCTTGAAGGTACACGTTGCTGTTATTGTTCCGCGCCTTACTTATTTTGTTCATGCCTGTTCTTTTTAACTTGTTTTGGAGTATGCTCTGTGTTATCTTTGGGAGAGTGTGTTCTGTTCACACATCATTGTGATTGTTCTCTATTTGCAGAAGAAAGCCAAGAAATTCAGAAAAAATGAAGCAGAGGAAAAATGTGAAAATCGAGTCATATGTTGCCAGAAACGAAGAAACACAATGAACTGCGAAAAGAAGCGTAAATCATTAGCCAAGTAACGGAAACATGTCAGCAACTTGGATGATAGTCTTAATTGTTTTAGTTAGTTCATCAAAATATTGTCATCCAGTTATACAACTAAACGGCTGTATCCAGCCGGTTATATTGAATTTGAGCTTTTTTTGGGGGGAACCTTGAATTCCTGTCCTCGCAATCCTTGGTCCGCCACTGCCAGCTGCTCCAAAGTGCAGGTGATCACCTCTGTCATCGTTGCTTTCCGCCCTTCCCGGAAGTTCCAGATCTCATTCATGATGCACCGCTCGTCAGGACTATACTCGTTGAGCTTTCTCAGTGCATCCTTCACTGCATTGCAGACCCTGTCGCCATACTGAAACCGCAGATTGCTTAGTTTTGGATCATTGTCATCTATAACCTCCTGCAATTGCCAAAATCACCCTAGTGATTGTTCACACAAAATTCAGAGAAATGTAAGTGCATGAATGCTGTAAGGAAAATGGATAGACACCTTATCTTCTTCATCGACCTGAATATTAGTAAACGGACGCCATGATGGCTTCTGTATTTCCTCCTGCCAATACGAGACCAAACTTGCAGCTTTACCCTCTGGATCATTGTCCCTGTATTTCAGATTGCATGCGGCGCGAAAAGGATTTTCATCAAGTTGGCCCATCCTTTTGATTCCAACAACGGCGCCCCCACTAATCGGCATGTTCTCAAAACCCTGCACATTATCATCATCATTTCAATGAGAAAAACCTCTAGCAACAATGTAACTCCTCCCAATGAGGAAAACAGAGCAACTAGTAGAATTTTAAAAAACTATCGGTTTTTACTTTTACCTGAATCAACACTTGGCGATTCTCTTGGAGCTCTTTGCTGTTAGTCTGCTCTCTTTTCAAGAGGTCTAGCAATGGAACTTTCATCGTTTTCCCTTCCTCATCCAGAATATTTCTCACATACGTCATTACTGCATAAAGACGTTGATGGTCTTCCTCTGCGAGCTTCTCCCCTGCTTGTAGTTTCATGTTCAGCTGCCGTGCGATGAGCACTAGGGCTTTATCCCTTTGCTCCAGTTGCCTCTCAAGTTGAATTAGCTTGGCATGAATAGCCTCCATCTCTTGCTACAAGGCACGTATGCATATGTTATTTTGTATGAATAGCATGCTCAGCTGCTTGATAGATGGAGCTGATAAGAATTTGATGCAGATGAGCTTATCACTTGTCCTTTCAAAGAGAAGAAGAAACCTTGTGGTTTTCATGCAGCATAAGAGCATGGTCAGCCACCTTGCACTCTCCACCTCCAAGCTCTGATGTGTTGATCTCCAAAGCACCCTGTGTATGTGTAGGGGAGTTCTGCTAAGACCATAAAAAGGACATGAACCGGGTCATATTGCGTGAGAGAGCTCGGTGTGTTATTTATGAATGTAGTTATAATGTAGCTACAAGAGCCCATATTTGTCTAGAGTTTCCACTAAAATCATCTTAAGCTGACGCTCCCTAATACAGTACTAATTTAGGGGGGATACTACCTGAGTAGCATCTGGATTGAATGAGGGACTGACACTGAAGCTAATTTTAGCATTAAAATTGGGACTGCAGATACATGATTTGAATTTGATGCTGTTTTAACTCCCACCTACATGTTTAATTGTTTACACTTCTAAAGCAGGGCAAGTACACTCTGATGCTGCCTCTCTGAGCATATGTTGTCGATGATCAGTAAAAACAGAATTCAGCATTCGACATATCACGCTTTTTTCAGTGCGCATTCGGCATCACCATCTGTAACTTTTATTTTATAACTGTGGACATCGGTGTTCATTTTCGAAATGACACTAAAGTTCAGGTGAAAATTCAGCACTCTGAAAACTGAAAGTAAACATGTTACAGAGTTCAGGTAAGAAATGTATGGCCCTACCTTCTCCAGCTCATGCAGCACCAGATCGTGGTCAGCCAGCTTGCTCTCTCCACCTGCCATGTCCAGTGTGTTGACCTCCAAAGCACCCTGTGTGGGACCATTATCATGTAAGGCAGTAAAAACAGAACAAGACTATGTCAAGATGGTGAAAGCAAATAAACTGGGTGGAGGTGGCTTTGTTGGTAATTAGTGTTAAGGAGTATTAAGGTACCAACAATCTAGCTAAAAGGAACCAGAATTTGTGTGAATATGTAGAATTTCCAATCAAATCCTCCTGTTTGTTTGTTTGTTTATTTATTTGTTCACTGCCTGAGTAGAAGCTGCATCTGATTTGAACGAGGGAGTCTTCTCGAGGGAGTGCCGATAGATGAACTCTGTTACTGTTTCTCTGAGCATATGCTGAATTGCTGTCCATGATCAATACAATAAGAATTTAGCATACATTTCCAATTTTTTCACTGCAATTCATGCCCTCTTCACCTGGACACTCTGATATGTGCGTTCATTTTAATAACTGCTGATATTGGTGTTCCTTTGCAAAACGAAACTCTGAAGTTAGGAGAGGAATCAAAACTCTGAAAATTGAAAGTAAACTAACACTGATGTTAATTCTAGATGATTTTAATGTATACTGTCTTTGCTCCCAGTTGCATGTAGACCGTCAGCATCCGTAAATTTTTGTTAGGTACTGAACTACTGATGTTGGTGTCAATTTGTAAAAAGACATTGTAGAGCTGAGTTAAAAAGTTGAGCACTCTGAAAGTAAGACAGTATTTTAGAGTTCAGGTGAAAAATGGCATGAGCCTACCTTCTCCAGCTCCTGCAATTCTGCAATCTTGTCCATCTTCCACTCGAGCTCTTTCGTCGTGGCGTCCAGTTCTGCCCTGAGCCTCTGATTCTGCTCCTCCAGATCCTCACAGTTCAACTCTGGTATGATCTCGTCAGATATGATCCTTAGCTCTGGCAGGTAACGACCCAACAATTAACATTTGCCTAGATAATCAGACGATTATTGAGCTCACAGCATGATCAATCCATGGATTATTACCGGCGAGCTCGTCGATGAGGCAGCTCATGTCCTGCTCCCCCGCCCGCACCGCCGCAGACGCCTTCTTGCACCTAGCCTCCAGGAGCCTCGCCCTCGCGTCGTACTCGTCGGCGATGGCGTCCTCGGCCCTCTTCACCGCGGCGGCCAGGAAACTCCCCGCGGCGTCATCCTCGCGCAGGTGCAAGAAGTGGCTGTCGGGCTCGGGCGGCGCTGCTTCCTTGGCTGGCGCGGTGGCGGCGGCGGCCAGGGCGCTCCCGGCGGCCGGGTGCTGCTGCGCGTCAGAGGCCAGCAGGGCGCTCTCGGTGGCAATGTGCTGCTGCGCGTCGGAGGCCAGGGCGCTCTCGGTGGTAGGGTGGTGCTGCGCGTCGGAGGCGTGGGTGCTTGTGGCGATGGTGTCGAGGACCTTGCCGGCGTCGGCGTCAGCCATGGGCACGTCGCCGTCGCTTGACATATGAAAATGCAGTGGGTTTGCGTTGGGTAGGATGGATCTACACTACTTCCTGGAGTACTACAGCATACTACTAGCTAGTTCAGTGGATGATTTAGTAAATTCAGTGCATTTCTTTTCCAAAGCTTTTTTATTGGCATACCATCTTCATGCGTAAATATCTTTTCCCTTGTTACATTTTTTGAATCCTGTGAGTGAAAGGAGGCCTAAAATTCTACAAACCAAGTGAGCCAATATTTTATATCTAAATACCTAGCCCTAACAATCCTATTTCTCTCACAATACAACTGTGCCACTTCATCATGTAACATGCATGGAAAAAAGTTGACCTCATGCAACCAGGCATATAAATTTTTTATCACAATAACATACAAACATGCATGAGAATTTCCACACTATTATGCTATGTATATTTAAAAAATATTTTACAACTATAGAATAATTGAACAAAATAAATCACATGTATTACTAGTTTTACTTATCATATTATTATCCAAATATCCATGTTTCATACAACCAAATCTCACTAAAATATGTCGCAAAACATCCCCGCAACAATGTGCAGGTTGACATCTAGTATAAGAAATCTACGAAGCCAAACTATAGTTAGCCAGGGGAAAACTGATTAGGGCACAAACCAACTAGGCTTAGTTGAATACTCGTTGTAGTCATCCTGAGGTGGCTGATAAATGCGCTTCACCTTGTTATCTTGCATGTTGTAACAGTGTCCCCAAACACAACTAGCAGAGCCAAAGCGCTCATTATCAGCATGATATATTCGAGTTCCGCGCCCGTCACCGCTGTTGCTATAGGTAGCGTGGTAAGAATCCACGAATATTTCATAGTTGCCTCCGACACCTTCGTCCGTTGTTACTCTGCGCCAAGCGAGCCCTTCATCATCCTCAGACCCAGACCCCAACTCGAAGACATGGAAACCATATGGGCCATATGGGCCATGTGGCTCACAGTAATACATCAAGACCTTGACCAAAAGCAGCTTGTGCGGTAGTGCAACAAGGTGAAGGTACTCAAACTCCTCTCGATTGCTACCACCGCACAATTTGAAGCCAAAGTTTAACGTCGCTGGTGGCATGCCGATCTGGTAAAGGAACTTGAGTGTCATGGCGTCGAACAACAGCGTGACACAGTTGTTGTCCATAGCAAACATCTTGCCATCGAAGTAGGCAAAGTCGCCGAATCTGGTGTCAGAATTGGGGTCACCTATCATTGTCCAAGCTGTGTCCCCGGGCCGGCAGAAAACTATGCAGTTACTCCCGTGAAACCTGTGATGCATCATGATCACCATGCCTTCCGTGCTACCTGCCGGCGTATCAGGTGGGATATGAACGGCGAAGCGGAAGTAGTTTGAAAGTTGGATGTAGGTGGAGTAAGCGCAGTGGTGGGAATGGGTTTTGATCTTATACGGCCGATAGTGATACACCGGTGGTATATATGGTCCGTATAAGCTAGCCATGTCGAAAGAATACGCATCATCATCTGTGAAGTGCTCGTCGGAAGCTTCACACAAACTGCCCTCCTGGGATGACGGCACTTCTTGATCATCTATGGGTATATCGTCGGGATATTCGCAAACGGTCTTCTCGCACGAACTTCCCTCTCCGGAATAGGGCGCTTTATCATGGTAATCTTCAGACACTATGTCCTTGTTGAAAGAAGGCTCTTCTGTATCTGGGAAGTAGTCCTCCTTTTGGTCTTTGGACGAGAAGCCGTCGTAGGAAGATTGCACGTCTTGATCTATGGATTGATCGTCGGCACTTTCTGCTCCGTCGACATCAGGAGGAGGAACTTTTCGCTGGGAGCACTCTGCTGGATCTTCGGAAGAGAAAAGCAACTCTAGATCAGAGAGGTGCTCATAAACCAGATGCTTGATCTCGGACATGGCGCCGCCATCGCAGACAGCGTTGAGATTGGGCAGGGCAACCGTGGTGCCCGTGGCGAGGTGCGACAGGTGGCTGGAGAGATCGCGGGCATCGACGACGATGGACCACCCGCGAGACAAGGGGAATACGAGCGTGTAGTCCGAACCGTCTTGGACGTCTGCGGCGTTCAGAGGGGAATGAGGCAGGAGGCGGGGCGCTGGTTCCACGGCGGCGCGCCACGTCCGGCAGACTGAGCGGAAGGTGGTGAGCCCCTTGACGGCGTTGCGGGTCCTCTGCGCGATGAGATTCAGGACGTCCAAGGGGATCTTGGAGAGCCAGTCGGGCTGCTCGTGCTCCGCCATCGATCGTCCTGTGGCTTTCGCCTATGAAGAGGCCGAGTTTATTTTATGGACGTGACTTGGAAAACTTGGTCCACGAGGAACTGACCGAATCGAAATGTAATACTCCTATATACTGTATCTACTAAAGGAAAGATATTTAATACTATACGTGTGTTTGTTCGACTACGACTCAAACTGATGCCCGGCTCCAGCCCAACGCCTAGAGTAAAGAAAAAAGTTCTATTTTTTAGAGCTTTTATTCATTCGTCACAACGTTTAAAGGGACGAAAAGAAGATCACCAGGATGGCCTAAGCAAGCATGGCGGCCAACGCCTAGAATAAGAGCATGCTTTTGCTAAATTGCGTGCCTCGAAATTCGAGATTCTAAATTCATGTCTAAAACTACTAGACTGAAAAACAAAAGAATGATCGATTGCTTCTACTACCTCCAGGCAATCTGATGCAACCGAGATGGATCTATATATAGGTCCTCGGCCAGCGCAATTGCTTCTCTGTTTTCCAAAGCTTCAAGTGTACGTAGCTTGATCATCAATGTTGCTGAATATCACTGCCGAGGCCCCTAAGAACAGACCATCTTTGTCTCTGCAGATCGCACCCACAGCTCCAAATCCTCCTGCTCGTGGCACCGCCGCATCAACGTTCACCTTTGCATGGCCGTCAGGAGGAGGGATCCATTGCCGCGGTCTTGTCTGCCCCTGTTCTCCCGTTCGGTTGCAACACTTCGATCTCTGATAGAAAGGATGCCACAAAACCGTGTACAGAAGCCGGCTTTTTTTTGTGGGGGTACAGAAGCCGGGCTTTGAAAGATGTCTTCGTGTATAGCTTTGCGCCATGCGCTCCATACCGCCGAGAGCGTGACGATCATCTCAGTGAACTCGGCTGAAGACATACCATCATGCATAGCAAAAAGCCAGTTCTTGGCATTTGGTTCTTGATTCAGCATCATATGTTCAACCAAAACTTCATCAGCAAGGGCCCATCTGCACCTGGACATATTGAAACGAGGCAAAAGACTTGCCATTTTCATTGATTATGTAGAAGAGAATTGTCCGGTTAATTGACAGAAAACCAGGCTAAAACCGATACAACACAACCCACATGACATAGGCACCACCGGCCAACCTGGCCACCGACATGGAACAGAAGCCACGACGGCACATGCCAACGGATGGCCACACGCGCAAGCAACCGACAGCTCTGACTTTGACGACGAGCAACACAGGGGAAATATGCAGGACTTGCGCCGACCGTGCCGAAAAGAGCACCTCGGACACGCCGGGAAGAACCGACTACCGAAGAACACGCCGCGACCCAAGATTCTCTCGACGCCATCATGGTTGCCAAACAGAAACCAGCGCCCCGCCTCAGCAAACCACGCGGCGAAGATGCCGCCATCGACGGCGAAGATGCCATCATCCTCCAGTCTCTCAGTCGTAGCCGGCTCCGAGACGATGCCCCCAAGGAGGAGAAAGACGCGAAGACGCCTCCATCGCCCGATCCAACGGATCTGAGGTTTCCCTCCGAAGCCCAAGCCGTGGGGAGAAGGAGCAACTCCATGACGACGCTTCCAAGAAAGATCACGGCACCCGCGGGCGCCGCCATCGCCGGCTCCGGTGAAGCCCGGAGCAAGGATTTCTCCCAGAGATGTGCCGCCCACCTGTCACCACCGACCGCCGCCCACTGTCCACCACCCCTGCCGAGGCCGACCTCACCCTGGCCACGGGATCCCACGATCCATCGCGACTAGATTCGCACCACCTCCTGGCCGAAGCCGCCACCAACATACCCGGGGCCGCCAGAGCCCAAGAGCTGCCACGCCATCGCTATCACTGCCGGTAGGAGCCCGCCAGGCCCGGCGACAAAGATGGAGCCCACATCGCAAATCTGGAGGCAAGGGAGGGCCTGACCAAACTACGACCTTGCCCCAAGCCTAGCCTCGGTGGGCCGCAGGACAGCCAAAGCCGCCGCCGGAAGGCTACAGTCGAGCCGCACCAGATCTGAACCGCCGGAAGCCGGAGCCACACGAGCGAGATAGAGTGGTCGCAGCCGCCTAGCCTCGACCCACCGCTGGACGTCGCGAGGCCGCCACCGTTGCCGCGCCTACTCGCCACGCCGCCAAGCCGTCGCGCCACCGGAGGAGCAGCCGCCTCCGTGGGACCCGCAGCCTGGACCACCACCAACCCGAGCGGGGGACAAGGCACGCCGAGGCGCTACAGAAGGCACCGTCCGCCGAGCCGCCAAGCTACCCACGCCGCCACCACGGGCCCAGCCTCGCCGATCCTCGATCCGCCAGAACGCTGTCACCACTGAACCCCCGTCGCGCCAGCATCTGTCGCCCTGTGAGGCTACCGCCACGCGCCGCCCCTACTCCCGGACCACTGGATCCGCGCTAGCCATCGCCGGAGCCGCGCCCGCTCGCCCGCTGGACCCCGCCGAGCTCACACGCCAGATCCGCCCGTGGGCCACCCTGAGAGAAGCCCCGCCGCCACCCTCCCTGGAGCCTGACCGGGCTTTGCCGGCGGGCTCCTCAGGCGGCGGCGAGGTGCTGGGGCAGAGGGGGGGAGGAAGTAGCCGGCGCCGGTGGTGTTCCCCCGTGTCGCCCGAGAGAGGCGACGCGGGGGTCGGGGGAGAAAGCTCACTCTTTCACTTCAGTTTTCTTTTGAATGGTTTGAAATATGGCCGCAGTACCTGGACATATTGCAATGCAACAGGGAATGACGTCAGTTATCCTCAGCTCCACACAACATGCATGCGTCAGATGTGGCCATATTTCGGTGGTTTAAAAGATCACCACATTCTCATTCATTCTGAAATATAAATTTCTTGACAATTTACAGCGCATCAGTTACTTTATATGTTACTCTGCAAGCGTCCATCTTGTCATCACCCAGCAAGTTGATCAGAATGAGCACAATGACATTTTGATTCTTCATTAAATTTTGGGGGAAGATGTTATTTTCATTGAAAAAAGCCTGGATAATGTTAGTAATGTTTTTCTAAGACTCTGCTGCCGTGTGAGGTGCTTTGAGTACTCTGCACCTGTGGTGATCACCGGTTCAGGGAAGAATTGAACAATAAGAACTGAAAGCTTTTCCATACAACATCAGTGAGCATTGGCATTTGACTTGTGCATTAAAAAAATCAAAAAAGCAACATCAATGAAAATCAGTGAACAACATCAAGCATTTGACATGTGCTTGAGGCTCTCCCGATTCCTCTGGGCTGCTTCCTGCATGCTCTGTTTTGTGCTTTTGGTTATGTCTGTTCCTGAGTGCCTTTGTACCACTTTGCTCTATCCCCCAGTGTGGGCGTTTGCCCTCTTTGCTCCTGCGCAAGCATTGAACATTTGGTCTGATAGGTTTAGACTACGTGGTGTCGTCGGGTTTTTTTTTTTCATCCCACAGCAGATATCTCGATGGCGAGTGTCTGCAGTGGGTTTTCCAGCGATGCTTTGAACTCGCTTTCCCCTTTCCCGTCCCCTTCTCTGTCGTGAACTGATGTATTTCCGTTATGTTAAGTAATGGAAAGGGGTTATGCCCGGTTCAAAAAAGAACATGAAGGGCTGTGTATTATACACAAATATTAGCCATTAGAAGGCTAACCACGAAGATGAATTCTGAATTTAGGAACCAACTGGAATCAGTGTGAGCACAAATTTCAGAAAAGAATCTCGAAACAACTATTGGGTAGCATTTTATAGATAGGGTATCAACTTTCATATTTAGTAACCCCACATACAAACTGATGTACTCTATGTAGTGGAACAGAGAACTATGTATCTGCACTCACAACAAAATTAATTCTTCGGGGAAGATGCTTCGAACTGGATTTAGTTGCAGTAGTTGCTAATGGTGCAGCAGTCTAGTCAACAATGTAAGATACAACAACATTGTCTTGTATAGCTAAATCAAAATAAGAAGAAACAACAGACTAGGTGTGCACGGGAGATGGCGATGAAAGGAAAATCTGATTGATATCTAGACTTAATTACGAGCATATCATTCAGTGAATTATGTTGTTGTCTAACCCTAAAGACGAATTTTGCAGTTGTCCTTTCTCTAGGACTAGCAGCTGAAGGTGACTTACATCATCTGTTTTTAGCCTTGTGATGCTGTAAATCGATAAATAATGTACTCTCTCACATTCACCCGACAAGAGCTAGCAGTGACCATAAGCATCATTACTTGAAAGCAAATATTTAGTAGAGTATATTAGTTGTAATAACATCTCATATTATCGGACAGAGGGAGAGTACTACTAATCAGAGATTTGTCAATTGTCGATCATTACACAGAAACATTTCCTGATAAGGGAAAAGCTTCTGATGTACTAGCTGCTAACACCTCAATGTTTGCATAATATGCAGGAAAACTGTACCTGATCAAATACACACACTTCATGTTCTGCAGCAACCCCATTAATTACCAGGAGCACAAGATACATGAATTCTTCTGTTCCTAGACTGGCAGAAGGTAACTTGGGCCATTTTTATTTGAACCCGCCCTCTGATGCTACAAATCGGCAACGATGTGCTTTCTCACATTTATGCTTGTCAAATGCATACATTATAGCATCTGCTTGAAACTAAATGTGGTGACTATAGGAAGGTAAGGGCAAAGACATAAGTCGAAGTCATTTGTAATACATAGATCATCTACAGCTTGCTCAATAGTCAAGCCACGGGCATTAGTTATCGAAGCATATAGGTTGCAAAAACTTACGTCTGAAGTAAATAATCTAGAGGCATGATGGTACCAGTACAATTGTGTATAAAGCTTTCAGCCTATAGTGCTCATTCTCAGCTCTTCAGTATGCTTACTCAGGGGCTTGATCTCCCTTGTCTTCAAACGCAACTCTAGTTCGAGTCTCCAAATCTGTTCAGCCCTGAGCTCTTCAGTTTTACAAACGGGCTGCAGCCTCAACATCTCATTCTCAGCTTTCAGACAGTGACCTGTATGCATACAAAATACTACAGGGAAATCACATGATGCATTTTGAAATATACAAGTACTAAGAATTAGTGATGATCTTTTAAACCTTGACCATATTCATCAGTGCACCTCATAAATGATATATATAATAATAACTAGACAGTAGAACAAAGCTTCAAATTCTCCTCGGCTAACCAACATTATTCAAAGTCATAAAAGGGCATACCCCCAAACATCAATTTCCCTGTGAAGTAAATAGTTTGCAAATTTCCCTGTGAAGTAAATAATCTAGAGGCATGACAGTACGGGTACAATTGTGTATAAAGCTTTGTCTTCCTGTATGTATAAACTTGAGAATGAACGTTCATTCTCAACTCTCAACTTTCCAATCTGCTTCCTCAGGGGCTTGATTTCCTTCGTTTCAAATGCAACTCTAGTTCGAGTCTCACAATCTGTTCAGCCCTGAGCTCATTCGTCCTCTGAACGAGCTTCAGCTTCAGCATCTCATTTTCAGCTTTCAGACAGTTAGCTGAATACATACTCCCTCCGTTCCTAAATATAAGTCTTTTTAGAGATTTTAATACGGACTACATATGGAGCAAAATGAGTGAATCGACACTCTAAAATGTGTCTATATACATCCGTATGTAGTTCGTATTGAAATCTGTAAAAGACTTATATTTAGGATTACATGTAGAATGCCAAACATATATTCAAGATTGCATCATTCGCATTCGCATTACATGTAGAATGCCAAACATATATCAGTAGATTCATCATAAGATGTAGTTGCGTATTTTATATATTTGGTATTATAGATAAAATAGTTTTCTTTATAAACTTGATCAAAGTTTGCAAAGTTTGACTTTTCAGAAAATTTATACGCACTACATCATGGAATGGAGGGAGTATGCAAGAAAGCTGAACCTGACCAAATACAGAGATCTTCATGTTCTGGAGCAACCCCATTAATTACCAGGAGCACAGGATACAATAACTCTTCTGCTCCTAGGACTAGCAGAAGGAACTTGGGTCAATTTTATTCGAGCCCTCTGATGCTGCAAATTGACAACGACGTGCTTTCTTACATTGATCTCCATACTAGGAGCTAAAAGTGACCATCACCATCAGTACATGAAAGCAAAAATATTAACTCATTAAGTGACTGGGCATGTTTATATAAAAGAACAGTGGAAGAAAAGGCTTTGAATTCTATGTAGATTGTTCAGAGTCACAAAAACAGGGCAAATGCACCTGAACACCAGCAAACATGAAGACTAAATCGGAGGGCGCAGAACTTTCCAAGAAATTGCCCCAGAGGCAGAGATTTCAACATCTGAATTTTTGTTTCATGCCTGTTCAATGACTATCTGGATGGTAGTTCCGCAAAACAAGGCGTGTAAGGATGATAGGGTTGAAGGTAGCAATCCCCTTTGTTGTAGACAACAAGGACTTCCTGGGTATCCATATCGTACGACGTAAGTCTCTCTTCCACCCCATCTACGAAGAAAACCAAACCACTATCTGGATGCATGGCAATCAACGTATATAAGCTGAATTTCCCGCGAACACCTAACTTTTTCGAGATGTTTACCACATGCTTCTGGGTCCACTCAGCATGATCCTCAAGAACACAGACCATGAGCAAGGTGCAATCATCATATTGTTTTACGAAGTCTATAGTGTGCAGGCGTCCTTGAGACTCCCCGATGCCATGACCAAAGGATGGCCTCCAAAATGAGTCTTGCCCTAGTGCTTTTTTACAATGGAGTTTGTTTGTATAAAGTTTTCTTTTCTCCTCAAGCCAGAAATGTTTTGTGCTCCTTTTTTTTCCAAAATACTAAATTTTATTGTTCTATTTGTAAATAATACACTCTCCATCAGTGCCAAGAACGCTTTTTATATTATGAGACGGAGGGAATATTTTATTATTCCAAGACCAATTTGATCAATTGACTCACACAAATAATGTGACAAAACTACGCTAGCCATTTAATTGGTACTTGTGGTTGTTTTTCTCTCTTGGCTCCCATGACCTATAGGTGCAAGGGATGACCCATCTTCACCGACTCCTAGCAAGGCACGGGCATCTGCTCCCTCTATGTGTTGCTCTGACGATGAGAGGGGGTAGGGACCCTTGATCTTTGGTGCGTTGGTGGGAGGGTTAGAAATTTCAAATTCATCTCGGGTGGATTGTAGCGAGACAATGGTAGTGTCACTAGCGTGGAATCAGATCTTCCCGCCTCCCTCTTGTGTTCGGTGGTGTTTTTCCCTATCCTCGGAGGACGTGTAGAGAATCGGGTGTCCTTAAATCTGGTTTTTTTTCCTTCTGCAGATTTGTCTCAGTGGCACTCTCATGCGAAGCTGCCAACATAGTTTTGCGTTTTGGTTATTCGTGGACTCGTACGAGTCCATTTTGTATAAAGTTTTCTTTTCTCAACATAGTTTTTTCTTTATGCTCATTTTGTATAAAGTTTTTTGTAGGATCGAAAGTATGTCTAGAGGGGGGTGATTAGACTACTTGACAAAATAAAAGCTTATCCTTTTCCCAATTTTAGTCTTTGGCAGATTTTAGCTATCTTAGCACAAGTCAAGTAATCTTAACACAATTCAAGCAAGCATGCAAAGAGTATATGAGCAGCGGAAAGTAAAGTATGCAACTTGCAAGAATGTAAAGGGAAGGGTTTGGAGAATTCAAACGCAATTGGAGACCTGGATGTTTTTGTCGTGGTTCCGATAGGTGGTGCTATCGTACATCCACGTTGATGGAGACTTCAACCCACGAAGGGTAACGGTTGCGCGAGTCCACGGAGGGCTCCACCCACGAAGGGTCCACGAAGAAGCAACCTTGTCTATCCCACCATGGTCGTCGCCCATGAAGGACTTGCCTCACTAGCGGTAGATCTTCACGAAGTAAGCGATCTCCTTGCCCTTACAAACTCCTTGGTTCAACTCCACAATCTTGTCGGAGGCTCCCAAGTGACACCTAGCCAATCTAGGAGACACCACTCTCCAAGAAGTAACAAATGGTGTGTTGATGATGAACTCCTTGCTCTTGTGCTTCAAATGATAGTGTCCCCAACACTCAACTCTCTCTCACGGGATTTGGATTTGGTGGAAAGAAGATTTGAGTGGAAAGCAACTTGGGGAAGGCTAGAGATCAAGATTCATATGGTAGGAATGGAATATCTTGGCCTCAACACATGAGTAGGTGGTTCCTTCTCAGAAACGGCAAGTTGGAAGTGTAGGTTTGTTCTGATGGCTCTCTCCACGAATGAAGAGGAGGTGGAGGGGTATATATAGCCTCCACACAAAATCTTACCGTTACACACAACTTGCCAAACTCGGTGGGACCGAATTGATAAACTCAGTCGGACCGATTCAACAAATGTAGTGACCGTTAGGATTTTCGGTGGGACCGACATGCAACTCGGTAGGACCGATGTGGTTAGGGTTAGGGCGTAACGTAATCTCGGTGAGACCGATTACACAAACTCGGTGAGACCGATTTTGGTAATAAGCTAACCAGAGAGTTGGTCGGAGTAAACTTCGGTGGGACTGATTCGCTCATTTCGGTGAGACCGAAATGTTACGAAAAAGAAAACAGGGAGTTTACATTGCAATCTCGGTGGGACCGATCGCTCATCTCGGTGGTACCGAAACGTTCTGAAGGGAAGCGGAGAGATTACAACCCCATCTCGGTGAGACCGAGATCCCCTATCGGTGAGACCGATTTTCCTAGGGTTTGTGGCGATTGGCTATGACATCCGAACTTCGGTGGCGCTGGGTAGAAAGAATCATGGGGCCGAGTTTGAATTTTGGTTTGGGTCATATGTGGATATGAGAAAGTAGTTGAGGGTTTTGGAGCATATCACTAAGCACTTTGAGAGCAAGAAACTCATTAAGCAACACCTCATCCCTCCTTGATAGTATTGGCTTTTCCTATAGACTCAATGTGATCTTGGATCACTAAAATATCAAATGTAGAGTCTTGAGCTTTTGAGCTTGAGCCAATCCTTTTATCGTTAGCATTTTGAGGGATCCACTTTTCTCATCCATGCCATGCCATCCATTGAGCTTTTCCTGAAATATTCATCTTGGAATGATGTTAGCTCAGTGAGCTATATGTTGTTAGGAATTACCAAAACCACCTAGGGATAGTTGCACTATCAATCTCCCCCTTTTTGGTAATTGATGACAACATATAGATCAAAGCTTCGACAAATGATAATAAGAGTGAAAAACATTGTCGCTTTGAGAAGTATGTGATAAGCAAGAGCTCCCCTAAATTTGTGCATAGTTTAAGATTTGCTTTGGACTGCAAATGCACAAGGAGTTAGGCTCATGGGTAACTCTTCCATATCACATACATCTTGGTGGAGCGCTCAAAATGATAATGATTGAATACATGCACTCATCACCAAGCAAAGTGAATGATCATATAGAGATAAACGAGATAATGTCATCCAACAAGCATAAATGTAGCAAATTATCAAACACATGATCATCCAGGTATCACACAGACATAAGGTATCTCAAACAAGCAAATAAAGTTCAACCACCAAAGCAAGAGAGAACAAAAAAGCAACACTCTCTCTCGAAGCCTATGATCTATACATTTTTCTCCCCCTTTGGCAACAAGTTACCAAAAAGTTCATAGAAAATGCATAGCACTAAATCGACTCTCAAGCTTGATCTTCAGGTGGTGGTGTAGACAGAACGCCAAGGACGAAAGCATCAGTTGATGTAGATGGAGCCGAGGTGTAGGTCTTTGAAGATGGTGGCACTAAAGCTGTAGCCGTGCGTATGAAGTGGCTCGTGTCCGCCATCGGCACTGCAGCCTGATCTCTGAGCTCTAGGCACTCCGCAAATGCCTTAGTGGTTGACTTGCCCTTCCTCTCCTGCATATCATCCCTGAAATTGCTCAACAACGGACTGGATCTCTGTGACCTTCACATCCATGTCATAGAACTTCTGCTCCATGATCCTCTCCAAGCTCTCCTGGTTTCGAGTCAAGGTGGCCAGCCCTTCTCAATCCTCGAGTGGATGCAATCAAGTAGCCAAGTTGATCCTGTTTGCTCTTCAAAAAGTACCGAGATGCCTCTTCCATTGTTGGCATCTTGGCAGCCTTCTCTATCCTTGCCTTCCCCTTCTTTGCTTGAGCGTGCACAGAAGATGGTTCATCTTCATCCATAACCACTTGGTTGTCCTCAAAGTCTGGATAGATAGGCATATGCTCCTTATCCAACAGGTATGTGCCTGTGCCCATCTTGGAGTTAATCAGCTCTGGATCATGGGGCATATCCACAACTCCTCTTTTGGTCAGCAGCTGTCCTCTTGATAGTCTCAACTATAAGGCTCATGACCTTGAACTTCTGTGGCACATCAAATATGTGTAGCAAGTTTATTGCATGGCCTTTGATCATGTTGTGGTCACCTGACTTGGGCAATAGAGTATGCCTGAGGATCCAGTTGATGGTTGGCGGTCCTGACAGACGATAATGTACTGATCGAAACTTGTGTGATTCTATTGCAGCATCTGGGATCTCCTTGTACATATGTGCCATAGAGTTGTGATCCATCTTCTTCTTGGCATAGACATCCAAGTCATCCTCTTCCTCCTTAGGTGCATTGATCAGATTTTCCCATTCCTCAATAGTTGATTGGTACCTTGTACCTTCAGACATCCATACTATCACGCCATCTGGATAGAAGTGTGTTGTGGAGTAGAATTGCATTATGAGCTCCTCATTCCACTTTGTGAGCTTCTGCCCAACAAAGTCTGCAACTCCACATGCACTGAAACTGTCATACACACCAGGATAGTGTTCCTCATTCTCCTTTATGTAGGTCCAGTTGACCCACCTCATGTCACACACTATTGGCTTCTTGTCAAGAAAAATTGTCTCATAGAAGTCCTGCTGTTCCTTGGTATGGAACCTGTAATCCACAACAGTTCTTCTTCTGGTGGCATATGGATCTGACTCTCTCCATAGCCTCAATCCTAAGTCTCTCCTGACCTTCATGTTCTCAGCTACAGGATGAGCATCATTATGATCTAGAATTTTTGGCTTCAATTTTCTCAAGACATGTGTCTCATCATCTTCTTCCTCAGCAACAATTTCAGGCATTGGAGCCTTGTTCTTCTCAAAGAATTTGGAATGTTTCTAGTACTCCTCTTTGGTGCAATATTGGGCTTGGAGGCAGCTTTGGGTGCTTCTTTGGGCTTTGATGATGCAGCCCCTGTCCTGATAGCATCACCCATAAGCTTCTGAGCCTTGGGTGCTGGTGCAACAACCTCTTCTTCTTCCTCCTCTTCCATCATGGAAGGCTTTCCAATAACTCTGGCCATGGTCTTCTTGACCCTTTCCTTCCTTTTCTTCCCTTCAGCAGCAACCTCTTTGGGTTGAGATTCCAAAGGTGCTTGAGTGGAGGCTCTGGCTTTAGACATGGGTTGTCTTCCTGCTGGCCTTTTAGTCTTCAGACCTGGCTTAGTTGCTGCAGCTGAGCTATATTATTTCTTGAGCATCTTTTTCTTGGAAATGGCCTCATCCTCAACAGCCACATAGTCTTCATTCGCAGATTCTGAGGTTCTCTTCTTCCTTGTCCTGGTGGCTGCTTTGGGTAAGTTGCTGGGAGTGCTCCTGCTACCCTCATCAGAGCTGCTAGAGGGACTAGTGCCCTCACTCATCTGAATCTGCTCCTCTTCCCTGTTTTGGCTGTCGCTCTGATCAGACATATTGCACACACTGACTGCAGACCCTGTGAATAGATATAGATGAGATAGAGTGGATGAGCATCACAAAATACAGAGGTTTTTGCAAAAGAATGATTCAAAACCTTAGTTTTAGTTTTCCACAGAAAGCATTTCGGATCAACCGATATGCAAACTCGGTGATACCGAAGCAGCTTTTGGAACCTAAATTAGTGAACTCGGTTAGACCGAGTCACAGTTTGGTGGAACCGAGACTGCTAGGGTTTCACAAAGTCCTGAATTCGGTCACACCGATTTGCAATTCTCGGTCAGACCGAGAATCACTTGTGCAATGGCCTTAGCCGAAATTGGTGGAACCGAGTTCTGCAACTCGGTGGGTCCGAGATGGTTTCGGCAGAAACCTAACCCTAAATTTTCAATTCACCTCTAATCTACGGAGTGTTTTGACTGGATAGAATAGTTTCAATCGTGGCAAGAATCATGATGAACACAATGTGCTAGGAATTGGACGGGGATAGCACTGTGATCGAGTCCATACCCTAGTTTGGCGATGAACTCGCTATGGCGGCAACGCCGGGGATGAATTCCGTTGATGGCGGCAGAGACCAGCGACTGGAGGCGGCTGGCGACGAGGAGGACGATCCGGAGACCCTGGAGGCAGACCGAGCTACGCGCGGGTGAAAGAGTTTGGAGAAAGTTTCCAAATTTTTGCCCGTGGGTATATATAGCCCGACCCTGTCGGTGTGACCGAGTGGAACAACTCGGTGGCACCGAGATGCATAACTGCTGACAGTTACAGCAACTCGGTGTGACCGAAAAGTTCAAATCGGTTGCACCAAGATTGAAAACCTAGATCGACTTAGTGATCTCGGTATGACCGAAATGGAGGAATCGGTCAGACCAAAACGCACAAAGAAGTTTTGGAAGTTTAAGTCTATGACGAATCGGGGACTCCAAGTGCTCCTCACACAGAGTGGTTCGAATCTGACTTGATCAAATTTTGTGATGTAGCATGAATAGAGTTTGAGACGAGAAGAGCATAGATAGCTAGAGAAGGTTCTTAGGCATTCTTGTCCATCCACTTGGCAAAAGAAAAATAAAACAATCAATCAAAACAACAAGTGGATGTCCTCGAATGAGTAAAATATGCAACCAACATGCTCACACTATAAAATAGCAAATGAAATATGTGACAAAGCATGCACAAACAATTCTAGCATCTATCAAACAATTGGCGATGACTAGGTCATCTATATATGAGTATATTAAATTAGGAGTCAAATGAGAACATTTGATCATAGGTCATACTCATCGTTTAAGCTCAAGTGGGGTTACCACTTTTACATAATGCATTGATGTGTTCTCATCATTAGAGTTGCTTTGACTCAATTCTTAGAGTTAAGCTCCCCCTAGATGTGAGATCCCCCCTTAGAGGGATGAACTAACCTTGGGTTTTGTCGATGATGACTTCATGTAGGTGTTGAACATGTGGATGCTCAATGTTGATGAAGATCATTTGGAGCAATCCTTTGGAGTGAGTTGCACTTTCAATACCTACACGGGTTAGTCCCGCAAGGAACAAACAAGGATATCCATAGACATAGAGTGATGCACACACAAGATGATGTCTATGAAAGCATTAGATTACCTTGTCCCTTATCTTACCAACAAGAGGGTTTGTGACTCCTTGAACTAGTGCAAGATGTGGAAGTTGATTGCACTTGTTGTTGCCAAAATTATATGAGTGAAATATGTTGGGGGAGTCACCCTCAAGAACTCTCTAGTTCTTCTTCTTCGGGATCCACATCATCTTGATGGGAATCCTTGGAGTTGTAGTCGTACTTGATGAAGTAGAACTTTTCATAGTCTTGGGAACCCACTTGACCAAGGCCTTAGGAGCTTCTTCAAATGCATCAATCTCCTTTTGAAGCTTGTCCTTGCCTTTTTGCTTGTGGTCTTGTGGTGGAAGATCATCTTGAGCTTGTGTCCCCTTGAAGGAAGTAGGATCGTACTTCTCTTGTTGAGGAACAAACTTTGTCTTGGGATTGTGATCTTCTTTCCACTCAACTCCATTGGCATTGAACTTTCGTTCAAAACCAACACCTTGGTTCTTCCGGTGCCTTCCTTGCTTGCGTACAATGTCCTCGAATTGCTTACTCTCGGCAAGGCTCTTGTAAACACCTTTCTCTATAATTCCCTTCAATAAGCTATTTTCTTGCTCAAGTGTAACTTGGCTAAGAGAATCATTAGTGGAATCAAGAGAACTACTAGAAGCAACAACATTTGATTTAGCATGATTATTGTTACTACTAGAGGAAGAATCCTTCTTGTTTTGTTAATGGACTTGACTTGAGGCATGTAAGTAGATAAGAGTAAACGCTTGGCAATGTAAGAAGAACTTTTCTTACGAAGATCATCATTGATTGCCTTTAAGAACTCATGCTCTTGCTCAAGTTTGAGCTTTTCAAAGCGTAATTTCTCATGAGTCCTTAAAAGTTCTCGATGATCTTCTAAGATAGTTTCATGAGCTAACTTAAGAGTGTTTAGTTCTTTAGTTGGAAGCTCAATCTTCTCCTTATCATTGTCATTCGTTTTATCTTGATTAGCATGATTAATTGACGTTTCATCATAGTATTCATCACTAGAGTTGTCAACAAGTAAATCATCATCACCTAGCAAGTCATCTTCATCACTATTGAAATCAACATACTCGGGGTGTGTTACCTTTGGACCTTTAGCCATGAAGCATCTTCCAATTCATTCATTAGGTGAATCAAATATGTCATAGGAGTTGGTTGACACAAGTGCTAGACCGGCAACACCTTCATCTTGAGTATATTCAGAGTCGGAGTGATAGCTTCTCTCGGAGTGATTGTCGGAGTCGGAGCCGGACACCCATTCACCAACATGAGCTTGATGTTTTCGTTTTGTGTAGCTACTTGATGACTTGTCCCTCCTTTCCGAATCCTTGCTCCTCCGGGATGTTCTTCGTTCATAACGATCATCTCTACTCCTCCTCTCTCTTGGTGGTGATTCTTCTCTTCTACTTCTTCTCTTGGGTGATTCTTCTCTTCTTTTGTAGGGTGCCGTACACTCATTGGAATAGTGTCCGGGTCTCCCACAATTGTAGCAATTGCGCTCTCATTGGAAGATCTTTTGTCATTGTAGGACCTTGACTTGGAGCTTCTCTCTTTGCTTCTATTCTTGTAGAACTTGTTGAAGTTCTTCACCATTAAGCTCAATTCTTCATTGAAGGTTTCTTTCTCACTTGATGATGTGGGGGCTTCACATGAGGCTTTGTAAGCACCACTTGACTTGTTGTGAAGTTCCTCCTTATCCTTGAGTGACATCTCATGAGCAACAATTCTTCTAATGACTTCCGTTGGCTTGAGATCTTTTTAATTAGGCATCATTTGGATCAATGTGCACACGGTATCATATTTTCCATCCAAAGCTCTTAGGATCTTCTTGATGATGAATTTGTTGGTCATCTCTTCACTTCCTAAGCCCGCAATCTCATTTGTGATAAGAGCAAGCCTAGAGTACATTTTAGCGACACCTTCACCATCCTTCATTTTGAACTTGTCAAGTTGACTTTGAAGCACATCCAACTTGGATTCCTTGACGGAGTCGGTACCTTCATGCATATCAATAAAAGTGTCCCAAATTTACTTTGCATTCTCAAGACGGCTGATTTTGTTGAATTCTTCGGGGCACAATCCGTTGAAGAGGATATCACAAGCTTGAGCGCTGTATTGCAGCATCTTCAACTCTTCCACACTAGCTTCACGGTTCGGTTCTCTCCCATCAAAGAATTCACCTTGCAAGCCAATACACACAATAGCCCAAACGGCGAGGTTATGTCCAAGAATATGCATTTTCATCTTATGCTTCCAACTAGCAAAATTAGTACCATCAAAGTAAGGACCTCTACGGTGATAATTTCCACAGCTAGACGCCATACTCTCCTAGGTTGTGAAACCAAGGCTATGACTACCAAAAGCTATGGAAATCAAAGCAAATGGAAACCAAAGCTCGATACCACTTGTAGGATCTAAGTATGTCTAGAGGGGGGAGATTAGACTACTTGACAAAATAAAAGCTTATCCTTTTCCCAATTTTAGTCTTTGGCAGATTTTAGCTATCTTAGCACAAGTCAAGCAACCTTAACACAATTCAAGCAAGCATGCAAAGAGTATATGAGCAGCGGAAAGTAAAGTATGCAACTAAAGGAAATATGCCCTAGAGGCAATAATAAAGTTATTATTTATTTCCTCATATCATGATAAATGTTTATTATTCATGCTAGAATTGTATTAACCGGAAACATGATACATGTGTGAATACATAGACAAACTTAAATGTCACTAGTATGCCTCTACTTGACTAGCTCATTAATCAAAGATGGTTATGTTTCCTAACCATAGACATGAGTTGTCATTTGATTAACGGGATCACATCATTAGGAGAATGATGTGATTGACATGACCCATTCCGTTAGCTTAGCACTTGATCGCTTAGTATGTTGCTATTGCTTTCTTCATGACTTATACATGTTCCTACAACTATGAGATTATGCAACTCCGTTTACGGAGGAACACTTTGTGTGCTACCAAACGTCACAACGTAACTGGGTGATTATAAAGGAGCTCTACAGGTGTCTCCAAAGGTACATGTTGAGTTGGCGTATTTCGAGATTAGGTTTTGTCACTCCGATTGTTGGAGAGGTATCTCTAGGCCCTCTCGGTAATTCACATCACTATAAGCCTTGCAAGCAATGTAGCTAATGAGTTAGTTATGGAATGATGCATTACGTAACGAGTAAAGAGACTTGCTGGTAACGAGATTGAACTAGGTATTGAGATACCGACGATCGAATCTCGAGCAAGTAACATATCGATGACAAAGGGAACAACATATGTTGTTATGCGGTTTGACCGATAAAGATCTTCGTAGAATATGTGGGAGCCAATATGGGCATCCAGGTCTCGCTATTGGTTATTGACCGGAGACGTGTCTCAGTCATGTCTAGATAGTTCTCGAACCCGTAGGGTCCGCACACTTAACGTTTTGCTGACGATATAGTATTATATGAGTTATGTATGTTGGTGACCGAATGTTGTTCGGAGTTCCGGCTGAGATAATGGACATGACGAGGAACTCCGGAATGGTCCGGAGATAAAGTTTAATATATGGGATAATAGTGTTTGATCTCCAGAAGGGTTCCGGAATTCACCGGAAGGGGTTCCGGATGTTTCCGAAATGTTTGGGCACGAGAACACGTTATTTAGGCTAAAGGGAAAGCCCTCGAGGCTTTTGGAAAGTGCAAAGGAAGTTTTATGGAGACTGAGGCTAGGACGCCAGAACCTGGCGTCTAGGGGTAGACGCCGAACCCCTCATCTAGCCCCGAGTCCGGTAGGACTCTTGCCTTTCATGCAAAACCGACTTTAAGGAGGCTTTTACTCCAAGTTTCGACCCCAGGGCTCAACATATAAATAGAGGGGCAGGGCTAGCACCAAAGACACATCAAGAAAGACCAAGCCATGTGTCGGCAACCCCGTCCCCTCTAGTTTATCCTCCGTCATAGTTTCCGTAGTGCTTAGGCGAAGCCCTGCGGAGATTGTTCTTCACCAACACCGTCACCACGCCGTAGTGCTGCCAGAACTCATATACTACTTCGCCCGTCTAGCTGGATTGAGAAGGCGAGGACGTCATCGAGCTGAACGTGTGCAGAACTCGGAGGTGCCGTGCGTTCGGTACTTGGATCGGTCGGATCGTGAAGACGCATTTACTACATCAACCGCGTTGATAAACGCTTCCGCTTAGCGATCTTCAAGGGTATGAAGATACATTCCCCCTCTCGTTGCTATGCATCACCATGATCTTGCGTGTGCGTAGGAATTTTTTTGAAATTACTATGTTCCCCAACAGTGGCATCCGAGCCTGGTTTTATGCGTAGATGTTATACGCACGAGTAGAACACAAGTGAGTTTTGGGCGATACAAGTCATACTGCTTACCAGCATGTCATACTTTGGTTCGGCAGTATTGTTGGATGAAGCGGCCCGGACCGACATTACGCCAGACGCTTACGCGAGACCGGTTCTCCCGACGCGTGCTTTGCATGAGAGGTGGCTAGCGGTGTCGGTTTCTCCAACTTTAGTTGAATCGAGTGTGGCTACGCCCGGTCCTTGCGAAGGTTAAAACAACACTAACTTGACGAACTATCGTTGTGGTTTTGATGCATAGGTAAGAACGGTTCTTGCTCATCCCGTAGCAGCCACGTAAAATTTGCAACAACAAAGTAGAGGACGTCTAACTTGTTTTTGCGGGGCATGTTGTGATGTGATATGGTCAAGACGTGATGCTATATTTTATTGTATGAGATGATCATGTTTTGTAACCGAATTTATCGGCAATCGCAGGAGCCATATGGTTGTCGCTTATTGTATGAAATGCAAACGCCCTGTAATTGCTTTACTTTATCACTAAGCGGTAGCGATAGTCGTAGAAGCAATAGATGGCGTAAACTACAACGATGCTACGATGGAGATCAAGGTGTCGCGCCGGTGACCATGGTGATCACGATGGTGCTTCGGAGATGGAGATCACAAGCACAGGATGATGATGGCCATATCATATCACTTATATTGATTGCATGTGATGTTTATCCTTTATGCATCTTATCTTGCTTTGATTGACGGTAGCATTTTAAGATGATCTCTCACTAATTATCAAGAAGTGTTCTCCCGAGTATGCACCGTTGTGAAAGTTCTTCGTCTTTGAGACACCACGTGATGATCGGGTGTGATAGGCTCTACGTTCAAATACAACGGGTGCAAGACAGTTGCACACGCGGAATACTCAGGTTAAACTTGACGAGCCTAGCATATATAGATATGGCCTCGGAACACGGAGACTGAAAGGTCGAACGTGAATCATATAGTAGATATGATCAAAATAGTGGTGTTCACCATTGAAAACTACTCCATCTCACGTGATGATCGGACATGGTTTAGTTGATTTGTATCACGTGATCACTTAGATGACTAGAGAGATGTCTGTCTAAGTGGGAGTTCTTAAGTAATATGATTAATTGAACTTAAATTTATCATGAACTTAGTACCTGATAGTATTTTGCTTGTCTATGTTTGTTGTAGATAGATGGCTCGTCTTTGTTGTTCCGTTGAATTTTAATGCATTCCTTGAGAAAGCTAAGTTGAAAGATGATGGTAGCAATTACAATTTGGGTCCGTAACTTGAGGATTATCCTCATTGCTGCACGGAAGAATTACGTCCCGGAAGCACCGCTGGGTGCCGTGCCTGCGCAGATGCAACCGACGACGTTAAGAACGTCTGGCGAGCAAAGTGATGACTACTCGATAGTTCAGTGCCATGCTTTTACGGCTTAGAACCGGGACTTCAACGACGTTTTGAACTTCATGGAGAATATGAGATGTCCCAGGAGTTGAAGTTAATATTTCAAGCAAATGCCCGGATTGAGAGATATGAAGTCTCCAATAAGTTCTATAGCTATAAGATGGAGGAGAATAGTTCTGTCAGTGAACATATACTCAAAATTTCTGGGTATAATAATCACTTGATTCAACTGGGAGTTAATCTTCATCGATGATAGTGTCATTGATGTAATTCTTCAATCATCGCCACCAAGCTACAAGAGCTTTGTGATGAACTATAATATGCAAGGGATGGACAAGACTATTCCCGAGCTCTTCGCAATGCTAAAGGCTGCAGAGGTAGAAATCAAGAAGGAGCATCAAGTGTTGATGGTCAATAAGACCACCGGTTTCAAGAAAAAGGGTAAAGGGAAGAAGAAGGGGAACTTCAAGAAGAACAGCAAGCAAGTTGCTGCTCAAGAGAAGAAACCCAAATCTGGACCTAAGCCTGAGACTGAGTGATTCTACTGCAAGCAGACTGGACACTTGAAGCGTAACTGCCCCAAGTATTTGGCGGATAAGAAGGATGGCAAGGTGAACAAATGTATATGAGATATACATGTTATTGATGTGTACCTTACTAATGCTTGCAGTAGCACCTGGGTATTTGATACTAGTTCCGTTTCTAATATTTGCAACTCGAAACAGGGACTACAGATTAAGCGAAGATTGGCTAAGGACAAGGTGACGATGCGCGTAGGAAATGGTTCCAAAGTCAATGTGATCGCGGTCGGCACGCTACCTCTACATCTACCATCGGGATTAGTTTTAGACCTGAATAATTGTTATTCGGTGCCAGCGTTGAGCATGAACATTATATCTGGATCTTGTTTGATGCGAGACGGTTATTCATTTAAATCAGAGAATAATGGTTGTTCTATTTATATGTGTAATATCTTTTATGGTCATGCACCCTTGAAGAGTGGTCTATTTTATTAAATCTCGATAGTAGTGATACACATATTCATAATGTTGAAGCCAAAAGATGCAGAGTTGATAATGATAGTGCAACTTATTTGTGGCACTACCGTTTGGGTCATATTGGTTTAAAGCGCATGAAGAAACTCCATACTGATGGACTTCTGGAATCACTTGGTACTTACGAACCGTGCCTCATGGGCAAGATGACTAAAACGCCGTTCTCCGGAACTATGGAGCGAGCAACTGATTTGTTGGAAATCATACATACTGATGTGTGTGGTCCAATGAACATTGAGGCTCGCGGCGGGTATTGTTATTTTCTCACCTTCACAGATGATTTGAGCAGATATGGGTATATCTACTTGATGAAACACAAGTCTGAAACATTTGAAAAGTTCAAAGAATTTAGAGTGAAGTGGAAAATCATCGTAACAAGAAAATAAAATTTCTACAATCTGATTGTGGAGGAGAATATTTGAGTTACGAGTTTGGTTTGCATTTGAAGCAATGCGGAATAGTTTCGCAACTCACGCCACCCGGAACACCACAACGAAATGGTGTGTCCGAACGTCGTAATCGTACTTTACTAGATATGGTGCGATCCATGATGTCTCTTACTGATTTACCGCTATCGTTTTGGGGTTATGCTTTAGAGACGGCCGCATTCACGTTAAATAGGGCACCATCAAAATCCGTTGAGACGACGCTCGATGAACTGTGGTTTGGCAAGAAACCAAAGTTGTCGCTTTTGAAAGTTTGGGGCTGCGATGCTTATGTGAAGAAACTTCAACCGTATAAGCTCGAACCCAAATCGGAGAAATGTGTCTTCATAGGATACCCAAAAGAGACTATTGGGTACACCTTCTATCACAGATCCGAGGGCAAGATTTTTGTTGCTAAATTCGGATCCTTTCTAGAGAAGGAGTTTCTCTCGAAATAAGTGAGTGGGAGGAAAGTAGAACTTGATGAGGTAATCAGACTGCTCCCTTATTGGAAAGTAGTTCATCACAAGAACCGGTTCCTGTGACAACTACACCAATAAGTGAGGAAGATAATGATAATGATCATGAAACTTCAGATCAAGTTACTACCGAACCTCGTAGGTCAACCAAAGTAAGATCCGCACCAGAGTGGTACGGTAATCCTATTCTGGAAGTCATGTTACTTGACCATGGCGAACCTACGAACTATGAGGAAGCGATGATGAGCCCAGATTCCGCAAAATGGCTTGAGGCCATGAAATCTGAGATGGGCCATGTATGAGAACAAAGTATGGACTTTGGTTGACTTGCCCGATGATCAGCAAGCCATCGAGAATAAATGGATCTTCAAGAAGAAGACTGACGCTGATGGTAATGTAAATGTCTACAAAGCTCGACTTGTTGCGAAAGGTTTTCGACAAGTTCAAGGGGTTGACTACGATGAGACTTTCTCACACGTAGCGATGCTTAAGTCTGTCCGAATCATGTTAGCAATTGCCGCATTTTATGATTATGAAATATGGCAAATGGATGTCAAAACTGCATTCCCGAATGGATTTCTGGAAGAAGAATTGTATATGATGCAACCGGAAGGTTTTGTCGATCCAAAAGGTGCTAACAAAGTGTGCAAGCTCCAGCGATCCATTTATGGACTGGTGCAAGCCTCTCGGAATTGGAATAAACGCTTTGATAGTGTGATCAAAGCATATGGTTTTATACAGACTTTTGGAGAAGCCTGTATTTACAAGAAAGTGAGTGGGAGCTCTGTAGCATTTCTGAGATTATATGTAGATGACATATTATTAATTGGAAATGATATAGAATTTCTGGATAGCATAAAGGGATACTTGAATAAAAGTTTTCGATGAAAGACCTCGGTGAAGCTGCTTACATATTAGGCATCAAGATCTATAGAGATAGATCAAGACGCTTAATTGGACTTTCACAAAGCACATACCTTGATAAAGTTTTGAAAAAGTTCAAAATGGATCGTGCAAAGAAAGGGTTCTTTCCTGTATTACAAGGTGTGAAGTTGAGTCGACTCAATGCCCCACCACATCGTAAGATAGAGAGAAAATGAAAGATGTTCCTATGCTTCAGCCATAGGCTCTATCATGTATGCAATGCCGTGTACCGCACTGATGTATGCTTAGCAATAAGTTTAGCAGGAGGTACCAAAGTAATCCAGGATTGGATCATCGGACAGCGGTCAAGAATATCCTGAAATACGAAAAGGACTAAGGATATGTTTCTCGTTTATGGAGGTGACACAGAGCTAGTCGTAAATGGTTACGTCGATGCAAGCTTTGACACTGATCCGGACGATTTTAAATCGCAAACCGGATACGTGTTTATATTGAACGGTGGAGCTGTCAGTTGGTGCAGTTCTAAACAAAGTGTCGTGGCGAGATCTACATGCGAATCGGAGTACATAGCTGCTTCGGAAGCAGCAAATGAAGGAGTCTGGATGAAAGAGTTCATTTCCGATCTAGGTGTCATACCTAGTGCATCGGGACCAATGAAGATCTTCTGTGACAATACTGGTGCAATTGCATTGGCAAAGGAATCCAGATTTCACAAGAGGACCAAGCACATCAAGAGACGCTTCAATTCCATCCGGGACCAAGTCCAGGTGGGAGACATAGAGATTTGCAAGAAACATACGGATCTGAATGTTGCAGACCCGTTGACTAAGCCTCTTCCACGAGCAAAACATGATCAGCACCAAGACTCTATGGGTGTGAGAATCATTACTATGTAATCTAGATTATTGACTCTAGTGCAAGTGGGAGATTGAAGGAAATATGCCCTAGAGGCAATAATAAAGTTATTATTTATTTCCTCATATCATGATAAATGTTTATTATTCATGCTAGAATTGTATTAATTGGAAACATGATACATGTGTGAATACATAGACAAACTTAAATGTCACTAGTATGCCTCTACTTGACTAGCTCATTAATCAAAGATGGTTATGTTTCCTAAACCATAGACATGAGTTGTCATTTGATTAACGGGTTCACATCATTAGGAGAATGATGTGATTGACATGACCCATTCCGTTAGCTTAGCACTTGGTCGTTTAGTATGTTGCTATTTCTTTCTTCATGACTTATACATGTTCCTACAACTATGAGATTATGCAACTCCTGCTTACCGGAGGAACACTTTGTGTGCTACCAAACGTCACAACGAATCGGGTGATTATAAAGGAGCTCTACAGGTGTCTCCAAAGGTACATGTTGAGTTGGCGTATTTCGAGATTAGGTTTTGTCACTCCGATTGTTGGAGAGGTATCTCTGGGCCCTCTCGGTAATGCACATCACTATAAGCCTTGCAAGCAATGTAGCTAATGAGTTAGTTATGGAATGATGCATTATGTAACGAGTAAAGAGACTTGCCGGTAACGAGATTGAACTAGGTATTGAGATACCGACGATCGAATCTCGAGCAAGTAACATACCGATGACAAAGGGAACAACGTATGTTGTTATGACTGATAAAGATCTTCGTAGAACATGTGGGAGCCAATATGGGCATCTAGGTCCCGCTATTGGTTATTGACCATAGACGTGTCTCCGTCATGTCTACATAGTTCTCGAACCCATAGGGTCCGCACGCTTAACGTTTCGTTGACGATATAGTATTATATGAGTTATGTATGTTGGTGACCGAATGTTGTTCGGAGTTCCGGATGAGATCATTGACATGACGAGGAACTCCGGAATGGTCCGGAGATAAAGTTTAATATATGGGATAATAGTGTTTGATCTCCGGAAGGGTTCCGGAATTTACCGGAAGGGGTTTCGGATGTTTCCCGAAATGTTTGGGTATGAGAACACGTTATTTGGGCCAAAGGGGAAAGCCCATGAGGCTTTTGGAAAGTGCAAAAGGAAGTTTTGCGGAGACCAGAGGCTAGACGCCAGGAACCCTGGCGTCTAGGGGGTAGACGCCGGGAACCCTGGCATCTAGCCCTGGAGTCCATGTAGGACTCTTGCCTTTCGGGCAAAACCGACTTTGAGGAGCTTTTACTCCAAGTTTCGACCCCAGGGCTCAACATAGAAATAGAGGGGCAGGGCTAGCACCAAAGACACATCAAGAAAGACCAAGCCGTGTGCCGGCAACCCCGTCCCCTCTAGTTTATCCTCCGTCATAGTTTCAGTAGTGCTTAGGCGAAGCCTCATGGAGATTGTTCTTCACCAACACCGCCACCACGCGTAGTGCTGCCGAACTCATCTACTACTTACCGCCTTGCTGGATTGAGAAGGCGAGGACGCCATCGAGCTGAACGCAGCGTAACTCCTGGAGGTGCCGTATGCTCGGTACTTGGATCGGTCGGATCGTGAAGACGCATTTACTACATCAACCACGTTGATAAACGCTTCCGCTTAGCGATCTTCAAGGGTATGAAGATACACTCCCCCTCTCGTTGCTATGCATCACCATGATCTTGCGTGTGCGTAGGAATTTTTTTGAAATTACTACGTTCCCAACAGCAACTTGCAAGAATGTAAAGGGAAGATTTTGGAGAATTCAAACGCAATTGGAGACACATATGTTTTTGTCGTGGTTCCGATAGGTGGTGCTATCGTACATCCACGTTGATGGAGACTTCAACCCACGAAGGGTAACGGTTGTGCGAGTCCACGGAGGGCTCCACCCATGAAGGGTCCATGAAGAAGCAACCTTGTCTATCCCACCATGGCCGTCGCCCACGAAGGACTTGCCTCACTAGCGGTAGATCTTCATGAAGTAGGCGATCTCCTTGCCCTTACAAACTCCTTGGTTCAACTCCACAATCTTGTCGGAGGCTCCCAAGTGACACCTAGCCAATCTAGGAGACACCACTCTCCAAGAAGTAATAAATGGTGTGTTTGATGATGAACTCCTTGCTCTTGTGCTTCAAATGATAGTCTCCGCAACACTCAACTCTCTCTCACAGGATTTGGATTTGGTGGAAAGAAGATTTGAGTGGAAAGCAACTTGGGGAAGGCTAGAGATCAAGATTCATATGGTAGGAATGGAATATCTTTTCCTCAACACATGAGTAGGTGGTTCCTTCTCAGAAACGGCAAGTTGGAAGTGTAGGTTTGTTCTGATGGCTCTCTCCCCGAATGAAGAGGAGGTGGAGGGGTATATATAGCCTCCACACAAAATCTAACCATTACACACAACTTGCTAAACTCGGTGGGACCGAATTGATAAACTCGGTCGGACCGATTCAGCAAATCTAGTGACCGTTAGGATTTTCGGTGGGACCGACATGCAACTCGGTAGGACCGATGTGGTTAGGGTTAGGGCATAATGTAATCTCGGTGATACCGATTATACAAACTCGGTGAGACCGATTTTGGTAATAAGCTAACCAGAGAGCTGGCCAGGTAAACTCAGTGGGACCGATTCGCTCATTTCGGTGAGACCGAAATGTTACGAAAAGGAAACAGGGAGTTTACGTTGTAATCTTGGTGGGACCGATCGCTCATCTCGGTGGTACCGAAACGTTACGAAGGGAAACAGAGAGATTACAATCCCATCTCGGTGAGACCGAGATCCCTATCGGTGAGACCGATTTGCCTAGGGTTTGTGGCAGTGGCTATGTGATGTAGGGTGGAACCCTATGGGGAGATCTTTCATGAATTGGAGGGGGAATCCCCAAGAAGAAGATGAACACAAGAGGGAAACAAGAGGAACACTCAAGAACAAGTCCAATCACACATCCACTAGACAATCAAACACACAAGATCCACAAGGTACATGAACAACAAAGGGAAATAAGATACATGGTAGAGTTCATCCCAAATCCTATGAAGGAGATGAGGGCTTGATGATCTAGATAGATCCTTCCCTCAAGGGGGTCTTCATCCACTAGGGATCTTCTCCAATGGAGGCCTTGAACTCCAATGGAGTGTCTCTCTCTCAAGAGAAATCCCACAAGGGGAGATACATGAGCTAGGCTCTAGTGTTTAGATCTATCCTTAGCTAAGTCTAAATGAAGGAGATGAAGGAGTATATATAGTCCTAGGCAAAGAGAGGGATAAGTGGGGGCGAAATGGTAAAACAAGGTCAAAGCCCGCAGCATCACACAGGGGGCCCCGTGTGCACGGGGTAAGTGGAGCCCGTGCGCATGGGGTATCCAGAGACCTGACGCAAGGGCCCGTGTGCACGGGGTCCGTGAGGCCCGTGGACACGGGGGTCCCGTGGGCATGGTACACGCCCGTCTTGCACGTCTTCAGTGACCGCCAGCCTGGGAGGCCCGTGGGCACTGAGTCGGAGGGGCCCGTGCGCACGGGGTCGCCTGGGAGCTACTGCCTTCTTCTTGGCGCTTCCTTCTCCGCTTCCATGCTTCTCTTGAGGACGGTGTAGGTGCTCGCTTGTGGATGACCTCCTCCATGGCACATTCATCATCAGGCTCAAACCTATATGGGCACATGGTAGAACGGTCAAGTAGTATACCATCCTCAAGGGAACTAAGAAGACACGCGTTAAGGATGGAATTCACCTTAGTATGATTGAAGTAGAAGTTGAACATGTCTCTTAGCAATGGGATTCTTGACACGGTGATGTCCATAGGATGCTCCGCATCATCCCCTCCCCCTTGGGAAAGATCCAACCTCGGATCAAAATCCAAATCACCATGCGAAAGAGATGATGTTGCCGTGTAGAAGTTGACGATCACCAAGCATTCGTCATCTTGTAGTTCCAAATAGGCATTCTCCAATGTCGCACCATCTTTTAATTCCTTCAAAAGGAGCAAAGATAACAAGCACTTGGGAAAACAAATGTGGTTGGCGGAAGAGCAAAACCAAGCATTTGATAGGGGATTCACCCAACAAGTGTTGTCATCAAGCATAGCATATGGTTTGACAAAGAAGTGTGGCATGACATTTAAGCATATAAGTTTAGCACAAGCAGGGATATCATGGAAACAAGCATGCAAATGGGAGGTCAAGATGCAAATATGTGTGACAAGTGAACAAACATCTACCTCAAGGTCATAGCAAGAATGCACAAAGTGCTCAACAAATGGTCTATGGTATGCATAGGAATCATTCACAACACCAAATATAGCGAAATGTCTAAACACATGGGGCAAGTGCAAGACAATCCAAGCATAATGTGCATAGGGTGTAGTGAAGATATCGTGGCACTCAACACAAAGTAAAGAGAAATTATTCAACATGTGTGAGGCAATCAAGTCAATCATGTGACACACATGTAGATGGTTGTCATCAATCGCATGAAATAAGCAAGTATGAATCATTGGTGATGCACCAAAGCTAGCAATCATAGGAATCAAGTCGTGCAAGCTAGTAGTGCGAAGATGCAACATACTAGAGGAAATCATGGCAATCATGTCATTTGAGCAAATAAGAGGCATATACAATGCATATGACATGTTGCAAGCACGAACACATAGCAAGATCATAGTATCATCATAGGTATGGGTCACAAATGGAACATGGCAATAACAAGCAATGTCTCCACCAAGCTTGCAAATACACATATAAGTAGTAGAAACAATCATCGTGTGTAATGCAAAGCATGGGTCACAAATGCATGGCAAAGGCATAGGAATGATAATATCATGCAAAGTGAATATGGCAAGATGGGCATATAATATATAATTGACAATAACCCATAACCATGTGAGAGCCATGTAGAAGAAATGCGTGAAGACTTCTCGTGAAGAGAGCGGTGGGAAAGGCAATCCATGGGACCCCAAGTCATCATTGCTCTCTAGAGCTCGTTTTGTCAACTCGTGGGATTGCGAGGTTGACAAGTGTTCACGGGTACCTACACAAAAGAGACACAATCCAAAGAACGTGTGCGCGTGGTAAATATACACATCATCCATCATGATGTGTATGTGCACGTGTGAGTTAGCACAAGATAAGCGATGCTCAAAGAAATTTGAGGCATGGTATATGAACATGTCATCCATCATGAAAGAATAGTTGTTATGTATGACACGATGGGGACATAAGTTGAGCAAGCAAGTAGATGGCACATCGAAAGCATGTTTATTCATGGGGAGCATATGGTGCACACAAGTAGGAGGATCATGCAATGGATGGGATGGATCAAAATCTCCTAAAATGTATGAGGGAATTATGGGGGTCTCCTCATGAGCAATACCGGAAATATCATATGGAGAAAATGGACAACATCCAAAACAATGCATATCCGAAGCTAGGTAGTCATGGCATGGCATATGAGATAAATGATGCAAAGGAAGCATAGCAATATCATCACAAGAAAAACAAATGCCAATAACCATGGGCTTGTCATCTATGCCATATGTGCAAATTGGGTTTATTTTAATGGCATATGCATAGTCACTATGAAGAGATTGCAAATAAGACATATGGTTGATCTCATGCATAGCATATGACAAGTCAAGCAGATTAGCAAACATGATGTGACCTAAAGAATTGTCACAAGAAATCCTATGTAACATGGCATCACAACTAATAGACTCCACATGACAATCATCAAACTCATCATAAATGGGCAAATCATCGCGTGGGGAAATCATACTAGCATGAAGCATGGTAATAGGTAGATCAACATCATGCAAGCAATCAATGTCAAGAATGTCCACTAGTGGGACTAGAGCATCACCTTCACCTATGCTACCTTTTTCATTCCACTCAAGTGGTGTAGGTGAGGTGGGAAATACCAAATGGTGGCCATCATCATATTGATGGAACCATGTGGGGGGTGCATCATATTCCACCATGGCCACCGTCTTGTCCAAAGGGAGGACGAAGTCGTCGAGGATCGGCGCGTTATCATAAATGGGACCTAGCACCAAATGAGAAGACACGATAGAGGTAGAGGTCAAGTTGTTAGAAATGCAAATGGCCTCACGAGACCTATCAACTATATCACTCTCTCTATGTGGTGGTTCAGTTCATTCTCAAAGTAGGTGCACTCAAAGTCACATATGGTGGAGTCACTCATCTCACTTAAGTGGTGGGGGTTGTGGCTCTCCTCACATGGGATTTGTGGCAACTCATCATATATGGGGCTAGTGGTGAAACAACTCTCACTCTCCATATGGTGGCACAAGTCACTCAAGTCATCATACATCACCGTGGTCGAAGGGAAAATCCCATGCTCAACCATCTCGTCGTGGTCGCCATGGATGAAGGCCGAAGATGGCACATCATCACTCTCGCCTACTAAGATGGAAGCATCATCCTTGCTCGCCACCTTGTCGCTTGCCTCCAAAGCTTGGTCCTTGAAGGTCTCCATAGTCGTACTTGTCGCCGCACCATCTTGAAAAAGAGTCAAGGTAGACTCGGCATCATCAATGCCACAAAGAGGGATGGCGGTGAAGTCACAATTGGGAGCATCGTCTTGGAGCTTGTCGGGCTTGGACATCGTGGTGGTACTAGCCTCATGCTTGTCGTAGAGCTTGGTCGCCGCGAAGTTTGCTTGGGGTGGAGAGGCCTTGGCCTTCATGAGTTCTTGTTCTGCCTTGAGAGCACCAATGTGCAATCGATGGACTTGTAGTTCTCGAGGAAGATAGTCTTGGAGATGTCGTTGTTCAATCCCATCATGAAGTGGAACTTCATTGACATGGGGTCGTCCACGCCGGCATGTTGCATGGCATGCTTCATCTCCTTGAAGTACTCGTGGATGGACTTGGATCCTTGGATGGTGTTCTCCAATTGGCGTAGAAGTTATTCCGTGTAGGTTGGAGGCACAAACTCTCACCGCATCACTTTCTTTGTCTTGGACCAACTCATCTCGTAGCTCTTCGAAGGTGTGTGAAGCCACCATATCGAGGCGTAGTCGTGGAAGTTTCTTGTGGCGCACTTCACTTGATCTTCGGAAGGGACTTGATGTAGCTTGAGGTAGTCGTCCATCAAACGCTCCCACTCGAGGTACTCCTCGGGTTCTTGAGTTCCATAGAAAGGAATCTTGTGGTCAGTGTCGAGGTCGTAGTAGCTCGTGGAAGTCGCGGACTTGAGCTTGGGGAGCTTCTATTGAGCGTAGTCTTGGGGTTCTTGTTGGCGAAGATGCCATATGTCCGTAGGCGAAGATGCCTTGAAGTCACTTGGCGAAGATGCCAAGGGAGATGGTGAATTCTTTGAGCGGTTGTTGGTGTAGAGCTCTTGACCTTCACGTTCTTGTTGTTGACGGTGTCGATGCCGGTGTGATCTTGCCGGAGATGGTAGCTCGGAAGCATGTGCTCTTGAGCGTCTTCTCGAAGATGAGGAAGATCGCTTGTAGGACTTGATGAGGGCTTTGATCTCCTCCATTTGAGCATGCATCTTGGTGTCGGAGTTGTTGGTCGTGGCATCAAACTCGTCGTTGTTGTTGTAGACCGAAGGTGAAATGCCTTTCCTATCCATCACAAGGCTCGAGTATAGGTGAGTAGGAAATGAGATAAACAATACCAAGTTACCTTTTCCCAAAGTTGAGGATGTATCCCGTTTCACTCAATGTGAGATGAAAGAATAGTGGAATTGGTACCGGACTTGTTCACTCACACCTATCAAGTAAAGCTTATGGTAGAGCTCGGTGAGGATAGTGGCACAAAAATTTGATGCATGTTAGCAAGAGTCAATAATGTTGGAAAAGATTCACAAATTCGCAAGTGAAACAAGTAGACCAATAGAAAATGTGGCACACGGAAACATACACACGGATAGATAAATGGGGTCATGCAACCAAGGAGTGAGCTCAAAATGTGGAATCCACCAAAACGCTCGTGTTGCACAACTCAAGAGAGACGCTAGCACGATTGCTCAATAGGCGGATACGACACTTGTGCACAACCTATACGATGCAAAATGGATAAATTTTCTATCCCAAGTATGTTATATATTTATGGTTCCCGCTGTTCTCTCAAGATGATCCAAGATGATCGGATATGACAATCTTATGTGTAATGGAGTATGATGCTATGGCACTTTCTTACAAGCTTCTTTGCTCTCTTTCTTTTGCTTAAAAGCTTATTTTTTTGTATGGCCAATTTGCACAATGCACAAACCAAGATAGCAATTGTGTATATGCGGGAACAATCTTGTGACACAAGAGATGATATGATGATACCAATATGATATGGTATGTATGCAATTGAAGGGTGGATCACTAATGTGCACAAGTAACGCGTTGCTTGGCAATACTCAAATGGCTAGTCTCGATAGGCAAGTAACGCAAAATGGGCTAGGGGTTATCAACGCAATTGCAAGGGGAATATACAATGGTGTCGCCGAGGTTACCGTCGCTTTATGCGATGATGAGTGGCGGTGTTCTTGATGTAGATACCAAGATGATGGAGACTCGTCCCTAAGTAGCCGAAACACCTTAGGAAACGGAAAAACCGCTAA
>CM038671.1:68709508-68776737 GCA_021605145.1 Aegilops bicornis
AATATAAGCTCTGGCTAGACGGGCCACAGCCCGCCTCAAACCCCGCACCGCCTCAACAATACCAAACAAAAAATACTGCTCGAGTAGCTACATCCTAGGTGTCACCGATCTTGTGCTGTTCTCTTGTCTATTGACTATATACGCCACAATGTCGTGGGTCCCGTGATGTCGTGAAAACACTAGGAGGAAGCATTTTATTTTTCCATACGCCGACGCAGGGCCCCTACCGTCATCCTCTTCCACGCATTTCCGCTGATTCCTATTGTTTGTCAACCATGTTGACAACGCGAGAGGGCGGCGCTACGGCTGAAAGCACTAAAGCGCCGCGGAGGACGCCGGGACGCTAACGATTTAGGAGACGGTAAGGCGGCGATGCGCGTGGCGCTGAGGCGCAGCCACCGGTGGAGGTGGAAGCAGTGTTTCCCCGGCTACCGGTTTGGTTTTGTCCGCTGAGGAAGACATGATCAAGAAACACGACAGATCAGAAAAGCAAAGCAGGAGTACTTAACAACCTTAATCAAACCAGCAGGGCACTTAACAACCAAAGCTGAAAGCAGTATGAGTACTTATATAAGTTCAACTGCATAAAGCACGCCGAACAAAGGTTACTTTGCCTACAAGCTAACCAAGGGTGAGGGCCGCCAAGCCCCGTGACAAGGCCCAGTACCACCTCACAGATCCACAACCTTCTGAAAGCGGCTTCATCTCGCAACATGGTCAATAAACAGGATATTCGCTTTAGAGCCATGGAAAAGCATGAACATAATCTTTTGTCCTATTCTCAAAGATGGACGGGCCTTTATTATTTGAGACCACCCATGAATAAGTATCTTTTCACCTCCAAGGGGACTTGAGTAGGTCGACATAAACATCATGTTGTGACCAAGCGCAAGTCCTGACCCACCATGGTCGTGCATCTCGATAGGAACAATAGAACTCCCGGCTCTGTTCAAGGAGATCACAGCCAGAAACTGTGTATAAGCAATAGTTTATGGACAACATATATAATGTAAAACAGCTCGCATTCATAAGTTTCTCGACACGCTTGGACCTGTTCAACGAAAAGTGCAAGGGCACACATATCCCACGTGGCCTTCCACCATTTAAACGCCCACAAGGACCTCAAGACGATCAATAAAGTGTAGGAACTTGTGGATGTCGATCCACCAACTTCAAAGTGCCATTAGTAACAGCCTTACAGAGTAACAAACGAAAGCGACCGCTTAACTCGAAAAACCTACACGCGCCACCAATTATAAGAAAATAGTAGTTAGAAGTAGCATCTTCGTGAGAGATTCGCTGCTACTTCTAAAGTTAAATTGTGATTAGTTAGATGTAATAGGTGGATTAAGAAGTAATCGAGGCAACAAGCAAGAACCAGATACAAAACTAACATGGATGAACAATTGAACGACGTCGGGTGGAAGATCGCAAAGTGAAGATGAGACTAGGTTCTGCTATTTCCATCAACATTCGTGGCGCCCAACTTTCAGTCTGTAACACTTGAGAAAGTTTATCCAAGTTCGCCATAAAAAGGAGCGATCTTCTTGGTTCATGAACCCAACTCGAACTTATATCCATGGCTTGTCTTCACTGTGACCATTAAACTAGTGTATTCAACACGGGCATTTTAAAGGCCGAGCATCTTGAGTACATGTGTTCGCGCAGAGCAAATAATACAATCGCAGGAAAAATAATATGAGAACACAACATGTTAAAAAACCCATCCTCCCGGATAGAAAAGAGGATTCTAGGAACATACTATGCGCTGCTTCAAATGATGTGTTAGGATGAGAAGGAACAAGTGTATGCTCGCCGAGGGCGCAGTAAACTCAGAGGGTACTCAGACTTTGGGCAATCGCAAATGAAACACACTAGATTCAAGAGGAGGAAAAATGCATCAACATGCGGCTGCCATCCTAGGATTACTCAAGCGACCAAGGGACTTGGATTTATCGGGATGGATGAAGAATTGCACTGGTTCTCCATGAGAAAACCCTATGCAATCGCCGAGAGGGGGTTTTCTCCTAACAAGGCACGAGGGAGAAGGGATTCGTGCCCAAAGGAAATATTGCCGCTGGGTCTGGCCCAGCTTATCGCTTAAGCCGGAAAGGGGGGGTTGTGATTTGACGGCTCATTGGGCATTATCATGCGCGCTTACAACCGGGTGTGTCTACCGTGAAGTTGTGCACTCTAATTTGTGCATATGGCACGTGGACTCTTCCGCTGTCAGTTGCCCCACATATCAGCCGAAAAGGAAGTAGAAAGATAGAGTAACTAGTTACACATAAACATATTTTTGACAGAGAGATACTCCTCCGTGAAAGAAATATACAAATCTTTTATATCACAGTGCTCACCTTGCCGAGAAATATACTCCTCCGCAGCACGGGCATTATGGGGTTCAACTTTTTTATGGGGGTTCAGCCGAGAATATAATACTCGATAGGGCTCACGGTTCTCGACTTTGGACCGCAGTCGACCTCGCATGTTTGGGGGCCCATGTGTTCTACCTCAGCGCTTTTCATATTGCAAGCGATCGGTACGGCGCTGGTTTTAGATGCTGCCGCAAGGCTAATACACAAAATTGAATAAAGCACGGCAGCTGTTGGAATGAAATCGAACGACAGTTCCTAACCAGCAATCATAGTTGCAATTATCTAAACTATATACCATGTGATACATAATACTGACGTACTAATTATACACACAGGACACTTGTTTCACCATGCGAGATTATTACATCAAAATCTCCGGAGGATAGATCAGTTCCTCGCGCCAATGCGGTCGCCATCAAGAATTTCAAAGTTGATTTGGACCAGCTCTCCTTGCCGAGAAAGTTCGATTTTGACATCATCCCCTCACCGCAAAGATATGATTTAGATTTGAACCTTGACCATCCTTTAGCATCAATCATCATGCGACCATCCTTTGTACTTATGGTACATTGAGCAGGTTCATTCACACCAAGGATGCGCATGGTAAGAGAAACTTGGCCGCGGTCGCCCGGATTGTTGAACGACTCCATTGTTGCTCTAGGAATTCTCTGTTTGCAAACAAGAAGACATACCCAAACAGTTAGATCAACACAGTGAATCATGTGAAACAACATGGAAAGAAAAAAGAACAAAGCACTTGGGCACCAATGCTTACCAAGAAGGTGGACATGTCGGTTTTTGTAAGGACCTTGGTATATGAAGTGCGTAATCGCTGCTTCGCCTTGTTGCCGGCAACCGCATCGGGCCGGAGCAGATGCAAGTGCAAGTGTTGGTGCAGTGTGCCGGGCCGCTGCCGCCGGAGATGGTGCTCCTTGTAGAGCTGGTGCCGTGTTCGGAGCAAAAGCCAAGTCGATGCCCGATCCCACGGTAGATCGATCGATCCGCTAACACGGTCGGTGCCCAATCCTCACCGATCAGACCGAGTCGCCGTCACCGCCGCTGCTAGAGCAACCGCAGTGATCGATCTGGTATGAGACAAAGGGCGATCGTGGTCTGGTCTACTATGATCAGCTTTCTAACTTGACTAGGATCCGTGACCATGATCCAGCTTTTTTTTCTTCATTTCTTTAAACGCGAGAAGGGCTAATTGTATGCTTTTGTTAAACCAAACTGCAGCTCATCATAGGGATTCAAATTTTGTACTGCACAAATGACCGATCCAATTTTTTCCAAGAATATAAGTGATGGACAAGGCCTTCACATCGACACGACATAAGAAGTGAAACCTGCAAAATAGCCATTGTAGAGCAAAACCAAACGGGTTTATTCTGTGATGAATGTCACATGGCAAAACCTGCATCGTGAAAATTGCAGGAAAAGAAAGAAAACATGACATTAAATCAATAAGATTTAGACAAAGAATCAATAAGATTTACTTGATGTGAAACGAGCGAATCCTTACCAGGAAATCACTATGTTGAAGTACTAAATAGAAGATTGATCGTCCAACTACGCATGGCATGCAGGGGCCCTGCCTAGTCCCACAAGCAGGACAGTCCAAAGGTCGTGACAAATCGTATGGACCGAACATCCATGGGACTGGAAATCTCGGTGGGTGCGATAAACCCCGCAATGCATACAGATATTGGAGTGTAACCATAATTGATAAACCGCTCACAAAAAATATGATCCGATACTTCAAAATATACATCGAATTGAGTGGATGACATTAACATAGACCATTCTCAGGATCGACCAAACACCAAAAGCGGCAAGATTTAATAAACAATACAGGTTCACAAACACAAATCAAGTAATCGAACAATAGTACTTACTACGTATAAGCAAAAGTTGCACTAACTAAACTCTGCAGACTATTTCTTGCCACCCGACTCCATTTAGATGAAACCCGCATAATCTGATTAGGCCATGGACTTCGTGTGAGATGTCTACATGCACCATCACCATCTTGTCAACCTTTGGAGAACCTAATGAGTGGTATTTCCACTCATAAACATGATGATGAAGACAAAGGCCGCATCAGATTTGTTGGGAAGCTTTACAAGAACCACACCCTTTGTAATCGAAGGCACAGCCAGGAAATTGCTGTGGTCAAGTACAGCCTGAGAACACGCTCGACAACAATGCTACAGGAAAACACTAGTTCAGACACGTGGCGACAAGGACACAAAGAATCGGATAGTTCAAATAAAGAGAACTCATCATCAGGTCTTCCAACCACACGACATGACTTTGAGAACTTCATCTCCACCATGACCTGGTTCTAATTCAAATGTAAACCATATTTTATTACTACCTTCGTTCAGAAATATAAGATGATTTTCGATATTATACTCCATATATGACTACATATACGCATAGAAATGAGTGAACAAAGACACTAGAACATGTCTTCAAAGGCATGAGAGCAGAGGGATTACATGCAATATCCATAACACAAGTTACTGAGGCAAATACTCTTAAAAGGTAGCATTGATAAATTATAGTATTTCTCCGTCTCCAAAATTCTTGTCTTAGATTTGTATAGATACGGATGTATCAAGTCACATTTTAGTATTAGATACATCCGTATCTAGAAAAATCTAAGACAAGAAATTTGGGACAGAGGGAGTAGTTGAAAGTAATCTATAAGAAATTAGTGTCAACCTCTCGCATGTTTTGGTCAAAAGAGGAATTTAGAACCGTCATTGGCACACTAAAATCACATGCAAGATCACCCAGAAAGTTGTACTACCAATACTAGTACTACGTGTTAGATGAAAAAAACATGATCAAGATCGAGAAAAAGATCGTCAACAAGAGACATTACCTGGACTTGCTTAATGAGGGATCCCGGAGAGGGGGGCTTGGAATGGCTTTGAGCTTGTCTGCGGTAGTCTCGGCGGGGTGCTTGCGCTTCTTCGTACCATGAGCCTCGATGGTTTTGGCCAGAGCCATAGACATCACGTCGGCCGGTGCTCTCAAGGCCCATCCGTGAGAGAGAGGAAGCCGAGAGAGAAGAGTGAAAGGAGGAACGATATGAGGGAGAAGCGAAGCGAGTGGGGGTTTTATTCAAGAGAGGAAGCCGAGAGAGAAGAGTGAAATGATGGTTGCTTCGTCTGGTCCAACTTATCACTGGAAAGGAGGGGGTTTTGTGATTTGATGGCTCATTGGGCACATCAAGTGCGGTTCGATCGGGGTAGTCTACCGTCACTCTACTACGGAGTAATTTAGTGCATGGATGGTGGACCTGTGTGTTGGCATTCCACACGTCAAGTAAAGTGAGTAATTTAGTGCATGGCTCGAGGATCATCCGCACGGTAGAGCGCGGTCCACTGTTTTTCATTCTCAAGAAAAAATGATTACAACAAGCTGCTTCCACTCTTACGACGGAGGAGTGCGAACACGGCAGCCACTTGAACATACACAAGGCTCCTACTACTAGGCATGTGCAAGGGTTCATACGCCAAGATTACACAATCTTGTTGCTAGTGTAGTAAGATATGACGATAACAAAATGATGTTGTGCGATGTCAACTATTCCTATATGTAACATAGTACCGCTTTTTGACAGTCCTACGAGAATGAACGGTGAGATCAATGTTAATGTAACTAGATGCACAACAGACGGAGAGTACGGTGCTACAAAGATCTACCTAAACATGAACCATATGAAGCACGAATAGTGTTAGGTGTGGTGTATGAAGGGTGCACGGGATGGGGAGCAAAAGTTCCCTTCTCGACCCACTTTTGGGTGTTTGGCAGAGTGCATGAAGGGTGCAGGAGTCCACACTAGTAGGTTGACAAAAATACACGAAGAGGAAACAACTATATTGAGATGAGAATGCAACCAAACACACCCACACGCTTTGTGCTATAGTGACTGATCTCGCACTGGCTCGAGTTTGATCCAACGGTCATGTTGCGCCGAGACATGGACATGCCCATGCAGTAGGGCGCCTAAACACCACCGAAGTCCCTCCGCTTCTCGAGGCGCACGACGCAGTGATGCAGGTGCAACCGCAGAGCCCGCCTTTCCCGGCCGACGGGAGCCAGCTGGCCCAAGACGGCGCCCAATGGCACGTAATGGATTCCGGTGACGGAGCCGGAAAGGATTCGCCTGCGCAATGGCGACGGCAGACGCAACCCTCCTTGTCCAAATTTCAGCCCCCACCATCGCAAGGTGGAGACGGCTCAGCTCCTCGAAGATATAGGTGAAGAAGGAGACCAGGTCAGGAAGCCGCAGCTCGTTCAAGTCGACCGGGTGGTCGAACGGGTTTAGCCCGATGGCCGGCATCGTCGCACTCGCACGACGGTAGGCATCACGCAACCGCAACACGTGCGTGGCAACTTGGTTCACCAAGTGGCTGAGGCGATCCTGGACCTCATCACGATCGGCCGCTGCCAAGCCCCAAATTGCCCCTCACGACTCCATCGTGATCTCCCCGCCGCAGCAACACCGCCGACGCCTCGAGCATCTTTGTGGTGGACGCCGCCGCTTTTGAAGCTCTGTGAACTCCCGCACATAACGGAGGAGCATGGCACTCCTTCCTCCTTGAGCTCATGGAGCTCCACATCCTTGGCCCCGAGCTCGTGATCCTGGCATGGAGCTCCCTGTGTCAGCGCCTCACCTCGACCATGGATTCGCGCTGCCATGGCAGCAGAAGCAATGGGGAGAGGAAGCAAAGGCGGCGAAACGGCAAAAGGCAATGCAATCTACGGGAAGGCGGAGGGGGCGGGGAATCTTTTGGTTTTCACCATGGTAAAACACCAGTCGACGACTTCTCACATCAAGGAGCAGTGGGTTTTTATAGGCGGAGTCATCATGACTAATTGCTGCCGCGCCTGCTCCCATCAATCAAAAAATTTAAAATCCTGCCGCACGTGCTCCCGTCAATCAAAGAATTAAAAATCCTGCCGCACCCAAACACCAGAGCAACGCGGTGGATATTTAAATTTACATGCCGGCAAGTAAATAAAAAAAGGGGTGAAAAAACAAATGTGGCGGTGGCCTAGCTAATCGGTCGAACTAGCTCAACTAGCTAGCCATCGTGCTTCACTGATGTACTCGGCGGGAAAGGTGGTCTTTCATGAGTTGACGACTCATTTACTTGCTTCGCGCCACGCACCGAGGAGGACCCAGAAACGCGCGGTAGGGCGTCCCCACGCCAGAAGAATATATGTGTGAACCACCCGGAGGACCCTCAAACCGCGCGGTAGGGTGTGCTATGTCTCGCATGGAGGAAAATGTGCGTGTAAAAATATATCAGACGACGTAGTACCTATGGTTCGACCTCGGGACCCGGCCAGCCGGTCGAAAACACCCCACTAGCCACACAGCTTCATCATGCAAACGTGGTACGGAGGATAGATGTGGTTAGCTCCGTCTCGACCACCAGCCACAACGCCTCTTGTTCTAGGCGATTCTTCTATTTTCCAAGATTTTTTAGTTGTAATAACACCACGGCAAGCTAGCGCCGCCTTCGTGTGTGCCCGCAAAGGTTAGATGATGGAGAGAAGAGAGATTGAGATCGCAGACCGGACCCACCAAGAAGTGAGACAACGGTCATGCACGTGTTGACGAGGCACTCCCTCTACTCTACTCAACGAAAGTACTGTGATAAAAATCAAGTTATGGGACAAAGCCAACAACCGCTCATTTTTTCAAAGCTATCGACTTACGCTTTGTAGTCCAAGTTGCCGCTCAATCTCTGCCTTTCGTCAGATTTGTTAGTTTTAGGTCCAAATTTGATTAATGACAAGTGGGACCCCCAAAGCAGTGTTGTTCCGATATTTCAATGTAGGATGGCTTTTTGAACAAACACTTTGCGCGGTTAGACAAGTAATGGCACGAGTTACACGTATTTTGCAAGTTTACGAACAAAATGACAGCGGCATAGAATATCACATCCACCCCTCAAGCAGCTTAGATACTATGGTGATACGAAGTTTTACACCGCTGGAAGTGAGATCCAATGGCTTGGGAGTAGTCTTTGTAATTATGCGCACTTCCAAACTCTCCAAAGGTTTTTTTTGCAAATAAAACATTCAGTTCGTGGTGTGCCGCCGCATCTTCGATCCAACGGCTCCCGGTGCTCATATTAGGTGCTCCCCGTAGCTTAATTCCCCGCCACGGTGATATGAGCATCTAGGTCAGATGATCGCTGATCGATGGCACATGCGTAGTACTTGTACTTTCAAGGCATTTCCCAAACTCTATCACCGTATATTGTAAAAACATTCAAACCTCCTAATTGGGCCATTAGATCTCGGTGAACTCATATCACCATAGAATCTACGATGCGGAGCACCTCATACTCTCCCGCATGAAAACATAAGGTGCTATCGCAGCTTGGATGCTACGGTGATACGAGCTTGGAGGTCGCTTTGATCTCGAGATCCAATGGCATCTCGAAAGCAGTCTTTGTGCTTGTAAGCGATGTCGAACTCTTTTGGGGCTTTTCTCGCAAAAACCATTCGAACCAACCGAGGAGGTGTTGGGTCACAAATCCCACGCCTCCGAAGAGCTTGTATCACCAAAGCATCGAAGGTGTGGTAGCACCTGATATTCTTACAGACAGGAGAATATGATGTCCTCCTTCATCTTAGATGCTACGGTGATACGAACTTCAGCCGAGGTCGCTGGATATGGGATCAAAGGGCATCTAAGTAGTTTTTGTACAAATTGTGTGGAATTCTCAAACTCATCAAGGTTTCCTACAAAATATTAAGACACATCATGTGAGCTGCTATATCTCAGATCTACAAGCTCCAAGCAACTCAGATCGGCATATAGCATCTAAGGTATAAAGGCACATGATATTCTCTCTGGGAGGAGGGGTGGGGGTCCACAACCAACTGGGTGGTGGGGGGGGTGGGTACAAATATAATCTAAACAACCCTAAATAGAGCTCCACAATTTTATCTAAGGTCTAGGGGTTGACCCCCGACAATCATAGCTCCGCCTAAACATAACATTTGCATGTACTGTAGTACTAGACTTAATATTCATCTTTCAGTTTCATGTTCATTTTAAATATTGAATTGAGGACCATGGATGTCTTACATTTTACTCCCTTAGTTCCTAAATATTAGTCTTTTTAGAGGCTTCAAATGGACTCGCACATACGGATGTATATAGACATATTTTAGAGTCTAGATTCACTCATTTTGCTCCGTATGTAGTCACTTGTTGAACTCTCTAAAAGACTAGTATCTAGGAATAGAAGGAGTATTTTTGAATTCGTGTCATACATGCATGGTTTGGAAAAATAGATGCACTATAGTTATTGGATTGTTGTTGTGTTCATGCGTGTGTGTCCCTCTGTGTATGTGTGGTCATATGATTAATACATACAAAGTTTTCTCACCTCCATATTGTTCATCTTTTAAATTTGAATCTGCATTGCAAAACTTACTAGGGATACCAATGCAAATGTGAAATCCACGTTGAGATCACTATATCACAAACTCACTCTAATTCAACAACTCTTCATAAATCAATTACCACGTTGAGATTAGTATTTGCAAGGAAAATACGGGTATTGTAATACACATAGATTCGCTCAGAATTTAAAAGGTTCCTTTCAGATTCTCGAATGGTAGGACCCAACGGCGCATCAGCCGCACCTTGGCTCGTGGTCGATCCTAAAAAACCGGGCTCGTGTCCTTCAAGTGGCGTCGTGGTACGCACATTAGGCAACCCCAACCAGTCGAGCCTCGGTGTTTCAAGTCGAAATATCTGGTGGCCAGAATTCCAGCCCTAGGAAATTCCCCTCATGTTCCCGGTCCATAATGACTACCGATGAACAGCGGAGGGATGCTTTAGTAACTAGACAACGTTACCTACCGTGTCGAGCACGGTTCAATTCCCTCGATGCCGCCGTCAAGGTCACCCGTCAACCGCATTGCCTAGTACTACTACTACTACTACTACTACACCAGGATGAACACGTAATTGAGCCCGCTTGTTCGCGTTTAGTACTTGAGTTAATATATCGTGCAATGCAATCGGGTAACGGAGGGATTATCCTTTTACTCTGCATATATAACTTGTCTGAAGTATAACTAAGCAAAATGTTTGACCAAATCCTTTCTTAAGAAATATAACAGGACAAATGTACGGCTTGAAAATTTATTGCATGATGCAGGTTATGATATTGTTTCGAATCCTGGATCTTAAATTTCAGAAAATCCAAAAGTGAGCATAAGTTCTTGAAACTGAGCATGGTCGCGTGATATGGCACAAATATTACTTTGCAAGTTTTTTCTTCAATTCGAGACAAGCTGCTTATGACAAGTTGCACAAATGAAGAGCCAGGGTATTTTGGAACAAAGACCTGTCACGTTAAGGCAAACGCTTTCACTATTGAAACCGTGGGCGTTTACATGCTGCCACGAGTCCCCGCTTCTCATCGGTGTGCCGGGCCCCAAAGCAAGCATGTGAGTCGACGGGAGGTGTGCGAAGCAGGCATCTTGACCGCCATCGAGGCGTCTTGAGAAGACGGCTGTGCAGACTCACCCGAGAGGCGAGCCTTTTGACCAGTTCCGCCGCCCACCGCCGTCCCAACTGCTCCCACTTTTAATGTCGCCGCGCCGCAGTTTAAAATCAACCCCGCACTACCCGGTATCGCTACAATCCTCCCTCTTCCTCTCCGATTCTCCGTCGCCTACCTCCAACTAGCCTGACCTAAACGTGACGCCATGCCGCATCACGATGGTCTGCCCTTAGTGTTCCGGGCTTCGAGGAAGATACCTAGCCGGAGTCTCAAGAACATAAGGCGCTTTGGGACGAGCTTGAACTGCCTTGCGGGAAGACGCCGCGACCGCCCCGCCCTGCCCGGCCTCAGCTCCGTCACCGATCGCGCCAGCGCCCATCCCCTGCGGGCATTGATGGGCTAGGAGCCGCACATTGTTGCCGAAGCTTTATGCCACGGGGTTCCACGAGGTCCCCGCCGACTTTCACGCACTGCACCTGCCAACAGATGCGCTGCAGTAATCGACGCTGGCACACCCGTGGCGGTGCCCGTGCACCTGCCAGCAGATGCGCCAAGACGCAGCATCGACAAGGCATTCGCCGGTGCTCGGGCACACGAATGTCTCCGCCATTGCCGTTAGCGGCCTGTCCCCTCACGCTGGTGCGGTTTCTCGCCGCATGGATGGCCGCCACGACCGCTTCCTTGCACCAACGCCACGCTTCCTCCTCCCGCCAGCTGACTTCGCTCAAGTCCGTAACATTCTTCCTTGAAGCTAGGCCAATGTCCGTGAGAGTACACAAGAACGGCGCGAAGACGCCGTAGCCGCTGGTCGCAAGGGTCTGACGACACCAAGCACGGCAGAGGAGCCGCTTCCCACCGCGAGACGCCCCGCCGCCGCGTAATCTAAATTTGCCGCCGAAAAACGTTCGGATTGCCATTCTTAAAATCCAAACGCTTATCATTTCCGCTATTTTATATCGATCATCGTATAATTTAAAGTCGGAGTCATCTTGAACGAAATGTATGGTTTGATTGATTGAATGTTCTGCTAGAGCCGTATCAAATTAAATATAAAATGTCATCAAGCCACATGTATTCCTTGTCATCCAACGACCTAGAGTGCTTCAATGTCGAGCGCTCAACACGTTTAGCGTGCAGTTAATTTCATGCCAAGAATAGTGGTAATCACATGACAACATACAAATAATATCCGCATGCACTTCATATACTTCCAAATTAACGTGCATTGCACGTACACACTGACTAGTGCTGCTAGTACATGAAACTGGTCCCGTGACTTGTGAACGCGTCCAGATATGGTCAACGGCAACATCGCCCATGAGTTCTTCCTGTTTGCCCGTCATGCCTAAATGCGTAAGGGGAGGAGAGAGGAGAGCACACATGGAACCCACCAAGTAAGTGAAGGCGAATAGTACTAAAAATAATATTACATGTTATCCATTAATTAGGTTGTGGTAATATAAAAACATTATGTGCACAAAGGGGTACAACAAACATTGCTATTCTATGTATGTTGCCTATCGACGCGGCGGCTTGAAGGCCCGGTCGCATGTTAGATCCTCGTCCTTTATTTTTTAATTTGTATATGGGTCCAAATTTGTTTCATGACATGTGGGCCCCTCGGTGTATAGTTTGTAGCACTTTAATTTGTGGGTCGAAATTTGTTCCATTCCAAGTGGACTATCGGTGTGTAGTTTTGTAGGTTATTTATAATAATTAAAGAGAACAACATAGTTTTTTCAATAATACCATGGTGCAACGTTGAAGGCGAGAAAGGACGTGCGAGAGAGCGATGACCGAGCCAGAGGGAAATCAACTAGGGGAGTTCCGTGGGTTGCAACGGTGTTCGGAGTAGTTGTGGACGAATGCTACGAAATTATAATCTAAACCGACCGGAATAAATGCCTACACAAATTAATCCAAGGTTGGAGTGCCCCTCACAATGTAAATAGCTCCGGCTTTGCGAGGGATGGAGAGGTAGTAGCTTCAACGCGTGGAAGATATGGTGTGAGAAAGCGAGGTCAATCGAGAGACATATAGATAGAGAGATAAAGTGAGTGTGGTCCAACGTTCATTGAACAAATATATATGCTCTGGAGAGATATTGTCCGATTGAGCTTTTGGTAAGGGTGAGGGCTGTAAGATAGAGCTTGAGAGATTATCCAGTCATAGACGTGTAGATATATTTTTGTGCGTGGGAGGAAGCAAGGTCAACCGATCACATAGGGTCGCCGTGCGATCGAAAGAGTGAGACGGGTTGGAGAGAGTGACCTAGATAGACGATGCGTGAGAGAGTACAATGTGAATAGGTCGAATTGGGCTCAAACATGGTGATATATCATTTTGTCCGAGAAATAGCGAGGTCAATCGAGACATACGGAGAGAGAGAGAGAGAGAGAGAGAGATTGAGTGAGCGTGGCCCACCATGAGGTCGAAAGAGTGGCGGCGGCTTGGATGGACTGACCTAGATAGACAATCTGCGTGAGAGAGTACAGAGTGTGTCGATCGAGGCCCGAAGAGGGAGATATATCATTTGTGTGTGAAAGAAAACGAGGTTAAACGAGACTCAGATAAAGAGAGCGAGATTGAGCGAGTGTGGCATGCCGTGCCGAAGAAAGAGTGAGACAGTCTCGAGGGAGTGACCTAGATATACAACATGCTTGCGTGCGCACGAGAGGTTGGGGGGCTAGATAGGCAATGCATGTATTTAGCACGAGAGGGTGAGAGGGAGAGGGGAGAGAGAGAGAGAGCTCGGCATGGGGTGCAATGGCGGGTGCGTGAGGTAAATACATTTGGTAACAGAGTGGAAAAAGGGGTTGTGTAGTTGAGAGACTTAGAGATCGAAACATGGAGAGAAAGAATGAATGTGTGTTGGAAACCGATAGCTTCCTAAGGTGGTTATGAGAGGAAGATTGACCGATCTGAGGGAAGTATGTAGCGTTTGTGCTTGGGGGGAGGGCTAAAAACAACATTTGAATGTACATAGTACGAGACTTAATATCGATGTTTAAATTCGGTGTACATTGTAAGATTTGAACCGAGGACCATGCATACGGGTAATTATTTCGAATTCATGCCATACTAAGTTTCGAAAAGTTGACATTGACTCAATTTGTTGTGCTATTTTGTAGGTCATATGTTTGAATCCATCCAAAAGTTTTCTCACTACCATGGTGTTCATCATATACATATGAATTTGTATTAAAAAAGTAGCATGGATACAGTGAAATGCGAAATCTATGTTAGAATTTGAGATCTCTACGTGACACACACTCTAATTCAAAAATCTAACTACGTGACACACACTCTAATTCAAATAACTAATTATGTGACACACACTCTAATCCACGTTAGCGTGGGTACGTTTCGATTTTTTTCAAATAACTCCTCATTAATTAATTTATAGTACTCCTCTGTTCACTTTTATAAGACCTTGAAGAATTTCGCATAATGTGCAAAACAGTTCATTTTAAGTTGTCTGAAACGACTTACAAAAGTGAACGGATGGAGTATCTCGTTTCGAATGACTAATTATTGCAAGGAAAACACGGCCATGGTAATACATACATATTCGTTTGCAAATGAAAGAAGATTCGTTTGCATTCTCAAATGTAGGCGCACCAGGCGAGACTAGGAGTGATAACGGTGTGGGCCATATTTGCTCGGTGCCTTAAAGGCAATCTGCCTTTAGGTGGCGACATGTGGGCCAAAGAACTGTTGGGCCCACATGTCATGGATTACAAAGGCAGGTGCCTTAAGGCACCGAAGCATAGTCCTGTCGGAGTGGTCGCGTGTGTCGGATGCACACGTAGCACCCAGCCACCCACCCTCCCCCCAAAAAAGGACGACGACAATATAAGTTCGCGCTTCCACGCTTTGATTGAAATATCCGCGGCCCCAATTCCAGCCCTGCAAAATCTCTCTTCTCCACCGTCCCCTTCCGCGCCCAGATTGCTCAAATCCCTAATTCGCCACCAACCCTTGAATTGCCCCTTGTCTCGCTCTCTTTCCCCACCGTTTCCCCACCTCGCATGAGACGACGACGACGAAGACAACGATCGCACTTCACCACCGCACCGGAGCTACCTCATCTACGCCTCGTCCACCGCAGACCGGGTGGTCAACCGACAACGCCGGGCCGCCGCATAACCGACGCGTGCCTCACAAACACCTAGTTCCACCGCATCGTGTGTGCATCACCGACGCCCGTCTCCCACTCACGGGCTATTTCACCGAAAGCACATCGTCGCACCTCCGCCCGAGGCCGTTGGGGGCTTCACCAACGGTCTCGCCCATCGCATCATAGCGCCCACCGCCACTCAAGATCTGCATCCGTATGCTGCCAGCCAACACCAGCCAGATCACCCTCAACGGCTCAAGTGACCCGCACTCTAGCTAGGCGAGCATGCCCAAACGCCGGCCGAACTAGGTATCCACATCGCCACTCCCTTGTGCACCTGTTCGGACGATGTTTGGATATCCTTTCACCGCTCTCTTAGCTTACACGCCTATGCAACTCGACTTTAACTCTTATTTCTTCCGGAGATATCATCCGGAACAAGCAAATCCATTTTTAGCCAAGCATGACAAGCGCTCACGGGATCTGGTACACATCCTCAAGACACCTCAGTATAACCTTGTATGTATCATCCTCCCAGACAACATCAAGGTGGATTCCTCTTATTTGATCAACCATTCGCCGTGTGAAAAATGCAGAGGGGGATGCAAGGAGCACAAGGCCTGCACATCCAAGCAAGTGGTAACATGGACTTGTACATCGAACATCCGAAGCGTAAGCAGAGCTGCAGTGAGCCTGTACAATGAGCTAGCGTAAGTCCCTGCATTTCATTTAATTCGTACTGGCATTCGTGTATGATTTGTGTGCAGTGGCTAATCCACGACTTCAAGTTACTAGGGGCGAATATTTAACTTAAAAAATATGAAGGCACTTGCACTCCGGAAATCAACATAACTAGAGAAATGTGAAGCTACATGCACTTTGAAAACTAGCTAATGATCCAAAGTAGTTCAGATTATAAACACTAAATGATGCAAGATCCAAAAAACACATAATGCTGCATGGTGTACAAGGACTACAAAAATGGCTCATACCTGCTTGAATTATTCGTTCTCTCGCTGAAAATATCGAAGTGTAATTGCACGATAACCAAAGGCGCAAACCGCATATCAATATATCTATCCTCGCATAAGTATGCCACTAGTTTCAAACAACAGATTAGAAAAATATTTATGCTATGTTGTCATGACACGGGACTTTACGGTAGATGGCCTCGACGTTTCCTCAAGCTATGAAAATGCACTATAATTTGCTTGTCATCAATGCCCTGCAAATATCCTGCCTCTCTCAATATAGTAGATCATCATTAGACACTAAATCCTTCAATGAGCTTGCAAAATGCTTGCATTAGATCCCTCATTAGACACTATATGTTCATCACCGTGAGCATGTAAAATGTTTGCATCAAATCCTTCATTAGCGATCTGTTCATTAGACACTTCTGGCTCAAGAACAACATGAGCTTGTATGTTTGCACTGGAAACTTGATTAGATACATCAGATTCGATTCAAGATTGATTGGGGGAGTTATAAAATAAGTAGAAATTGGTTTCATTTTCTCATAGATTCCCTACATACAAGCAGTTTTACAACACCGCCAGGTTTAACTATTGGCCAGAAATTGAAGAGTTGAATTAGATATAATCAGGGATGTGATGTACCGCTCGCTGGCGCATGCTACTCTTGCAAAGCTGCGATTGTCCGCTTATGCAGCAAGCTCGATGTGATGCCCGTGCTGCCGCCGCTGCCTCCCACGCAGGCTACACCTGTGGTTGGATCTTCATCTTGTTGTCCTTCCGCTCACTTGAAGCTTCAAATGACCCGCACTCCAACGAGGGCGCCGAGGAAGTGCTGTGGTCGGTCTGGCCCAAATGGCGTCTAGGTTAGGAGCGAACCAGACTGGAGGCTGGAGCGAATGAATTGGGATTTTTCCTGCTATCGATCGATATGGGAGGCGCTCGGTTGGGCCGCGAGCCTGCTATAGGGCCTACCTTGCACTTATGTTATTGGCCCATCCAAATTGAAACCTTTTTCTTCATTTTTTACATTATGCGCTTTCGTGCATTGGGACGAACAAAACTAAGCGTGGGCCAACCTGGACGACTCAAACTAGGTGCACACTTTCCAGCCCACCGAGGCGGCCGCCTTACCAGCCCCTATGGTGGCGTCGCCCCTTTTTGCGTGTATGATTGGATAGTGAAAAATATTCCAGTGGCGCTTTTGTTTTACCCACAGAATGGTTGTATTGCTTGTTTCTATGAACTGAGTTTGCCAATAATGTGAAGGATGCCAGTCTTTTCTTCCTATTGTAGATTGCTTAGATCTCGATATGCCAAAAGTAATCGCATGAAATATATACAAAGAAAATCCAGCAGTGATGTGTTTGGCTACAACTAGTCTGACTACACGTCCTCATATAACATATCAAGGACGCACCATCTTACCAGATTAGCCATTCGACTTACCCATGCAGTGTGGGAAGTAAGAAGTATTGGGACTGCGTATCCAAGCAATTGATGCCATGGACTCCTTCGTACAACCTTGTAAGCGAAAAAGAAGTTGCAGTGTGCCTGTACAAAGAACTAGCGTAAGTTCGGGTTACACCGCTTCTCGGAATTTTAGTTAGCCACTTATTGCAAAATTGTTCAATTATGTTGCTTGGCTTAATTTAGTTTGCTAATGATTACATAATGGCACAACCTCGTTAATCATATTGTAGATCATGCGCCTATCTATGTGTTTGATACTTACTGTTAAGAATTACTCGTTTGCCTTAACTTAAATATCTACTTGTTTGTTTAATCGCATTGCCGCTGCAACAAATGAGTTACAATGATGTTAATAACTACTTTTTAGCATCCAATTGAAACTCTTTAATTCCTTGTATGTTTAACTGGTTTGCCGTTATAACTCCCAGTTGAGATGTTTTGCTAACTTCAACTTGTCTGAATCCAATCGGAACTTTAATGGCAAAACAGGTTAGCCCAAGATCAAAGAGCGAGGTCCCCATGGACGTTGCATCATCCCAAAGCGATGGCACCGCCCAATCGCGTGCATTATGAATTGCCAACCGATGCTCTAGAGGCTAAACTAGTGGTAGAAAGAGATTCTGCTTCAGACTTAGAGATGAAGTTGACATGTTGAGGAAGAAAACAAAGCACAATCACAAGCGGTACTCAAGAAAACCATTAAATATTTGGTGGATTTCAAAAGCGAAGCAAGCCGAGACCACCAGATTGTTAAGGTCCTGAAGGAAAAAAGGAAATTAAATTCCTACTTGGTAAATCATAGGTGAAATGTTCTTTCCATAGTTGAATAACCTTTGTGTTGTCTATTCATGTAATCAATCAAACCATTTGTTTTAGAGATCATGTAATAATTGTTTTTTTTGGTTTGTAATTTTATTTGAGCACAAGTCTGTATTATTTGATAAGACTAGGAGACATTTCATTTGGATTGTTGTGCCGCACCTACAAATATGTTAATCGGGCTGAATGTGCATTCAAGAATAGTAGTAGTATAGATGGACCATAAGTGGCACGATGATCGGAAAGGGCCAAGATGCTGGCTAAAAAAGGATGTTGTTGTAGCCAAAAAAAGTACAAATGCTGGCTTATGTATGTTAGTTGATATTATTGATCCATATACTCTATAAGTGTTTATATGTCCGTTAGTCTTTGTACATTCTTGGTTGATTGACTCGGTATTTGAATCCTGATACATCGCTTGTGTACATATCTAAATGGGAGTACACATTATGTTGTGTGACATTTGAGTTGGACATGAAGTGTTCCAAATATTCGAATTCACCTTAAACTGGATTCTAGTTTCTGAATTTGAGTATCTGCATTTGTAAACCATATTCATATACGACAGTGGAATACGTCTTTGTCTTCCTTTTTAGATAAAAGGCGATAGCCCCACTTTATAAATAAAGCCACCAGGCAGAGTCACAGCCAACCACGAAACCACAGAAGTTTTAACAAAGCCGAAAAAGAAGTGCAGATACAAGGCATCCAACCTAAATGGCACGCAGGCCTCCAAACCAACAGACAAACCACTAAGGAAGATCCCGCCTAGAATGCCGCAGGCCAGGGTGGACGCCTTAGAGATTTCATTCTAGATAGCATATCATTGAAAGCCTCTAGATCCCCATCCTTAATCAATGATCTCCATCTGCAAAAAGATAATGGCTTTAAATAAGCAGTGACCAAGTTAGTTGGAAAATGTGTTCAATAGTGAACTTGTTCCTAGTAGTCCGTAGCGCCCAACAAATCGCATTGACCCAGCCACCATGAAAACCCTCTTAGAATGGCCTACTAGGGAATCGATGCACTATCTCAAATCACCAAAGGAGGAAGGATTCCAATTAACCCCAAGCCAAAGTCTAATGCAACTCCAAATGAATTTAGCCAAAGAGCACCGGAAAAAGATATGCTCAGATTTTCAAGGGCACCGCAGAAGTCGATATGAGTCAGAGCAGGACCATTCCTCTTTAATTGATCACCGCAGGAAGTTTACTGACGGTGAGCTTGCCAAAGGAAGATCTTGATCTTGGGAAGGATCTGGAGCAGACCAAATGTACTTAAACTTATCCATGCGGTACCAACGATAAGTTTGAAATCATACGACTTTTACCGAAAACGCCCAAGAGGAGTGGGGCCAAACCACGGAGTCCTCTTCCTCCGAGAGCAGGGAAGCGGGCAATAAGTCGATGCCAATCTTCCAACTCTCTTTGAGGAAAGAGAGCGTCGGAAATCTAGAACCCAGCCCTGAGCCAAGAGCTCAAAGATAGAGATCTCGGGATCAACACAGAACGAGAACAGAGTCGGGTGGGCCACCGCCAACGTGGTGTCCCCAACCCACAAATCGAACCAGAAACGCGTGGACTTACCATTACGGACAACGAAGTTCACAAGGGACTGGAAAGCCGACCTGATGCTAACCAGCTGGCGCCAGAATTGAGAGCCACCACAGGCGGTAGCGAACATAGGGCTGGAAGAAGGGAAATATTTCGCTTTTAGGAGATTAAGCCAAGCGGGGCGTTCGTCGAGGAACATAATCTTCCACCACCATTTTAGCAGCAGGCATTTATTCATGATTCTGGTGTTAATGATGCCAAGACCCCCCATGCTCTTGGGTCTACAAATGAGATCCCACTTCACCATCCTATATTTATGCTTATTATCTGAGGAATTCCGTAAGAAAACACCCACATGCTTATCGAAGCCCGAAAGTCGTCCCTTCAGACAAAGCAGGTAGAATCCCATAAGGAACATCGGGAGCGAGGAGAGGCAGGAGTTGGTGAGGGAAACCTTGCTCGCCTGGGAATTGTACCGGCCTCGCCACGGCAGAACTCTATTGCCAACTTTAGTTACAACCGACGCAAAATCTTTAGCCAACAACTTAAGAGGGGAGATGGGCAGGCCCAAATATTTCAGAGGAAAAGACCCGAGAGAACAATTCAGAAGGTGTGCCACCCACAGCCTCCACATCAGATACCCCAGTCACAAGAGCCTCGCTCTTAGAGAAGTTGATTTTAAGGCCCGACAAAGCTTCAAAGCGTAGAAGAATAAATTTCAGATTTGTGATGGAATGATCATTAAGCTCCACCAAAATGATGGTGTCGTCCGCATATTGTAAGTGAGAAATGCCATTACGAATGAGATGAGAACTAACAGGCAAAATATGTCCAGCAGCCGCTGCACGAGCCAGAATGCGGGAGAGAGCATCAGCCACAAAGTTGAAAAGCAGGGGAGATGCCGGATCCCCTTGTCTCAGACCCCTACCATTCGCAAAGAAATTATTGGTCTGCCCGTTAACAGCCACCGCCGTATGACCCCCAGAGACAAGTTGCATCAGACGGTGGACCACCGAGCCATCGAATCCCTTGGCCAACAACACTTGGCGAAGGAAGCTCCAACTCACCGAATCATAAGCCTTTTCAAAATCGAGCTTGAGAACCAGAGCCTTGATGTTCTTGCTGCCAAGGTCATGGATAATTTCGTGGAGGCAAAGCACGCCTCGCCCAAAAGATGTATCTTCCCTTAATGAATGCGGATTGGAAAGGGCTAATGACCCGTGAGCGATCGGGGACAGCTTAATGCCCATACCCTTGGCTGGGATCTTAGCAAAGTTGTTAATGAGAGCAATAGGCCTGAATAGGGAAATTAGGTCAGCGCCTTTAACTTTAGGAATGAGAGTAAGGACTGCGTAGTTCAGTCTCGAGATGTCTACAGTCCCCAACCTAAAGCCTTGAATAATAGCCAGGATAAGGCCTTTTAATTGAGGCCAGAATTGCCGGAAAAAAGGGATGGAGAATCCATCGGGGCGAATATTTGCATTATAATTGGCGTAACAGAATCGTCTCGAAAAATTTCGTCCTCCGAAGGGGGAAGTAGAAGGCTTTCATTATCAGCGCTCAAAAGTTGATCACGCGGGGACCAAAAGGACGCAGCCAACTTAAAGCCTAGCTCAGGTTTAGCCGCTAGAAGGTTAGAGAAGAAGGAGACCACATGCCGCAAAATCACCGGTGGGTCAGAAGTCCTGACCCCATCAATAATAAGGCTATCAATAAAGCACCTACGCCGTCTACCATTGGCAAAGAAATACGCCGTGGGCAAGTCCCCCTTGAGGGTCCAGTTGATAGTACCGCGTTGTTTCCAGTAAATTTCCTCCTGCCTATGAATGGCCAACAACGCCTCTTCTAGACCATATCTGGAATGCCATTCATCCGGGGACAACCCAACTAAATCCGCACGTTCGTCCAGAGCGCCAATCTGAGCCACCAGCCTTGCTTTGTCGCGCCTTGACTCAGCAAAGTGATTTTTGGACCAACCTTTAAGGAATCTACGCAGAAAATAAGAGCATTGATGCCAGTCATCCATCGGGCCAAAAGACCGACGGTTCGAAGAAAGGAAGGACAAAATTTTTTGAGCCACCAAACCATTGAAGCCCTCGACTTGAAGCCGTGAAGCATCAAATGAAACCTCGATAATCCCATAGGGCGTGAACCATCATCTAGAATCAGAGGTGTGTGATCAGAGCCAACACAGGCAAGGGCCTTAAGACTAGCATTAGGGAAGAGAGCGTTCCATCTCGGGCAAACAAAAACTCTGTCAAGAACTGAGCGAATGGGGGGGGTTTGATGATTAGACCACGTGTACCAAAGCTCCCACCCTAGGTATCTCACAAATAGCCATATCCCTAATGAAGGCATTGAAAGCATCAGCCAAGGGCCACGAGAAGTTAGGGAGAGCTCTTGTCGGAGGGACGTCAAGCAGATTAAAATCACCCCCAATCAACAGAGGGAGTCGGCAAGATTCAATCTTAATACTAAGCTCATCCAAAAAGCATAAGACATAGCATGGTCAGCGGACCATAAACCACCAAAATTTCCACCAAGGAGTTGAGGGATCGAATGGAGACCACCGTGCTAGCCCAAAAATGCCATGGTCGAAAGCCACGAAATCAAAAGTATCTTTTTGGTACCAAGTAAAAACCCGCCCGAAAGTGACCAGCCGAGGCCACGTAATTCCAATGGAATCTGTCTATCCCAGCAATAGCCGATAATTCACTAGCGTAAAAGGAAGATTTGAAAGTCTCGACAAGGCCAATAAAATCTACATTCTCGATCGAACTAGGTCCTTAAGCTGGTCTCTCGCGCCCCCTAACACGTAAAACCTCTAACGTTCCAGAAAAATGCCTTCATTTATACGACAAGTTTTTGATACGGAGACTCGACCTGCTCGGGGCTACGCAGGATTTTGAACGTTTCCCTACCCCGCGTTTAGAAACCTTCGAGGGAGCATGACTCCTATCATCTCCCCCCTCGTCCCCACCAGCCACCACCAATGGGGCGCCCGATCCCTCCCTAGCCTCCTTGGCTTTCGCAATATCCGCCTGAGCGATTTCATTCGCCCTAATGATACCACGAATAGACGAAGGAGAACCCAAACTAGAATCTAAACAGATACCCACATCGTTTAAAATATTAAGCAGGTGCTCATCCGATTGAGAAGGAGAACTAAACGAGCAGAGAGGGAATCGTGGGGGAGGGAAGGGAGGAAAGGACGAACCTGCAGAGGGCAGATCCATAGCCGCCCGCCGCAAATTTGATCGACCACCCGCTCACCATCTGGAGACACGGCCACTCTTGCGAGCCGTGGGACGGCAGCGAACGACAGAACGGGTTATGCGGCATATCGGGAGAAGCCGCAGCAGAAGACGGACCCGAGGCCATACCCAAATCAGCCTCCAGCCGTCGGCAGAGCCCAGCCGCAGACTGCCTAGAGTCACCAGAGGCACGGCTCTTGGCGGAGAACTTCTTGACTGAGGATTTCTTCTTCTTTTTGAGCGCCGCAGGACCCGCCGGGGGAAGATCTTCAATGCCTGACAGGGAGGGAGAGGCAGGGCGAGCAGGGAGGTTGGAGCACACCGCCGAGAAAGGCGTGCCCTTGGACCCACCAGCAGCCGCCTCCTCCCCACCCAGATCCGGCGCCGAGCCCTGGACCCCCTTGCCAGCCGGCGTGCTCTCCTTGAGCATGTCCTGATCTTCAGGAGAGAGGCCATCCCACTCTGACTGGGTGAACCGAGGATCAGACCCGTGCATGGAGTCATTGGGGCAGCCATCCCCCTCCTTGCTCTTGTCGCCATTGTCAGAGGCCGGAGGCGGGGGAGGAGGAGGAGGGGACACCGGGCCTGAGGCCCCCTCCACCCTCACACGGAGCCGGAAGCCACCAGTCGCAGTGAAGACATCGAGGGAGCCATGAATGCACAGGGGGTCGACGCACCAGACCCGGAGCCGGGCCGGCCCCAGGATCGCCAAAGATTCTTGGTCAACATCAATGGGTTTGCCAATAAGAACTCCGAAGGCCATCAGGAAAGCCGTGGTACGCATGCTCGGAGGGACATCTTCTACCAGCACCCACACATCAGACAAGGACGATATAGATTTGGATCCATTAGAGGCCGCTTTTACCGAGACCACGAGATGATTCAGAGGCAAAGTGAAGCTAGAGCAAGAAGATATCATCCGAAGGCTCTCTTTAGAGGGGAAAGTCGCTGCAAACTCGAACTCGGAGAGTTGGCGGATCTGCCAATCCCATCCACCCTCGTCCCATACCTTAAGCTCATCGAGAAGGATCTGAGGAGAGATGCGTTTATCCTGGACGGAGATAATGCCAACATTGGACAGGGAAGGGATGGGGGCAGCCTCAGGGATCTCCCTATCAAGAGCGAAGAACGAGCATCCAGGAAGACCGGTGCCATAATGAACAAATGAAGGAGGCTTGACACGGTTCTGACAGTCCACCGTAAGGTGGCCGTCTTCCCGGCAGATGAGGCAGAAGGGAGGGTTTTTACACCGCGATTGGAAGTGGCTAGGTCGATGACACGCAAAGCAGGTGAGGATGGGGTTGGAGACTTGGGATTGGGGAGGGATGTGACCACGAGGAGGAGGAGGGAGGATGCCATCCCCAGCCGCAGTAGGCCCAGAGTCGGAGCCCCGCCTCGCCACGCGGCCGACGGGACGCCGAGCCGGAGCCCCCGATGCACCTCTTGGGAAGAAGCGGGGACGCCTCAGCCTTGAGCTCAAGACAGAGCGCCGCCCGGGAGCAAAGACTCACGGAGGGGGGCGCCAAAGCTGGTCCCGACGAACCTCCGACTCGGCCGCCACCACCTCCTGTGGACCAGCCACCAAGGAGCACCGTATAGGAGAGGGGGGCGCCCGACGGGTTCCGACTAAGCATGAGGAGACACACTAACGGACGCCGGCCACTCCGCCTCCCGAGCGATCGAGGCTGAAGCTGCCAGCGGAGAGCCGCCTCATACCTCCAGATCCGCATCCACATCGCCAGATCCACAACGGCCCCGCTTCTGCCCGGAGATCGCCTCACTTGAGGACGCACGGGAGCGGTCCATCGCCGCCACCACAGCAAAGGGGAGGGAAAGGGGAGGAGGGGGAGCAGATCTGCCGAAGCGCCGGATTGGGAAACGGTGGCGGAGCAGATCTGAAGAGGAGGCAGGAAACCCTAGGAATGGGGGAGCCGCACCTCTCCGCACCCATAAGTACCCCGACCGAGCCAGGCCCGAACCGGTACACGGCCTAACAGAAGAGGTGGGCTGGACCTGGGCCGCCCGCAGCCCAGGGTCCACAGAAGGAAGAGAAGGGAATTCAGAAAGAGATGCCAGGGCCAATGCCGAAGCCGGCCCACCAGGCCCAGCAGCACCCACCGGGGCCCGCACCACAGGAAGGGGCAACAGCGCCGCCCCCGCAACCAGATCTAGGGTTGGGACCGGCGCCGGCGCCACCATCACAGCGGACGACGAACTTCGCGCCAGACGCGAACCCATCGGAGAGGGCGAGGCGACTCGGCGCATAAGCAGCGCCAATCCAAACACGGGGACCAGCACGAAGCATGACGCCGCCCGCGCGAGACACGGCGCCACCCATCCGACTCCACGGAAGGCCGAACTGGCCGCCCCCGCCCACCGGGCGCAAACTTGCGCCGGCGAGCGGCCGCTGCAGCCACGGGGGGAGAGCACGCCGGGGACGAGCGCGGTGGGGAGAGGAAGCCTCGAGAATCCGAAGTGAGCCGTCCGAATCGAGAGCCCAGAACTTGTTAGCCCGAAGAGGGGCGATGAGGATAGAGCGAGGAGTAGAGGCCAGAGAGCAAGAGGGTGTTGCGCGGGGTGCCGGAGCGGAGCCCGGAGGAGAGCGCTGAGGGGATGGGGAGAGGGAGGATGCACGAGGCCGGGGCGCCGCCGGAGCTACGCCAGTCACCGGAGACGCCGCGAGGGGGAGGGGAGAGGGAGGGTAGGGAAGAGCCATCCGCACAAATTTTCGAGTCCGTACTCTTCGGCCGCCCAAGCTGATTATCCCCTGACTAGCTTGTCGTCCTTTTGAAGATATATAAAAACACATAGGATGATTTATAAAGATTCATATAGGAATATAAAATGGATTCGAATTTAGTTTCCAGGGTAAACGTGGATGCTTATTGTCCCAAAATTCGAAAGAAGCAGCAAAATGTCCATTCCCACGTCGGCTGCCCGAAGCCAAGTGTTTGGGAGATGGAAATTACTGTCTACCCATTACACGGACAATCCATCGGCCCGATTTCCACTGTTCTAAATAGGGGTAGGTTAGTAACTTCAATTAGACGTGACACGACCGCCTCTGAGCCCATTCCGGCCACGGTGGGCGTCAAACATGACAAAACACATTTGATTCAAGCTCGTCGAAAGACCTCTGTTTCTCCCTCCATTCCCCATTCATACACGGTGGGCGGCAAAACAAACTCGACTCGGCCGAAATCGATGTAGGCCAATATTTTCAATAGGGGCAGGTTTGTAACTTCACTCGGGCGTGACACAACCGCCCTACCCGTCACTCCGTTCATACATCGTGGGCGCCAACCATGGGCGCCAACCACCCTCTCCTCGCCTCAAATCGCCTGGGCAAATATTGGCGAGATGCTAGATTACCGTCCTATCCCCAACCGACGAGACGTCCAAATTTTAAACGGGTCTAAGTTCAAACTTTCCCATATTTCAGACAAGCGCGTCCCAAAAACATGGTTCCCGCACCTCTCCCTCCATTTTCCCATTCATACACCGTCCGGCGCTTAGAACACCCCATCCCCACACCAACCTCCGTCTGCCACCCCATCCATCGCCGCCGTACTCCACCACATCCATCTCCACCGTCCTCCACCATGCCGGAGCGCCTACCAAGACCGCGTCGTCCACTGCTAGAGATGGTCGTTTCTCATCCACGGCGACAGACCAATAGCCTTGCATCGCGTCCTCTCACTTCATCGGCACTGTCGTCCTCTTTGCCGTGGCCGCACACGCGACCTTCTCTTCCACCGCAACGGGACTTATCCCCCGATGCACCCGTCTACCGTTGCAGATCTGCTTCAACGCCACCGACAGCCATCGCACCCCTGATGCCTACACGGCGCCGCGAGAGAGGTGGTACTTCATATCTCCTCAATTTTTTTATCTCAACCAGAAAATAGATCTTAACTTGATTACTCTACTTTCTTTTCAGCTCTTAGAATTTAGTTCTTAGTTCGAAGCAAACAATGGATGCTAAATATCATTTCTCCGCTTGCGGTTTCAAATCTACCATGGCACAGCCATAATACGGTTTAATTGATCATGCTTAGGGTTTAATTGATCATGTTGGTTCCGTGGTGGTTTCTTTAATAGAAATCGGAGGGAAACCCTCTTTTGCTAAAAAAATATGCTTAGAGTTTCCCCCTTTTATGATCACTATACGATCAGAATACATGCTTCGTGTCATAATAACACTGCTCCACCATCAAGCTAAACAAGCTTAGTTGTTCAAATCTGAATCGATATTATTAAAACAGAGTTGTTTAATTGGTCAGCTAAATGTTCCTAAATTAGTTTCGAAAATGCATGTTCGCCACTCAGGTGTGTATCTCTACAGGGTGCCCATGGTGGGCCGGCCCACCCTGTGATTTTGGGTCGTCCCAGTCCCCGATTCCCCTCTATTCTTCTGCGCGCTTCCGATCTCTACTACTTGACTGCCTGCCTCACTGACTTGTCATCCCAGACGGCATGACTCTAGGAGGAGACGCGGACTAACAGGAGGCTAGGAGCCGCTCGCCCTAACAAGCGTCACCACTTGCGGCCTCGGCGCGCCGTGCCCTACCTTCCCCAAATTTGTTGTGGCTCAGCGTGCAGCACCCACCAAGCCAACCCGATTTATCCCGAGATACGCCCTCAACACTCGCCAGCCCACTCCTCATCACCCATTTTCTAATTGATTCATTACTCATTAGGCGGACTGTCATTAGGGTTTGTTGTGTAAGGATTACTACCTACACTTAATGGTTCAGATGTATTTCGGTAATCTTTAGTACCTCTAAAGTTCACAGGGTTTTCAAAATTCCGGCCCTCAGAATGTAAACTAGTCATTTTGGATTGTTGGTCGTAGTGACATTGGCCCAGATTACTACTGCAAGCCAGGTTTGTTGACAATTTTACTTGTCTATCTTACTCATCCGATATAATATCCAATTATTCACGTCGATTAGTTGCAAACAATAAGTGCTAGATAAACTTCTTCATTCAGATTTTGGACGGTCTCTTACTACAGTTACAATTCTGCTTACTTGTCCTAATAAGCTCACAAGTAAATGATTGATTCACTACATCTATGCTTGTCTTCTCATATTTGTTGTCAATATTCTTTTAGGGTGGACCACCCTGTTTCTAAATACTGGAACCATAGACATGAGTGAATAGTATTTCTCTATGTGATCTCTTCCATCATGTGTGGGTAACGAACACTACATTGCATAGCAAGAAAGTGTCATTTCCAGCTTTTACATAGGTTTCGATCTTTTACATGTAATACAATCTACCTACTTGCTTTGTGTCGCACTACCAACACTCCACCCTTGAAGCTAAACATTACGCCACTCATAATTGCTTAGTTTATTTGTTCAAATACGAATTTCATATGATTCTAATGTTCCTACTTCAGTTTTGAAATGTGTGCCTGCCTGTTATAGAGACATAAGGGGTTTGTATTTATGTGTGTGGTCTGGTCAGCACGGTTGGGGAGGTGAACTTTGCATATGCAGGGGTTTATAGGGAGACACTCTCCGAGTTGAATCCGCAATGCATTCCATAGATAATCTGACTACTTTTTATGTTTTCATGAATCTCAGATTATGAACAGCATCATAATGATTATGAGCTTGCGCGCATGAAAAGAATAAAGCAGAACAATGCCATGGCTGTCAAACTTGGCATTAAGGGACTGAAATCAAGTCTGGATGCAACGCAATGCAAACTCTCTCCACCTACAGATTCATGCTCAGAATATGATCCTAACAATGTTTCTGAGCTAGAGGGAGACCTAAGTCAATGTAGCTCCCAAGTGGAGGAGTCAGAGGAAGATACCCTATCTTATTCACCCATCAAGGTACTTGCTCTAACTTTCCAAGGTTACATTGCTTGCACATATCTTGCAACTGATGCTTTGCATTGCTTCTACTTTGTTAAACTGCCATTAGCTTAGTTTACACATCGTGTATGTGAATACGCCCTGCCTATCCATTTTCGAGACATATTCCATCTGTCATCATACCATATTTATCCATTCAAATGATGTTCTTGTGTATCGACGCTCAAAAGGAAGAGGGCGATTGTCGATCGTGGAGGAGCACAAGCAAAGTATTTGGAAAAAGTAGTGGCACCTCGATAAATCAAATAGCCCATTAGGTGTAGTTGCAATATCACCTGACCCACAAAATACCCCAACTCTAGCAGACTCTAGCCCTACTACATCGGGTCATTTCGATGCCCCAACTCACAGACCCCAACCGCAAGAAACAAAGATGATTATGCCAATTGACATAGCACCACTGCACGACGCAAAACCCCATTCCAAAGAAAGAGTACACCAAATCCAGCTACAAATCCTTTTTGAACCGTAGAGAGCCCCAATTGCTGCAAATAGGACCCCTGTTCCATTTCTTCCCGCTTTAGAAGACGAAGCTTATGTTGTTGTCAGAACTTTGTGCGCATCTTTCCTTCATGGAAAGATTATACCGCAGACACGGAACAATTTCCGCCTTCCTCCGCAACTTACGCGTAAGTAATGTACTAATGTTATTCATGGTCATTATCGTGCATATGTTTCTGCCGACGTAAGACACAAGATTTCATTCTTTTAAATAACCGAGGAGCAAACCGGATTGTGATGACGAGCAAGGGTTGGTTGCGCTTTTCAAGCACTCGTTGATGAAGTATCGTTCCTACCGAGGCAAGCGCACTTCGATGGCAAGCCTCCTCAACGAAATTTCTGTAAAGTCTCCGGTGCTACATTTATCCGACGGTGATCGGAATAATCTTGTTACACATTGGTCTCGCTGCAGCGTAAGGTATCTGTTTATGATATCACATCACAATGTGAACTACATTTCTACATTTGCCTTAATGTCTCACTTGTACGAAAAATCGTTAGCGTAAGAACATCCGGCTCTCAAGGGACCACCGAATCTTGCAACTATACTGCACACTGCATTGCTCTTATGAGTACCTCTTGCCCTGTATGACCATACTTACTTTCATAGTTGTTTGATTATGTAGCATCACTGCACAAGCTAGCCTCGTAATCGTCCATTTGGTGGACATTATAAGATCCGTATGGACTCTACATAAATTTAGAATCAACCCAATGCTTTTGAAGAGGTTTAGCTCTGCAGTCCTCTTGTAAGGACTGAACGCGTGGTCTATCATCGTACTTACATTAACTTGGCTACTTCCTGTGGATTGGTAGTTGATTATGTAGCATCAATCTGCATCTTATCTTCATTATCCTCTATCCCTTCTAGTATTATCATATCTATAATTACTCTCTACAAAATGTAGTGTACAGGCAATGCTTATGAAGAACATTTTGTGCTGAAATTCTTGAGTTATCCTTCCGTTGACATGGAGAAGGGCATTATAAAGCCGGTGTTAACTGTTAATGTAAGTCAGTCCTTCTAAAGCCTTTATCCTCAACTGTTGTTTAATTTGCTCATACTCCCTATCGTTTCTCGCTGTTTAGTTTGTCGTTTCTACCACAATGCATGTTCGTAAGAACCGTAAGTTCTAAGTTTTACTTGTAAAACCAAATTCTTTATTCATACCATGCACATTACTTAATACTCCCTATATGTATGCTTGTTTTTTTGGATCTATAATCCAGTATGTGGTGAAGCAGCCCACATTTGCACCTTGTCATCTCATGTTTTATCTTACTGATGTGGCTGATGATATGAACAACGTGCCATGCACATTATCCAAAATAGATACAATGATTTTCTTTGCCCTTCATCTATGCTTGTTATGTTGACATGGTAATCCAGTAGTGTGGTGAAGCTCCCCGCATTATGAACAATGCCAAATTATGCTATTGATATTTTGAACTTACTCTTTATTTTCTAATTTGAAATTGGATAGAATTGATGTAACGCTTATCACTTTGTTTATACACGCAAGCCTATCATCTCTCTCGCTTTGTTTCAGGTGATATGCCTGATGGCATGCACAAGTCTGTCAAGGTCAGGAGACAAACCCAACATATATTGCGGCAAAGAAGGCAAAACATCTTGAAGATAGCGAGACAACCCCAAAGTCTTGTCTTGATGCGTTGTTCAAGTTACTTGAGACTAACAATCGGACAAGCTCACAGAATTCGTTATGCGAATCAGTTCGACTTCTTCGGGTCCCAAGTTCTAGCAGTAAAGGCATTCTGCAACTCAACTTCGACTTGAAGTCCTATCTCTAAGAAAGATTGCGGAGAACACCAATGAGAACCACATCGCTAAACAGCTACACCTGGAAGCTATGACCGACATGCTAGGCCGGTCACACAGACTTGCTCAGCAGCTTGCGCAACACTTCCCCCGCAATGCTAACATTTCTTGAACTGTCTTGGAAGTGGTCTCGGTTCAGTATTATTTTGTTACGCTGCAATGGTGCCCAGTTTTTGTAATCTGCTTCTTCGTTGCGCTTTATGATCACTGGTGGCGAACTTCGATGCCCAGTGGATGTAATATACCTTAAAACCTTTATTGTATAGTGTATATTTATTCTTAGTTACTATGCCGTAATTTCTTTATTGTATAGAGTAGGTTTCTTCTTAATTCCTACTAGTTACTGCCATCATTCGCTATCTGAAAAAATCGATGTAGTCGATCGACCCGAAACATTTGACTCTAACGGCCAGGTTTTTAGCGGCCACAATTGGGCCGACTGCGTCTTTCTTGGGGCCCGAATGATTGGGGCCTTCACACATTGCGCCAGCTCCAAACTTACACCGCCTATATTTTAGTTGGGCCTTTTTGTCGACCCTTAGTTTGGCCTGAATAACGTTGGGCCATTAACAGTCAATATTGTAATCGGCTCGTTACGGCCGAGATGAAACCACAGGCCTTTAGCAGGCCAAAATGCATGTTGGGCCTCAATTTTCGCTAGTCGTCGAAGGGCCTTCAAAGAGTCGAAATGTATACCAGTCGCTTTTGGGCCCGATTAGCTCACGGCCGTTACTGGCGAAACATATCTTGGGCCTTAGTTGGCCCATCGATATCATGGGCCTTTAAGAGGACGAAAGCTTAGCATACGTGCATCAACGGGCGAATTACACGACAGTGCCTTTAACAGGCCCAAAGTCACGCTGGGCTTAACTCTGCCACCTTTTAGCACGGGCCGTTAGTGGGCCCGATGTCCGTCGGACCATATATGGCCCATGGGCAAGACGGGCCATTCCTGTGCCGAAGTCACACCGGGCAAAAGTGGGCCCATGTCTACATCAGGCCTCTAACAGGCCGAAAGTCACTGGGCAGTAGTTGGGCTCAAATATTCGGCGAACAATTAACAGGCCAGATCTCAAGCCACCTAAATGGGCCCAAATATTGGGCATTAACAATTAACGGGCCGATCTCGGCCGGGCGTAAATGGGCCCAAATATTGGGCGAACAATTAACGGGCCAGATCTGGCTTCGGGCCGTAAATGGGCCTTTATTAAGCAGGCCGTTATTGGGCTGGCTCACTAGTACCTGATTAAGTTCTACAGGCCTTTGACTGGGCCGGCCTTTTTAACCTATATGGGCCTCTATTGGGCCCAACCACGTGTTGACGTATCATAGGCATGTCTCCTCCAATGGACGGGCGACATCCGCCCATCGACGAGCTGACAGGTGTTCCCTTCGGCCAATCAGAATTTTACACGTGGAAATTTCCCATTGGTCAGGGCTGTTAACGGGTTATCGGATCCAAAATCTGACCCGATAGCTTAACGGCATTCCGTTATGGTGGATGCCACGTGTCGGTCACCCTTGACGAAGCACTTCTGTGACGCGCGATTTATCGTAATGGAAATGGACACTTCCGTGATGATAATTTTGGTAATGTCATGGAACACTTCTACGACAAAGACAGTATGACTATCTTGATTCTGTCATAAATTTGTCATGGATGTACATGCATGACAAAAAACGCGACCTACTATGACAAACACGTATCATCACGGAAGTGTATTTTTTTGTAGTGATGATGCTACTGAAAATTATTATGAGGGAGGAATACATGCTTGTAGGAGTTGCAATAATATAAAGTTTCCTCTCTATGTGCTTAAAGTTTTGAAGTTATACTTGTTTTGCCTTCCTATGCTAGTTGATTCCTGTTCTTAAAAATTGTGTGCTCACAAAATCCCTAGGCATAGGAAGTAGGTTATATTTAAAATGTGCTAGTCATATTCTTCAAGATGCTCTTCTTGTGCTTCAATTCCTATCTTTTATGAGAGCATCATTGAAATCATCATGCCTAGCCAAAAGGCATTAAAGAAAAGCGCTTGTTGGGAGACAACCCAATATTTACCCTTACTGTTTTTGTGTGTTTACATGATTAAGCTACTGTAGTAATCATGTTTTATAGATTTTGTTTCAATAAAGTGCCAAGTAAGACTTTTGGGAAGACTTGGGTGAAAGCTAATGTGATCTTGCTGTAAAAAACAGAAACTTTGCGCTCACGAGAATAGATGTCATTTTTTACAGAATAGTGCTATTGAGTTGATTCTTTTTGCAGAATATTAATAGACAAATTCCTCACTTCTACCAATTTATTTCGTAATTTTTGGAGTATCAGAAGTATGGTTATTGTTCAGATCATTACAGACTGTTCTGTTTCTGACAGATTCTGCTTTTATTGCATAGTTTGCTTGTTTTCTAGTTTCTATGACTTATATTCCTCAATATAAATTGTAGAAATTATATGGTACAGTAGGCAGTGTGTGAGAACAATTATGAACCTTGTCTTTGACAGTACCAAAGTGAATGGTTTGCTCTTTATCATACTAGCCTATCTCACGAAGTTTGGTTAAGTTTTGTGTGATTGAAGTTTTCAAGTTTTGGGTGAGATATCGATATGAGGAGAATAAGGAGTGGAAAGACCCTAATATTGGGGATGCCCAAGGCACCCCAAGGTAATATTCAAGGAATACTCAAGTGCCTAAGCTTGGGGATGCCTCGGAAGGCATCCCCTCTTTCGTCTTCAAAACTATCGGTATACCATACTCGGAGCTATATTTTTATTCACCACATGATATGTGTTTTGCTTGGAGCGTATTTTAAATTTTACTTGCTGTTTGAATAAAATCATTGGATCTGAAATATTGAATGAAACATAACCCTCCCATGGCTAGTTAATTATTTGACTACTCAGTGTTCTTCACTCGTATCTTTTTGGAGTAGTTTGTCATTTGCTCACGTGCTTCATGTATATCCTATGAGTAAATGGTTGAATGAATCGAATGTCATAAGTCTGAATTTATATATGTTTCATATACTTATAACATGGGGAGTAATGACTTCACACATAATAAGATAGGTAGTAAACTTATTGAAAGTTAGCAAACGTAGAATTGGTCACTTGAACAATTCATGAAAGAATATTGAAGGAAGAGAGGTTTCACATATAAATATACTATCTTGGACATCTTTTATGATTGGGAACACTCATTAAAATATGACATGCTAAAGAGTTGATGTTGGACAAAGGAAGAAAAAGTAATGGTTCATGTTTTCTTATATCTGAAATAAAGTATGTTGTCATGGATCATCCAACATGTTGAGCTTGCCTTTCCCCCTCATGCTAGCCAAATTCTTTGCACCAAGTAGATATACTACTTGTGCTTCCAAATATCCTTAAACCAAGTTTTGCCATGAGAGTCCACTATACCTACCTATGGATTGAGTAAGATCCTTCAAGTAAGTTGTCATCGGTGCAAGCAATAAAAAATGCTCTCTAAATATGTATGATTGATTGGTGTGGAGGAAATAAGCTTTATATGATCTTGTGATGTGGAAGAAATAAAAGTGACGGACTGCATAATAAAGGTTCATATCACAAGGGGCAATATAAAGTGACGTTCTTTCGCATTAAGATTTTGTGCATCCAACCCTGAAAGCGCATGGCAACCCCTGCTTCCCTCTGTGAAGGGCCTATCTTTTATTATTATCTTCTACCTTATGTAAGGGTCATGGTGATCTTCACCTTTCCTTTTTACATTTTATCCTTTGGCAAGCACAGGGTGTTGGAAAGATCCTGATATATATCTAATTGGATGTAATTTAGCATGAGGTATTATTGTTGACATTACCCTTGAGGTAAAAGGTTGGTAGGCGAAACTATAAGCCCCTATCTTTTTCTGTGTCCGATTAAAACTCCATAACCACAAGTATTGTGTGAGTGTTAGCAATTGTGAAAGACTAAATGATAGTTGAGTATGTGGAGTTTGCTAAATCAAAGCTCTGACATAGACTCTTCCTGAAAATAAGATGAATTGCAGTTGTTTGATGACTGAGAATATTGTTTGTTAGTTTTCAAGAAAGTTTATGATCTATACTTTATCGTGTGAATAGCTTGTTACTTTATCATGAGAAGTTTTATGAGACGAGCTATTGTTATGACATATAATGATGCTAGAAAAAGTGATTGGAATTATCATTGATCAAACTTAAGCACTTGCTAGCATTCACACTTCATAAATTATTTCTTTTATCATTTACCTACTCGAGGACGAGCAGGAATTAAGCTTGGGGATGCCGATATGTCTCCAACAGTATCTATAATTTATGAAGTATTCATGCTATTATACTATCCTTCTAGGATGTTTTATATGCATTCATATGATATTTTATATGATTTTTGGGACTAACCTATTAACCTAGAGCCCAAAGGCGCTTATTTTCTCCTTGTTTTAGAGTATCGCAGAAAAGGAAAGCTAAACGGAGTCCAATTGATGTGCCACTTGACGGAGATCATTTTTGGACCGTAAGAAGCCCACAGTACGAAGCAGGCGGAAGAGTCCCAGGCTGCCCACGAGGGTGGGAGCGCCACCACCCCTAGGGCACGCCCCCCTACCTCGTGGACAGCCCGGAGACCCCCCTGACGTGAAATCAACGCAAAACTCTTCTATATATACCCAAACTTCTAGAAAGAAACCTAGATCGGAAGTTCCGCCGCCGCAAGCCTCTGTAGCCACGAGAAGTCAATCTAGGCCCTCTCAGGCACCCTGCCGGAGGGGGCTATCATCACCGGTGGCCATGGAGGAGTATCCTGGAGGGGCCATCATCACCATGAAGGCCAAGGACCAGAGGGTGGAGGCCATGGAGGAGGAAGCACAAGGGGGAGAACATCTCCTCCTCTCTTCCCGTGGTCTTGGGAGTGCCATCGGGAGGGGAATCATCGCCACGGTGATCGTCTCCATCAACATCACCATCCTCATCTCTTTTACGCGGTCCACTCTCTCGCACCCCGCTGTAATCCCTACTTGAACATGGTGCTTTATGCCACATATTATGATCCAATGATGTGTTGCCATCCTATGATGTTTTGAGTAGATATCTTTTGTCTTTTGGGTAGATTGATGATCTAGATTGATATGAGTTGTATGTTTTACTTTGATGCTGTCCTATGGTGCCCTCCGTGTCGCGCAAGCATGAGGGTTCCCACCGTAGGGTGTTGCAACACGTTCATGATTAAGCTTATAGTGGGTTGGTGAGTGGTAAAACACAAACCCGAGTAAGAGGGATTGTTGCGTATGGGAATAAAGAGGACTTGATGCTTTAATGCTATGGTTGGGTTTTACCTTAATGATCTTTAGTAGTTGCGGATGCTTGCTAGAGATCCAATCATAAGTGCATATATGATCCAAGTAGAGAAAGTATGTTAGCTTATGCCTCTCCCTCATATGAAATTGCAATAGTGATTACCGGTCTTGTTAACAATTGCCTAGGACAATTACGCACACCGATCCATAATTATTCCACACTCGCTATTTATAATATTTAGTAATATATTCTAACTTTATGACAACATCACCTACTTTTACGTTTTAGCTCTCCGATTTCATGCAAAGTTATCCTCTTCATACCCACAACGTAGTTTTATTTCCCGTTTCCAGTTGGAAGTAAGCGTTGATTGCGTGAAAGTCGTATGTCGATGGCGAATAGGGCTTGAGAGAATATTGATATTGACTTTAGCTCCTTGTGGGTTCGACACTCCATACTTATCACTTCCACCTTTGGAAAGTGCTACAATGATTCCTTGCACTTGGGGATTATCACACGGCGGTGGTGGGAGTAGTAGAGGCGGTGAGGCCTCCCACGGCATCCTGACCGGTACCCACAGCGAGGGAGCACGCGGCACGACTGGTGCTGGTTTGGGCGGCTGGAGCAAGAAGACCAGAGGTTGAAGAAGCACTACGGCCGTTGGATGGACATCGTACGGTCACTAGAGCTAGAATCATTCATATATTGACTAAGTTGACAAAGCCCTCCGTCCCCGTCAACTTAGTAGGCCCACAACTCAGCCTCCCACTGTGGTGGGTCCCAGCTGGCAGGGGGTATTCATTTTTTTGTGCGCAATAAGGAGGCACTGATGTCTACTACACAACCTTCTTCTTGTAGATGTTGTTGGGCCTCCAAGTGCAGAGGTTTGGAGGACAGTAGCAAATTTCCCTCAAGTGGATGACCTAAGGTTTATCAATCCGTGGGAGGCGTAGGATGAAGATGGTCTCTCTCAAGCAACCCTGCAACCAAATAACAAAGAGTCTCTTGTGTCCCCAACACACCCAATACAATGGTAAATTGTATAGGTGCACTAGTTCATGTAAGAGATGGTGATACAAGTGCAATATGGATGGTAGATATAGGTTTTTGTAATCTGAAAATATAAAAACAGCAAGGTAGCAAGTGGTAAAAGTGAGCGTAAACGGTATTGCAATGCTAGGAAACAAGGCCTAGGGTTCATACTTTCAGTAGTGCAAGCTCTCTCAATAATAATAACATAATTGGATCATATAACTATCCCTCAACATGCAACAAAGAGTCACTCCAAAGTCACTAATAGTGCAGAACAAACGAAGATATTATGGTAGGGTACGAAACCACCTCAAGTTATTCTTTCCAATCAATCCGTTGGCCTATTCCTATAAGTGTCACAAACAGCCCTAGAGTTCGTACTAGAATAACACCTTAAGATTCAAATTAACCAAAACCCTAATGTCACCTAGATACTCCAATGTCACCTCAAGTATCCGTGGGCATGATTATACGATATGCATCACACAATCTCAATTCATCTATTCAACCAACACATAGAACCTCAAAGAGTGCCCCAAAGTTTCTACAGGAGAATCACACGACGGAACGTGTGCCAACCCCTATGCATAGGTTCATGGGCGGAACCCATAAGTTGATCACCAAAACATACATCAAGTGAATCATGTGATATCCCATTGTCACCACAGATCATACGGCAAGACATACATCAAGTGTTCTCAAATCTTTAAAGACTCAATCCGATAAGATTACTTCAAAGGGAAAACTCAGTTCATTACAAGAGAGTAGAGGGAGAGAAGAAACATAGGATCCAACTATAATAGCAAAGCTCACGATACATCAAGATCGTGCCAAATCAAGAACATGAGAGAGAGAGAGAGAGATCAAACACATAGCTACTGGTACATACCCTCAGCCCCGAGGGTGAACTACTCCCTCCTCATCATGGAGAGCGCCGGGATGATGAAGATGGCCACCGGTGAGGGTTCCCCCCCTCCGGTAGGGTGCCGGAACAGGGTCCCGATTGGTTTTTGGTGGCTCTGGAGGTTTCTTGTTGCGCGGCGGAACTCGATCTATCTTCTGTCTGGAAGTTTGACGATACGTAGGGTATATATGGAGTGCGGTGATGCGTCGGCTGGAGCCTACGAGGGCCCCACGAGGCGGTAGCGCCCTAGGGGGTGGGCGCGCCCCACCCTCGTCTGGGCCAGCTCCCCATCTTGACGTAGACTCCAAGTCTATCCGGTGGCTTTCCTTCCAAAAATAACTTCTCCAGTTGATTTCGCTCTGTTTCGACTCGATGTTCCTTTTCCTCGGAAACACTTTGAAATAGGCGTAAAATAGCAAATCTGGGCTGGGCCTCTGGTTAATAGGTTAGTCCCGAAAATAATATAAAAGTGGATAATAAAGCCCAATATTGCCCAAAACAGTAGATAATATAGCATGGAGCAATCAAAAATTATAGATACGTTAGAGACGTATCAAGCATCCCCAAGCTTAATTCCTGCTCATCCTCGAGTAGGTAGATGATAAAAAAGATAATTTTTGATGTGGAATGCTAGTTGGCATAATTTCAATGTAATTCTTCTTACTTGTGATATGAATATTCAGATCAGAAAGATTCAAGACGAAAGTTCATATTGACATAAAAATAATAATACTTCAAGCATACTAGCAGAGCAGTCATGTCTTCTCAAAATAACATGGCCAAAGCAAGCTATCCCTACAAAATCATATAGTCTGGCTATGCTCTATCTTCACCACACAAAGTATTTAAATCATGCACAACCCCGATGACAAGCCAAGCAATTGTTTCATACTTTTGATGTTCTCAAACTTTTTCAATCTTCACGCAATACATGAGCGTGGGCCATGGACATAGCACTTATAGGTGGAATAGAATGGTGGTTGTGGAGAAGAAAAAAGGAGAAGATAGTCTCACATCAACTAGGCGTATCAACGGGCTATGGAGATGCCCATCAATAGATATCAATGTGAGTGAGTAGGGATTGCCATGCAACGGATGCACTAGAGCTATAAGTATATGAAAGCTCAACAAAAGAAACTAAGTGGGTGTGCATCCAACTTGCTTGCTCACGAAGACCTAGGGCATTTTGAGGAATCCCATCATTGGAATATACAAGCCAAGTTCTATAATGAAAAATGCCCACTAGTATATGAAAGTGACAACATAGGAGACTCTCTATCATGAAGATCATGGTGCTACTTTGAAGCACAAGTGTGGTAAAAGGACAGTAGCATTGTCCCTTCTCTCTTTTTCTCTCATTTTTTAATATTTTTTTTGTTTGGGCCTTTTCTCCCTTTTTATGGCCTCTCTTTTTTTCTTTTTTTTTCTTTTTCGTCCGGAGTCTCATCCCGACTTATGGGGGAATCATAGTCTCCATCATCCTTTCCTCACTGGGACAATGCTCTAATAATGATGATCATCACACTTTTACTTTTCTTACAACTCAACAATTACAACTCGATACTTAGAACAAAATATGACTCTATATGAATGCCTCCGGCGGTGTAACGGGATGTGCAATGACTCATAAGTGACATGTATGAAAGAATTATGAACGGTGGCTTTGCCACAAATACGATGTCAACTACATGATCATGCTAGCAATATGACAATGATGAAGCGTGTCATAAGAACGGAACGGTGGAAAATTGCATGGAAATATATCTCGAATGGCTATAGAAATGCCATGATAGGTAGGTATGGTGGCTGTTTTGAGGAAGGTATATGGTGGGTGTATGATCTACGTGAAAAGTCGCATGATATAAGAGAGGCTAGCAATGGTGGAAGGAAGAAAAGTGCGTATAATCCATGGAATCAACATTAGTCATAAAGAACTCATATACTTATTGCAAAAATCTACAAGTTATCAAAGGAAAGTATTACGCGCATGCTCCTAGGGGGATAGATTGGTAGGAAAAGACCATCGCTCGTCCCCGACCGCCACTCATAAGGAAGACAATCAATAAATAAATCATGCTTCGACTTCATCACATAACGGTTCACCATACGTGCATGCTACGGGAATCACAAACTTTAACACAAGTATCTCTCAAATTCACAACTACTCAACTACCATGACTCTAATGTCACCAACTTTATATCTCAAAACAATTATCAAGCATCAAACTTCTCATAGTATTCAACACACTCATAAGAATTCTTACAAATCTTGTATGCTTAGCATATTAGGATTATTTAAGCAAATTACCATGCTATTTAAGACTCTCAAAATAATACAAGTGAAGCATGAGAGTTCATCTATTTCTTAAAAATAAAACTACCACCATCCTCTAAAAGATATAAGTGATGCACTAGAGCAAATGACAAAGTACTCCGAAAGATATAAGTGAAGATCAATGAGTAGTCGAATAATTATGCAACTATGTGAAGACTCTCCCATTTAATAATTTCAGATCTTGGTATTTTATTCAAACAGCAAGCAAAGATAAAGAAAATAACACTTCAAGGATAGCACAAATCATGTGAAGAAGCAAAAACTTAGGTTCAACCGATACTAACCGATAATTGAAGAAGAAAGGTGGGATGCCTACCGGGGCATCCCCAAGCTTAGATGCTTGAGACTTCTTGAAATATTATCTTGGGGTGCCTTGGGCATCCCCAAGCTTGAGCTTTTGTGTCTCCTTAATTCCTCTCATATCACGGTTTCGTAAATCTCAAAAGCTTCATCCACACCAAACTCAACAAGAACTCATGAGATAAGTTAGTATAAACCAATGCAATTACTTTATCATACTGTACTGTAGCAAATCACTAAAATTAAAATTCAACATTGCATACTAAATGCCTCTTCATATTTAGAACTCCCATCATCAAATGGAATCATTAAATAAGCAAAAATATGCAAACATAACAGCAATTTGCCTAAACAGGACAGTCTGTAAAGAATGCAGCAAAATCCATACTTCCCTAGCTCCAAAAATTATGAAATAAAATTCCTACTGTAGATAATTTATCAGATCTCATTATGCAAAAGGTTTCAACATTTTATCACACTCTGAATTTTCTGTGGAATTTTTGCAACAGCGGTAAACTTTCTGTTTTGAAACAGCAACATGCATACTTGCAAAATAAGCATGGCGAAAGCTATCCTTGACATTTTATTGAAACTAAAGGATGAAAAACATTAATCTAAATAACATCAAGAAAATACTAACAAAAATAAAATGACACTCCAAGCAAAACACATATCATATGGTGAATAAAAATATAGCTCCAAGTAAAGTTACCGATGGACGAAGAGCGAAAGAGGGATGCCTTCAGGGCATCCCCAAGCTTAGGCTCTTGGTTGTCCTTGAATATTACCTTGGGGTGCCTTGGGAATCACCAAGATTAGGCTCTTGCCACTCCTTATTGCATAGTCCATCGAATCTTTACCCAAAACTTGAAAACTTCACAACACAAAACTTAACAGAAAACTCGTAAGCTCCGTTAGCGAAAGAAAACAAAACACCACTTCAAGGTACTGTAATGAACTCATTATTTATTTATATTGGTGTTAAACCTACTGTATTCCAACTTCTCTATGGTTTATAAAATATTTTACTAGCCATAGATTCATCAAAATAAGCAAACAACACAACGAAAACAGAATCTGTCAAAAACAGAACAGTCAGTAGTAATCTGTAACTAACGCAAACTTCTGGAACTCCAAAAATTCTAAAATAAATTGGTGGACCTGAGGAATTTGTCTAGTAATCATCTTAAAAAAGAATCAACTAAATATCACTCTCCAGTAAAAGTTCTAACTAATCTCGTGAGCTTAAAGTTTCTGTTTTTTACAGCATGATCATAAAGACTTTACCCAAGTCTTCCCAAAGGTTCTACTTGGCACAAACACTAATTAAAACACAAAACCACATCTAAACAGAGGCTAGATGGATTATTTATTACTAAACAGAACCAAAAATCAAGGAACTAAAATAAAATTGGGTTGCCTCCCAGCAAGCGCTATCGTTTAACGCCCCTAGCTAGGCATGATGATTTCAATGATGCTCACATAAGAGATAAGAATTGAAACATAAAGAGAGCATCACGAAGCATATGACTAGCACATTTAAGTCTAACCCACTTCCTATGCATAGGGATTTTGTGAGCAAACAACTTATGGGAACAATAGTCAACTAGCATAGGAAAGCAAAACAAGCATAACTTTAAAACTTTAAGCACATAGAGAGGAAACTTGATATTATTGCAATTCCTACAAGAATATATTCCTCCCTCATAATAATTTTCAGTAGCATCATGAATGAATTCAACAATATAACCAAAACCTAAATGATTCTTTTCATGATCTACTTGCATAGAAATTTTATTACTCTCCACATAAGCAAAATTCTTCTCATGAACAATAGTGGGAGCAAACTCAACAAAATAACTATCATGTGATTGAGAATTAAGATCAAGATGAAAAGTTTCATGGTTATCATTATTCTTCAAAGCATACGTGTCATCACAATAATCATCATAGATAGGAGGCATGCTTTCATCATAGTAAATTTGCTCATCAAAGCTTGGGGACAAAAATATCATCTTTATCAAACATAGCATCCCCAAGCTTGTGGCTTTGCATATCATTAGCATCATGGATATTCAAGGAATTCATACTAACAACATTGCAATCATGCTCATCATATAAATATTTAGTGCCAAATATTTTAATGCATTCTTCTTCTAACACTTGAGCACAATTTTCCTTCCCATCATTTTCGTGAAAGATATTAAAAAGATGAAGCATATGAGGCACCCTTAATTCCATTTTTGTGCAATTTTCTTTTATAGACTAAACTAGTGACAAAACAAGAAACTAAAAGATTCGATTGCAAGATCTAAAGATATACCTTCAAGCACTAACCTCCCCGGCAACGGCGCCAGAAAGAGCTTGATGTCTACTACACAACCTTCTTCTCGAGACGTTGTTGGGCCTCCAAGTGCAGAGGTTTGTAGGACAGTAGCAAATTTCCCTCAAGTGGATGACCTAAGGTTTATCAATCCGTGGGAGGCGCAGGATGAAGATGGTCTCTCTCAAGCAACCACGCAACCAAATAACAAAGAGTCTCTTGTGTCCCCAACACACCCAATACAATGGTAAATTGTATAGGTGCACTAGTTCGGCGAAGAGATGGTGATACAAGTGCAATATGGATGGTAGATATAGGTTTTTGTAATCTGAAAATATAAAAACAGCAAGGTAGCAAGTGGTAAAAGTGAGTAAACGGTATTGCAATGCTAGGAAACAAGGCCTAGGGTTCATACTTTCAGTAGTGCAAGTTCTCTGAATAATAATAACATAATTGGATCATATAACTATCCCTCAACATGCAACAAAGAGTCACTCCAAAGTCACTAATAGCGCAGAACAAACGAAGAGATTATGGTAGGGTGCGAAAACCACCTCAAAGTTATTCTTTCCAATAAATCCGTTGGGCTATTCCTATAAGTGTCACAAACAGCCCTAGAGTTCGTACTAGAATAACACCTTAAAATACAAATCAACCAAAACCCTAATGTCACCAAGATAATCCAATATCACCTCAAGTATTCGTGGGCATGATTATACGATATGCATCACACAATCTCAATTCATCTATTCAACCAGCACATAGAACCTCAAAGAGTGCCCCAAAGTTTCTACCGGAGAATCACGACGAAAACGTGTGCCAACCCCTATGCATAGGTTCATGGGCGGAACCAGCAAGTTGATCACCAAAACATACATCAAGTGAATCACGTGATATCCCACTGTCGACCGCAGATACGCACGGCAAGGCATACATCAAGTGTTCTCAAATCTTTAAAGACTCAATCCGATAAGATTACTTCAACGGGAAAACTCAATTCATTACAAGAGAGTAGAGGGAGAGAAGAAAATAGGATCCAACTATAATAGCAAAGCTCGCGATACATCAAGATCGTTCCAAATCAAGAACACGAGAGAGAGAGATCAAACACATAGCTACTGGTACATACCCTCAGCCCCGAGGGTGAACTACTCCCTCCTCGTCATGGAGAGCGCCGAGATGATGAAGATGGCCACTGGTGAGGGTTCCCCCTCCGGCAAGGTGCTTCGGAACATGGTACCGATTGGTTTTTGTGGCTCTGGAGGTTTTGCGTGGCCCGAACCCCGATCTATCTTCTGTTACGGAAGTTTTACGATACATAGGTATATATGGAGTGCGGGGGAATGCGTCGATTGGAGCTACAAAAGGGCCCCCACGAGGCAGGGGGCGCGCCCCCCACCCTCGTGGCCAGCTCCCGTGTCTTCTGACGTAGAGTCCAAGTCTATTCGGCGGCATTCCTTCCAAAAATAACTTCTCTAGTTGATTTCATTCCGTTTCGACTCCGTCTGATATTCCTTTTCCTCGAAACACTGAAATAGGCATAAAACAGCAAATCTGGGCTGGGCCTCCGGTTAATAGGTTAGTCCCAAAAATAATATAAAAGTGGACAATAAAGCCCAATATTGCCCAAAACAGTACATAATATAGCATGGAGCAATCAAAAATTATAGATACGTTAGAGACGTATCAGGCACTTCCTTGCGTGCGAAGATATAGTTGGTGGGTCCGACCTGTCAGCGAAGGGAATGTTTTTTTCGCGAAATACAGAGGTCCTTCCGGCGGGTCCCAGATGTCAGGTGGAGGAATCATTATTTTGCACGTAATAAGGAGGCATTTCCTTGTGTGCGGCCGTGGACCCAATTGTCGCCCTCTCCACGATCTGATCCACTTTCGATGGATGTTGTTCGTTGACCATGTTGACTGCTGCTACGGGCAAGAGCACTGTATGCGAGTATATGTCTATATGATGGGGCCGTGAGGCCTGCTGCAGCAACCTGACCCGGCCACGGGGAGGCGCGAGCAGTTCCGGACAAGCCTGGTTTGGTAATTTGGGGCAAGAAGATCATAGGCGAAGAAGCACGATTGCCGTTAGATTGACATCTAACGGATTACGTATTACTGTAGAAGTCGATTGTTGACTAAGTTTCTTTTTGAGAAACCTTGTATGCATGAACTTAGTAGGCCCACAAGTCAGCCTCCAAATCATGGCACACAACATAGAGCCCATTTGCTATTTTATAATAATTTTGCAGCCCATTTGCTAATTCTTAAGTAATTTATTACAGCCCATTTTCTGCCGGGACCACGGTCAAAAGTTCAACCTTATTTTGCATATTTCGGTGGAGTCCGAACTTTTGTAATCGAAATGATATACATTTTAAGAACTTATTGATTTGCCAAAAAAATTGTTTTGTTTTTGTAAGCAAATAAGGCGTGGGACAATTGAGTTGGTTTAAGGGAAAACTAGTGGTAAAAAATCACATTTGGGAGGGAAAACAACAACAAAAATAAGGATGTAAAAATGAATAGGGAATTTTATGTATTTTCAATATAATGATACGTGTATATGAACTTGTAAAACTATAGGTAGAGATTATAAAACGGATGTAGGACATGCGTTTCAAGAGGAAATAGAACTGGGCTGTGTGTTTGATTCAGTAAAAAACTGCCGCCTTGGATGTTGTAAGACAAAATATAACTTCTTATTTGGCGGGCGAGAGGCCGATAGATACCTGCCGGATCGATGTGCCCCGTTCTTGTCATGTGTTGGGCCAGTTAAAAACAAAACCAAGCACTGGGCAGTCTACAGCAGTTGAAACTTTCATTCGACCTGAAAAAACAATATATGTGCTCAATAAAGCGAGAGAAATTACGTAAGTACAGACTAATAAGCGGGATGCAGCGGGGATATTGTTTCATTGTGATAATAAGTGCATGCACTTGTTTGAAAAATTTGGAGGCTGGGAATTGAGCGGCGGTGCTTATGCTAGCCATCAAATAAAAATCAGGTGCACGAAAATTCATTTGAAACAAATGATTCAGCTTTATATCCACGTCGACCCTCGGCATGATGGTTGGAAGCAAGCATGAAGTTCATACCAAAAAATCGTTAACAACAAAGACCAACTTGCGACGACAAGGTAGTACAAGTACCAATACCAAACTAACTTATAATATTTTTACTCCTGGCCCTAGTGTTGATGCCGTGCAGTAGAAAAATCTTGCAGAGGACCAGCTCCCGATCCTTCTCTTTCTCCGGGTCCCCGAGGTGAATGCTGGTGCATCACCCAGATTGGCCCTCTGTCACCGGTCGAAGTTCTTGTTGGTGTGCAGCACTGTAACCTTTTTGGTGCCCGTCTGCGGTAGGCCGTTGACCATCACCGGCAAGGTATTGCGGTGTTGTACCACATCACGTCCACGTGCCCCTTTTGAGCAGCCTTGGAATTGTCTTTGGAAGAAATGCTTGCTTGGGCCACTCGAGTGTGATACTGCGGTATTATAGAATACAGGTTTTAGTGTGCGTAGTTGGCATTTTCATAACATCTTTGGCATGTTGCAGTCACTTGTTTCACTTTTTATTAACTGTCAAATTGTAATTCACCAGGTCTGCGTCTAAAAAGAAAAATAGAGCTATAAACAAGGGAATATGTTTGTGCAAGTAGATGGTCGATCGGTGTCTTAGATGGAAGTTTCTCAGGATGGGTGTAGCATATGCCGTGCTCGCTGTCGATGGTTGGTATGAACAAATCGATGAGAGGGTGAGATCTCACATTGTCGGCACTCACTTTGGCCTCAAGGTGCTTTCGATCGACTCGATCCGTGGGATCGAACTTGACGCCAAATGACCGACCACGAGCAAATCCTTCTTCGACTTGCATAGATTAATTCCGATTATATGGTACTCAATGTATGATCAATCATTTGTTTTAAGTGAATGATGAAATATTTCGGCAGATAAGTGGTACTCCAAATCTGAAGTCCGAATACCCGAACACGCCACGGATTCTTGTGTCACCCACGCCTGACGTGTTGTCACGTCAATTCAATGTGTGGACATGATGAATAATTTGACCAAGCGTATACTAGTAATCTGCTCTTGTACTACTTACTAGTCGTATTTAGTGTCACATTTTAACCATAGGTTTAACTAACAAATGCACTTGAAGCCTAATTGATATATATATATATATATATATATATATATATATATATATATATATATATATATATATATATATATATACATACCGCACAACATCTCCATCATCATTATCGGTACATCCTGCGCGGTGAGTTAGGATGCACTTGATCGTAAAGGTATCTATCCTTCAAACCCGGAGGAGTGCTTCAAACTAACAACGGTACATAATATCCAACAAAAGAGGTGCGTACTCAATGACGAGAATACATGGCTCGGTCTAGATATCGATACGAATCAAGTTGTGCATATTTGTTTGTTGGCATGAACCACATCGCCGCATGTCGGGTTTGCAAAAGCCATCCATCGCATGGAAGCTTGATGCCTTTCACACATTGAAGATTATCCGCAACAAGGCGTATGTCGGTCGAATCTCTGGATATGGTGATTCATGAAACCCATGGTATGATGTGTAAACACAATCCCCCTGGCGAATGGAAGTTGCATATACGGTAATCATTACCCGATGATATGATCGATGATTGGTTGGATGATCGGATAATTGAGCCCGAGGAACATGGAGTGGTTGCCGAGGCTGTAAATCCGCCTCGATTGAATACACACGGCCCAACGGAGTCTGGGATCTTTCTCAAACACGAAGCAGCCATAGCCATCAATGTCACGAAACGCCCCGGGCATTGTATGCGCATGTGGTTTGATGTAATGGTTTTGGTCAATTTGAATGCGTGCAAATGAGCATCAAATGACCATCGTCGACTGAGCGGCGATAAACCACCACCATCGGTGGTATGATTCCCGAGTTACGGAATCATGAAGGCCGATGCATTTTCGTCTCTTGCAACAATTCAAATTGGAGACCAAAAGGACAAAAATAAACAATCATGTTCAGAGTATGTGTGGAATTAAGATTATTCACTACAAAAAAAGACACACCTGTGACATTTTGGGCCGAATGAATTTTTTTTCTGTCATACATATGACACTTCTATGACGATAATTGTGACAAAACCCGGTATCATCATAGATGTGGTGGGCTCCTACTTCTATGACAAAAAATCAAGACAGAAAATGGGCTTTTTAAGTCACAGGCGGGCCGGAGATGCAGCTGCTTGACATTCTTTGGGACGTCCATGACGGTAAAAACCGTGGTAGAAGCGAGGGTGAGGAAAATTTCGGGGAGTTCCCAGTTACGGTGGGAGGTAGGGGGCCGAGCGTTGCGCGTTTCTCTCGTGACACGACGCTGTGGCGTGTGTGCAAGGCATTGGCTCTAATCGAACCCGGCGAGGTGTTGGGCTCTAACTGAACCCGAGAGATTGCCGCTGCGAGCTACGCGTGGCGAACTGGCGATCGATCGATGGCTGTGCGAACCCGATCGGCGATTCGCCGCTACTACTAAGCTGAAAGCCGATCGATTGGATGAGCGGTGGCGTTATGCGGGGGGTTGGATGAGCGGTGGCGGTGGCGTTGCCTGCGGATGAAGCAGGGGAGCCCGTGGTGTGGAGGGCTGGATGAGCGATGAGCGGTGGAGGGGTGCCCGTGGATGGCTGGTTGAGCGGGACCCCGTGGTGTGGAGGGCTGGATGAGCGATAGATGGTGGTGGGGTGGTTGAACAATAGCGGTGGAGTAAGCGGCGTGGTGGAGGCTGGATGAGCGAGAGGCCCGTGGAGGCTGGAGGAGGTCGACGGTAGCCCATGGAGGCTAGAGGAGGTCGACCGTGGAGATGAACAGTATCCCGTGGTGTCCCATTTTGTGGTACGCCGCACCCCTCCCAATGAACATGAACCCCGTTTCGACCGTAGCGCTCCAACACAAGTCCGTTTCGTTCGTTTTGCGGTACGCCACACCCCTCCCGATCAACAGGACCTCGTTCTGAACGTAGGAGGTCTGTTTCCTCCGTTACTGCTTGATGCGCCGGACCTCGTTCCATCGCTTTGTCATCCAAGCCCTCCCGATGAACACGACCACGCATTCCATTCCGACCCAGCCGGTTGGCTCCCATGAACACGATGGCGGCGCTGTTTCTCCGTTCCGACCCATCCATGTATGCGTATGCGCGAGTAGGCATTCGAGACCCCTGCCCGTATATGCGTATGTGGCCGTATTTTCTTTCTTGCACCACAGCGGCACATGCGTATACAGACATATTACGTGCGCGCCTCTACTACGACACGTACGTGCCTCTACTACGTCACGTGCACGCCTCTACATCGACCAGTATATATGTACGTACACGTTCGCGACCAGAATGACAACGCTACGTACGCTTCAACCGAGTGGGTCCGGCGCGAGCACTTCCTTGCGTCGCGTAGGTGTAGCTGGTGGGTCCCAGCGATCGAGGCGAATCATTTTTTGCCGGGACGCACTTCCTTGCGTGTGAAGATGTAGCTGGTGGGTCCCGTGATCGAGGCGAATCGTTTTTGGACGCACTTCCTTGCGTGCGAAGAAGGTGTAAGCTAGTGCGTCAGCGATCGTGGGGAAAGCGTTTTTTAAGTGAAATATGGTGGCCCGTCCGGTGGGTCCCGACTGTCAGGTGGAGGAATCATTATTTTCCGCGTAATAAGGAGGCACTTCCTTGCTGCGGCCGTCAACCTTTTTTTTAGTAAAGCCTCAAATCTGTGGAAAACAGCATACAGCTCATCTGCCATTATTTCTAATAATTTACAGCCCATTTGCTAATTGTTAAGGTTTTTTTGGAGCCCATATTCTTTTTGTTAGCATTACAGCCCATATTGTGGGCACGGTTAAACAATTATACGAAATTTTGCATATTTTGGTGCGGTCCGAACTGTTTTTAATCCCGAACGGTTAAATGTATATCAATATAAAATCCAACAAATTGTCCAAGCATAAAAACTAATGTAATTTAAAATCTTGAGATGAAAAAAAGATATTTCAAACTAATTGCCGGTTTGATGTATAGCCCATTTCTCATTACTGATAGGCCATTTTCTCGGCCAGCCGAATGAAGCTCTCCTCGTCCTGAAAGATTTGCAGCCCAACAGGCCTGACAAAGCGACTTACTTGGCAAATCACAAAAAACTGGCTGTGGCCGTGGACCCGGTATCAGCCTCTCCACGTCTGATACTCTTCTGATGGAAATCAGTCGTTGACCACATTGACCATGCCGCGCCGAGAGCACCAAGGCGGTGGACGACGGCGAGGCCTAGGAAGGGGACGATGCGGAGTCGGGGAAGATGCGGCAGTGGATGCCCACGCGGAGAGGAGTACGAGGGTTCCTTTGGTTAGAGCTACGCGGCGTGAGGCTACCGTCGCCATGAGAATAACGAGGGGTGTGGGTGAGTAGAGGATACCCTTATTGGCCAACGGTGGGAGTAGTAGAGGCGGTGAGGCCTCACGTGACATCTGGCCGACCCACGAGGCGAGGAAGCAGCAGCACGACCCGGCGGTGCTTTGGGCGGCTGGAGCAAGAAGACCCGGAGGTTGAAGAAGCACTATGGCCGTTGGATGGACATCGTCTGATCCTTTGGGCTAGAATCGTTCATATTGACTAAGTTGACAAAGCCCTCCGTCCTCGTCAACTTAGTAGGCCCACAAGTCAGCCACCCACTATGGTGGGTCCCAGTTAGCAGGGGGTATTCATTTTTTGGTGCGTAATAAGGAGGCACTTCCTTGCGTGCGAAGATATAGCTAGTGGGTCCGACCTGTTAGCGGGGGGAACGTTGTTTTCACGAAATACAGAAGCCCTTCCCACGTACAGTGTATGTACAGTGCGTAATAAGGAGGAACTTTCCTTGCGTGCGGCCATAGACCTCGTGGGTCCCAGCCGTCAGGCTCTCCACGCATCTGATCCTCTTCCGATGACTCTCGTATGTTGACCACGCTTGCGCCCGAAAGCGCACCGAAGCGGTGGACGCGGCGAGGCCCTAGATCGGAACGACCCGGAGGCAGGGAAAGACGCGGCAGTGGAGTCGCGAGCGGAAGAGGAGTGGGAAACTTGACTGGTTCGGTGCGGGGTGGGCCTACACTCGGCAGAGAATAACATGAGGTGCGGAGTGGAGCGATGGCTGGCCGTTGGCGAAGTAGCGTTTCTTTGAGGAGGCGCAAAAACAACGCCCGGCTGGACGCCTAATCTTTGGAAGCAGGCGGTTCCGGCAGCTGGGGAAGAAGACTAGAGATTGAAGAAGAATACCGGCCGTTGGATGTAAATCCAACGCCTTCTTAAACTTCGACCTCTTGGCCCACATGTCGGCCACCCATTTGTTTTTAGTCCATTTGGTGGGCTGGGTGAAACAATGATGTAGCATCTATGCAGCCCATTTAAATCCCATTTGCATTTTTCTGAAATCCAGCGGACTTGCTGGGCTGGGTGAAAATATCATGTTGGGCTAGGCGGAGAAATTTTATAAAAACATAAACACATGATTGCCACGTCGGTAAAATCTTTGCAAGCTTATATGCGCAATCACTAGGAGTTAACTTGCCAAGTTATATATAAACAATTATTATTATTATTTTGTAAGAACTTTCAACTTACGAAATAAAATATCATTTTAATATGATGAGTTAATAGTCGTGGGGTATTATTATTTTTAGGCTAGGCGTGGGGACAGTTGAGTTGGTTCTAGGGGAAAATCTTTGGGAGAAAACTCGGTTTACATCGAAAAAGAAAGTGGGAGAAAATTCAGAGACTCTTTGGGTCCCACGAGGAGGGAATATGTTGGGAGGAAGGAGATTCAAAGCACGGCAGTCGAGTGAACTAGTTTTTTACGGACAAGTGAAATAGCCACTAAAAAGCAATCAGGTTAATGGGTTCTTAAAAGAAATATTTCGGACAAAGCAGATAATTACGACACATAGGCTAATGCATGAAACACTCGGATGATAAAGGTGCTTATAAAGCGGATAAAGTACAACATCTAGACCTTCACGGCATGCTTGATCATGACGCCGCTTGACTGTCCGATGTACTCGTCGATTCTGGAAGCAGAACCGCCCTCATGTCCAAGATACGCCTATACATGTCGTGAGCATGCATATGCGTCCTTGGCAGCGTTGGTTATGTAGGCTAGATTCGTGAGGTACCTCCCACGTGTTGGTCGTCTTCTTTCATGTTGGCGTGTCGAGGGTCGATGATGGTCTCGGCGAGGTCAACCACGGAGTCCTTCTCCTGCCCGTTCTTGATGATCTTGTATTGCTTCGGATGTCGACAAGCTTGTTGCACCGGATGGCGAATCGTCGCGTTCTTCCTTCTCTCCACCGTGGCGAAGGTGTAGTCGGTATTTGTCGATGAAAGCAGGCGAATGCTCAGAACTGGTGCAGCCATAGGACTGAGGCGAGGCGGAGCTTCACCGAGTCCGTGTCGTTGGTGTACATCACATTCAACTTGGTGCAGCCATAGGACTGAGCGGCAAACTCAAAGGGAACTCCTTGCTGAAGTCCATATCCAGCGAGCTCACCCTCGTATCACCATTGGAGACTCTTCGTGAAGCGAGTGTGTAGGCGGCGGCGGCGATTCATTTTTCAGCTCTTGGGGAACTGGATTCAACGATGGTGAGTGTGTCTGACGACAACGATTACTACCGCTCCCTCGTCCGCTGCACGCCCGGCGAGAAGATGCACCCTCGGCGCATTCAAGCGCCTCCATTAAGAAACCTACTGCAGCCACACGTCGATTCACGAGGCGGGTCTATATTGAATCTTGTAATAACAGGAGTTAGTGGTCACTTTACTTAAATTTAATTAGCTTTAATAGAAATTTATACTTAAAACAAGCAATGCATTCGCTCGTTCTATCGGTGCCACAGGATCAACATGCACAACAATTAGAATTATTATTCTCGGGGCCTTTAATGATCGGCACATTTGTCGCACTTTCACAAAGATGATACTACCAAGTTTGAACTGTTTGTTATGGTTGTTGTCCTCTGCATCATCATGCCGTGTTTCCCGGCTTGCAAGATTCGGAACCAACAAATAAGATCCAAATAATAAGTACAACAAAGATGCCTACACATCTCATTGATTCCCGACTTGCAAGATTCGTAACCAACAAATAAGATCCAAATAATAAGTACAACAAAGATGCCTACACATCTCATTGATTCCCAACTTGCAAGATTGAGAACCAACAAATAAGATTCAAATAATAAGTACAACAAAGATGCCTACACATCTCACTTTGATTCCCAGCTTGCAAGATTCGTAACCAACCCATTAGAGCCTTTTGATAAAGTGAATATCGGGATTAAATCCATCTTGGCTAGCCATGTCATACAATCGAAGAACTTGGCGAATGCTCTTGACCGTCACAACATCTGTAGTAGAGTATTCACATTTGCCTGACATGTTTGCACAAAGCACAAACAAGCAGATAGGAGAGCATGATTTAAGCTTTAATAGCGGCCTCCTTGAACTCAACCTCCGGCTCTACTTGGATGAGAGTCTGCACGGAGTTCCATGATTCAATTCATGCGCCTTTTTTTGCAGTTCACAGAAATGAAGCAAAGATTGCATCATTCAGCTAGCAAGAAGTACTTGATCTTGTGAGCTGGCGAGTTCTTCTTTAGTAGTTGCACTAAAATTGAGGAACATTAAGGTTGGCTGTCGGCTCATGTAAGGTGCAACTATAATTTTCTTATCCTTTTGTGCAGTTCCACTAAAATAAAAGTGCCATTGTGGTAGACGTTGATGACTCCATCTTGCAAAGGCTAATAAAATGTTGCACGAGATTACCAGCAGAACTTGACGGAGATTTTGGAAACTCCAATCACCATTTTGTGCAGTTCCACCAAAATTGAGAAATGTTGCCCATGTGACATTTTAGTTGAGCTGCACAAGACACTCATTCCAAAAATAAGTATTTGTGCAGTTCACCAAAAATTCACAATAGCAACAAGGTGAAATGGATATCCCTATCTGCACAAAAGATAGAAAGTAAGCGATTCTTGGTCAATAAGAATATCTGAAACATATACAAAATGAAAAGAAGCATCTTAATTATGTTCATGGCAATCACGCAAGGGCAATTAGAGAATTTTAAAAGCGTCGACAATGCTTCATGTTACCGAAGCATTACAATCAAGAATGAGATTCCTCAAATATGGGATTACTTTAATGGTGGCATTGCTTGTTTACGGACACATTAAATCAACAGCAGCTAAAGAAGTTGGTTTAAGGGCATGGGACCGTGGGGACACCAGGACACTCAACAGCGTAAAGGAGCAACTTACTTATCATCTTGGGGAAAACAACGGAGTGCCATTTTTAACAGTTTAATTGCATCTTATCCTTTGGAGGCATTAGATTAACAATAACATTGGTTAGACATGTGCTCAAGGTAACAGTGTGATTGCTTCATTTTACATGCGCCCTTACAGTAACAACAACAAAAAGTTGGTATAAGGACATGCGATAGTGGACGCATCAGCACAATGTACCTACAAGGAGGCATAAAGTGGTGATGCCGAGTTTGTTCATGCTATGTGAGGGCAGCAAACCTAATCCTGGAGACCTTGTACTATGTGAGGGCAGGAAATCTAATCTTGGAGACCTTTTACTATGTGAGGGCAGCAAATCTAATCTTGGAGACCTTTTACTATGTGAGGACAGAAAATCTAATCCTGGAGACCTTTTACTATGTGAGGGCAGCAAATCTAATCCTCAGACCTTTTACTATGTGAGGGCAGCAAATCTCATCCTGAGACCTTTCACTATGTGAGGGCAGCAAATCTAATCTTGAAGACCTTTTACTATGTGAGGGTAGCAAATCTAATCCTTGAGACCTTTTACTATGTGATGGCAGCAAATCTAATCCTGGACATACTCTGTTGACTTGTCCACGGCCAAATTACCACTTTCTATCCTTTTTTCAACCAATAATAGATATGTTCCTTATCCAAGTTTGTCTGCGTTTTCCCATTATTTCCCTTTTCAACCAAGAGACCGGGTGGGTATCCAGTCTCTACTACTTTCACCATATTATTTCCTCTTTGAATCAAGTCCTATATTCATGCTACAACTCCCCCCCCCCCTTCTGCATTGTTTGAACAAAGCCCTAGATTCGAATGCATGAAGTAGCTTTACCTCTAATAACACTAGAAATTTAGGTGGCTTTGGAAGAGCTGATGGGAGTAGAAAAAGATGCACATGCAGACACGTGGGGAGCTGGGGGCGGTAGAGCAAGGCAGCTTTCGAAGAACTTATACACGAGGGTCGCCGAGATGTCGTGGCGGCAGTCGAATCTGCGAGACAATACGGCGGGGGAGGAAGAAGGGTCCGAGGACCTCCAGTCGATGTTGTGTCGGAGAGAACGTCACGGGCAGAGATCGGGCCCCTCCGGCAGCTGTGGGTTTCCTCCCTCGGCGATGACCCGCGTGAATGATGCACCTTTTAGTCCTCTACACACACCACCGTGGGAAGGGATCCGGCGGATCTGTGACCAGCGGTGGCGGAGAGAAAATGTCGCTACCCATTTGTCTTGTTTATATCTGCGGAAGGATGAGAGAATGAAGAGAGCAACCCTAGTAAAGCAAGCGCTCGGGGCCCTGCGTCCATATATAGTGGAGTGATTATCTTTTTCTCTCCACAACAAAGCGTTTCAATTTGTGTATGTGGCATCAAAGAAAAGAAACTCTCTATTTAAGGTGACTCTTTGTCGACTCCTACTTACTACTAGTAGTACTGCAGTATTGTTCACTTGTGCTCCCGCCCCTCCATTCATTGAACAACCCCACGGGTGAATAAACATCTGATAAGTACTATATTTATATAGAACGAACAAGCTCGAACTATTTTCGCGTAGTTAAAAGTTGAGGGCCGGGCTTTTTCCCAGGCGTCTGTGTGATAGTTTTGGTGGCGGTTTGACAGAGGCGAGGAGGGCGCGGCGAGTGGGGCTGTGCGATTTGTGGCGTTCTTGCTGGAAAGACTTGTGATATGACCACTTACTATCTATATCTATATCTATACCCTTATAAAAAAGCAGGTTAGCGATGATGGTGTGCACCGCCATCTTGTAATACGTCTGAACCGTATGATCTATATCGATGGATAGAAAGAAAACTATGATAATTTTACAAAAGATACCCGCACCTCTCTCCACATCATTATCTCCATAACCTCATTGCTCAGCAATTAAAAAAGGAATAAGTCTACTGGAACAATCTAGCATGCATGGTGGCTCGGCACTTTGCCGCGGCAAATCCATCCCCATGCCTCCGCCCATTCCGACCACCGATCACCACCATGCTCCATCCTCCTTGCCTTATCTCTCATCTTTCATTTTTCAACGACATTCTCGAGATACCAGTTTTCCGATAAAATTCTCGAGATATCATTAGTTTTTACACATGGGATTACTCCTGCATGGGTCAATCACAACAGGTGTTTTGTAAAAAAATGCATATTGATGTTCCGTGCAATGCATGAGAATCTTGCTTGTAATTATATAACGTAAATCCACGGCGGAAGTGACATTTTCTTGACACAACCACGTTAACATGGCCACGTAAATCACTAGCTAAAGTAAATACCATTATATTTATATCCCGATGCAAAACGTTGAGTACATGTTCGAAGAGTAGAGTCGCACACGCTTTCACATCTCTCGAGAATCTCTCTCACACACACACGATTCACGTGGCGCCCACTTAAGCGGAACACGTATGTTACAATTTGTGCACCAGCAGGTACACGTGATGCTGCGCATTTATTTAAGCGGAAGGTGTCGGCGTTACGGGAACGGGGTCCCAGACTTGCCTGCCTGCGGCCTGTGGCGTGTGGCTCAAGGGAGGCCCAGCCGGCCCATCTTCATCAACACAAGCTCAAGACCCTCGCGAGGCCAAGCCTCGTGGGGGCGGACTGACGTGAAGCTTCCTCGAGCCTGGCCAAAGCCTCGTCGAGCTGGCTCATGAGGAGGCGGAGAGATCAAGGCGGGGTACCTCACGAGGTGCCCATGATGCAAGCCATGACGACCAAGAGGCGCCCGAGGTGAGGCGGCAGCCAGCAGGTATCCTCCTTTCCTCTTTGGTGCAAAGGGAGCAAGCGCGGCGAGCATCAAGCAAAGGCATCCATTTGATTGCAACAAGACCAAGACCGTCGCCTTGGCGGTGAAGGAAGTCATTGTGGGCAAGCAGATGTCACCACCAGAGCCTTTGGCGGCGAGGACCAACTTTGAGTGTCCGGGATAAGTGTACCGGATGTTCCCCTTCAAAATGGCCAATTGTTGGCGCCCTTCCCGCTCAATATTTGGGAGAGGCCGGGGCCTCTGCCTATAAATAGGACTAGCCACCCATAGGGTAGAGGATGAGATAAGCATATCAGATAAGGATATCGAGATCCAGAGCATCATCCAAAGAGAGAGAAGCGACTGAACTCCCCCTAGCAGTTCATCGCACCAGCCAAGAACAGACCCTCACGAGGCTGTTCTTCCTTGTATTATTCATCACCATCAGCCCAAGAGGCAATCCACCACACCACAAACTAGAGTAGGGTATTACACCACAATGGTGGCCCGAACTAGTATAAACCCCTGTGTCTCTTGTGTTGTTCTTTTCATAACTTAGATCCTAGCGAGGCGGGCGAGGCGAGTAGGTAGAGGGAGAAATCTCCCACGCGCGCAGTGTTGAACCTAGAGGGTCTGCGGGAACCCAATCCGACATTTCACGCGCCCGGTAGGGGAGTGCGCCGAATTCGCCTTCGCCGCCTTCTGTTCTCCGCCGACCATCGCATCCATGTTCGACGCTTTCGTCGGGCCAGCGCTGGCCGCCTTCGCTTCCTGTCGCCCGAGCGGCCGTCAGCGGCGCCCTCGTTCCTCGTCGCTTGCCGTGAAACGCCGCCACCGGCCAGCGAGGAAAGCAGCAAGCGTCGTCCAGCATCCGTCGTGAGGAGAGACGGCGCCGCACTGCTACTCCCTCGCTCACCCTGCAGTGGTTCTTTGTCCTGCGCACTCCAGCGCTACATGAAACTCGAGCTGTGCTCATCGCGGCATCTGAGCTCCGGCACTACCGCCCGATCGGCAGCGTCTCTGAAGAGTGGCTTCGACCGCGTCGCGCGCGCCCCAGGCTCCGTCCCCATCGCACTGCGCCCGCCTCTGCTGGGCGATGATGTTCCGGGGCGCCTCAACCGCCTCCCCTCAAGAAGGCGCCCTGGCCCGAGGCGCGTGGCCTGGCGGAACCCCACTCTGTCCAGCCTTGTGGCGGCAAGAGCGAGCTGCCAAGAGGTCCCTCGCCCGCAAGAAGCTGCCGAGTGCTCCCTGCTCACGGCTCGTCGACCACGCCCTGCTCCCAGCACGCCAAGACCCAGCGCTGCTCCCGGCTGCCGCATGGGGACCCGCAAGACCGAGCTCTTACGTCACCAAGGCCTCCTCAGTGGCCCACGGCGGGGTTCTGCGCCTTGACCACCCGAGTACTGCAGCGTCGCGTGGCCCGACAAGTTCAAGCAGACCTGCCTCCTCACTACTCTGACGCCAGACGGCCGACCTGTGAATTCCTCCAGCTCTGAGCTGGGCATCAAGCCGCCAGCAGGGGCGAGAAGGTCATGGCGAATCTGGTTTCCCATGGCACTCAATGACGGGGCCGCACCTGGCTCCTGAACCTGGCCCCTGGCATGATCTCCTCCTGGGACGAGATGTGCACCCGCTTCATCGCCAACTTCCAAGGTACTCGCGACTAGCCACCTGCCGTGAGTAACATGCGCCGCATCAGCGATAACGAGGTTGACCTGCGAGAAGTACATCGGCGCTTCAACAACGCATGCCTCAAGATTCCCTAAGGTGACCGAGGAGGCCATCATCTCGACCTTCTCGGCGGTGTCGCGACGTCAAGATGAAGGAGGGAAGCTGGCGATGCATGAAGACCTATGCACTTCCTTGGAGCTATTCAACTTGGCGACCAAGTGCGCCGAAGCTGAGGAAGGGCGTCTTTCCCTCCTCGAGCTGCCACCGCATGAGACCGTAAGAAGAAGAAACCCAAGGCCAAGGATGTGAAGCGCAAAGGGGCTGCCGTGCTCGTGGCGTAACCGGACACCATGGAGACGAGAAGATCAGCCCGAATCTTCCAAGGGCAGCCGGTCTTGTGTGTACCACGACCTACACACCCACAACACCAGCAGAATGTCAAGATCTCCGAGAGGTGCGAGAAGGAGAGATCGGCCCGACGCCTCGACCGCCTTGACCCGGGAGACCACGGCCGAGGAGGAGGAAAAAGGAACGCAGGGGCCTGGGAAGACCGCGGCCCTCGCCAAAGGTGGCGCGACCGACCTCGCGAGGATCGTTGGCGAGATCAGCCTCGAGGGAGGCTAGAGGATCAGCCTCGCGAGAGGATCATCCACTGAAATGCAGGCCTCGCTCCTCTGCCGCGCAGCCAAGGAGAAGCGAGGACCATCATGTTCGGACGCAGGGGCCAGGGGGCTTCCGGGGAGCCCGCGCAATCGCACCCGCATCTGGGCGGAGCTCAAGCCCGGCCTCTCAGCGCATCTTCAAGCAGTTCGCTCGCGAGGTGAATGCTGTCATCCCCAAGCTCGAAGCCACCGCCCTCTCGGTGGTCGGCGTCGCCATCACGTTCAGCTCGTGGCGGATCAGCTCAAGTCTTGGCAGCCACGGCGGAGTCCTCCCGATGCTTTGTTCCCCAATCATCGACAGCGTGCTAGTCACGGGACCCTCATCGATGGCGGAGAAGGGCTCAGCGTCACATCCGTAGAGACATTCAACAACCTCCAAGTGCCTTACAATCAGCTTGACCAACCAAGCCTTTCTCCGGGGTCGCATTGGCTCCACGCAGTTCGATTGGGCAGGTCGCCTCCACTGTCACCTTCGGGGCGCCAGCGACAACTACCGCCCAAGGCTCGCCGACTTCAACGTCGCCCACATTTGCACCTTTCGCCATACAACGCCATCCTCGGGTACCCAAGCCGGCCAAGTTCATGGCCGTGGCCCACCACAGCTAGCGTCCTCAAGATGCCAGGAAGCGGCAGAGTCATCCACGGTGCCACTGCGAAGAGAAGGCAGCAGTGTGCTCCACAGGAGCGAAGCTTTTTCAGCCGCATCACTGGAAGACCAGATCGCGGGGGCGAGGGGCTCTCGAGGACCACCCCAAGAAGAAGAAGACATCGCCAGGCCCGACCCTCGGGGAGGCAGGCCCCTGGGAATCCGTCACCTGCTCAGAGGCACCTCCTTCTGTCGCATAGGAAGGCGCGCCCGGCGCCTCCTAGGAGCAAGGCTCGGGGCTCCCTCACGGAGGGCCGCCGACCTTTCTAAAATCACGCGAGGGAGGGCTGGGGCACCACGTGGGCGTGTTTCAAAGCACGTTTCCCTCGGGAAGGAGCAAGGCAAGGAGGGCTAAACCCTCGGAGTTCGTCGATCAGATCACGCGGAGTTGCAAGAGTCGAGAGTCATGAGTGGCGGCCGCGCTTCTCACCGTAGCTCCCCATCCAGGCGAGGATGGTGGGTTGCGCGTCTGCATCGACATCCCAGGGCTCAACCAAGCCGCCTCTCAGGAGCGCTCCTGGCCCTCACGCGTGGGGCACTGCAAAGGCCCGCTCCACGGCTACGTTCGCATGCCCTACGGCTTGCCGAACGCAGCCGCGGGGTACCAGCGCCTCATGGGGAGCATCCTCGAGGCTCAAGAAGCCAGGCGTTGCAGTCCCTGGCGGAGATGGAGAGGTCGCGAGGCCACCGGTGCCTCCGGAGCCTCCCGAGGCTCTGGGCTGAGGGGCTCGTGAGGATCGGCTTCCGCAGCCCATGAAGTTTGCTACTCCAACAACCCTTCGTCTTCAATGTTATCAGGTGACATCCTTGAGTTTTCATTTCGGTAGGGCGCCCCTGAGGCTGCATTATTCCCGAGCCGCGTGGAGTCCGTCCTGCGGCGTGTATCCTTTTACTTCATGTTCTTAGCTTACTTTGTTGGGAGCGCCCCTCGGGCTGCATCATCCCCAAGCCTTTCGGGCGAAGACCTAGCGATGTCTGCCTACATGCATCTATCTAAAATGAACTAGCTTCTTCGCGATTAACATGCTTGACCTAGTTGCCCGCTCAAGACACAAGGCCCGACGGAGACTACTCTCATCAGCAGCCTGGCGCTTGTGCATGGGTCCCGTCCTGGCAAGCGCCGACAAACACTGAATAGGCTGAGCTTCACAGCCTCACGACAAATACCCCTTGCCAGCGCCACCTCGTCGAGCCTTGATTTCGTCACCCCTCCAAAGCAACCAACGGCTGACCGTCGCTTGTCATAGCGGACTCTTGTTCTTTTTATGATGGGCCTGTAGGATCCCTCCAAGGAGCAGCGCCAGGCGAGGCCCTCGCGGCGTCTTCTTCACTCTCGTCCGCGCGAACCACTTGCACGTTAAAGGGGGGGTACCTGAGCATCGCGACTCATGGGCTCCTACTGGCTCTCCAGCCCTCACCCTCTGGCCTTGACCACGGCATCGCGACCTGGCATACCAGCGACGGCTGAGACCCGCTCGAGGGTCGGGACCCGAGGACGTAGAGTAGAAAGGGGAGCAAAGGCGAGAAGGGAGAGGCACGCAGGGACCTCGCCAGCAACCCCTACGCTTTGCCCGATGCAGCGGACCTAAGCGTCGCACTAGGAAGCTGTTCCTCATTCTCGAGATAAGTCACCCTCCGAAGCACTAGCTACGCAAGACCGTCCCGCACCCAAAGGTGCAATTATGTGTTAGCGACGTCACTTTCCTTTCTCTCCGAGCGATGGCTGCTTGCGCTTAAAGGGGACCTCACGAGTATCGCGACTCGAGGACTCTTCTCTTGGACCCCCGGGCCGCTCACCTCCTGGCCTTGACCACGGCATCGCGACACAGCATACCGGCTGACGGCTGAAGCCTGCCTTGGGATTGGGACACTGTCGGTATGAGCGCCAAACCCTCGCGAGGTTCGAAGGGAGAACTAAGCTAAGGCGGAATGAGCATCTACTTTTCTCCATGGCAAAGATTATATTAACAAACAGGACCACATGCACCTTACAAGCCCCCACGGGGCGCGCGCTTTTCGATTCCTCGCAGGGAACAGGTCCTAGAGAATGCTAACTACACCTGCCTCCACAAAAGATGCCATCATCAACAGTGGGTCGTCCAGCACCGGCGCCAACCCCATCCAGATCGGAGGCGGCGACGGCCTAACGAGCCCGCCCTGCTCCGAGAACGGCGTAGGCTCGGGGGCTCGTAGCTGTCGTCGCTCGTCTCCAGGGACGCAAAGAGCTCGGCGGAGTCGCTGGATCCACCGATGCCTCCGCGGCCTGAGGAGCTGCCAGGGGAGCGGTCGGCGAGCCTAGTCCTCGCCGTGGCAGGGCCCCGACCACCTCTCCCAGGGCAGCACTCCACCAAGGCGTCCTTCCGTGTCGAAGACCTTGAAGAACATCACGCAGGCGTCGTCATTACTCTAGGTGGATCGCGAGGCGCCCTACGCCCCTTGAACCCGGGCGATCTCGCCCGGCCTCGAGTCATGAAGACCTCGCCGGGGGCGACGATCGCGACCTGCCCTTGATCGCCAAAGGTGCTGCAGCCGGCGTGCTGTAGCCAGAGCTGCAGAGACCCTCTCGGCGGAATCGTGAAGGCGAAAAAGGGAGGAAGGCGAATCCAAGACTGAGGAGGCATGGCGGCGTGGAGCACAAACTCTCGGGAGGAGCCCTCGGCGTGGACTCCAGGGGGAACAATGCACACCTTCGTGACCCGCCGGCGCCGACGGCGGCGTCGCCCTTGGCGCTCGGCGTCAACTCCTTCAGGGCCCTCAATGCGGGCGTACAGGGGAAGCGGGTACCCTGGCGGTGGCCGCTCGTACCAGGGCCTCGATGCCTCCTGCCGGGCACCCTCATCTCGGTGGTAGAGGGCTAGCCGTTTCTTCGGTGGAAGTGTTGGGGAACGTTGCATAAAATAAAAAATTTCCTACGTTCACCAAGATCCATCTATGAATTCATCTAGCAACGAGTGATAGGAGTGCATCTACATACCTTTGTAGATCGCGAGTGGAAGCGTTCTAGTGAACGGGGTTGAGGGAGTCGTACTCGTCGTGATCCAAATCACCGATGACCAAGTGCCGAACGGACAGCACCTCACGCGTTCAACACACGTGCGAGGCCGGATGACTTCTCCCGCACCTTGATCCGGCAAGGAGGAGGGAGAGGTTGATGAAGATCCGTGAGCACGATGGCGTGGTGGTGGATGCGGCGGATTCCGTGAGAGCCACGAGCTTCATGCGAGAGGGAGAGGTGTAGCAGGGGAGGGAGGAGGCGCCCGGTGTTGGGTGCGGCTGCCCTCCCACCCCCTCTTTATATAGGGAGCCCAAGGGCGCCGAGCCCTAGGAGATGGGATCTCCTAGGGGGGCGGCTGACGAGGGGAGAGTGCCCCCCAAGGCAAGTGGGGCGCCCCTCCCTAGGGTTCCCAACCCTAGGCGCATGAGGGGGGCCCAGGGGGGGCGCACCAGCCCACCAGGGGCTGGTTCCCTCCCCACTTCAGCCCACGAGGCCCTCCGGGATAGGTGGCCCCCACCCGGTGGACCCCGACCCTTCCGTGGTCCAGTACAATCAGTGACCCCTGAAACTTTCCCGATGGCGAAACAGCACTTCCTATATATAATTCTTTTACCTCCGACCTTTCCGGAACTCCTGCGTGACGCCCAGGATCTCATCCGGGACTCAACAACTTTCTGTTGCTACATACTCATATTCACTACAACCCTAAGCGTCCACCGAACCTTAGTGTGTAGACCCTACGGGTTCGGGAGACATGCGACATGACCGAGGCGGCTCTCCGGTCAATAACCAACAGCGGGATCTGGATACCCATGTTGGCTCCCATGCTCCTCGATGATCTCATCGGATGAACCCACGATGTCGAGGATTCAAGCAACCCCGTATACAATTCCTTTGTCAATCGGTATGTTACTTGCCCGAGATTCGATCGTTGGTATCCCAATACCTTGTTCAATCTCGTTAAATTCTGGGCAAGTCACTTTACTCGTCTTAAGTAATGCATGATCCAGCGAGCAAACACTTGGTCACATTGAGCTCATTATGATGATGCATTACCAGTGGGCCCAGTGATACCTCTCCGTAATGTTGAGTGACAAATCAAGTCTTGATCCGTGTCAACCCAATGACACTTTTCGGAGATACCTGTAGTGCACCTTTATAGTCACCCAGTTAGTTGTGACGTTTGCTACACCCAAAGCACTCCTACGGTGTCCAGGAGTTACCGCGATCTCATGGTCTAAGGAAAGATACTTGACATTGGAAAAGCTTCTAGCAAAAGCGAACTACACGTATCTTGTGCTATGCTTAGGATTGGGTCTTGTCCATCACATCATTCTCCCTAATGATGTGATCCCACTATCAATGACATCCAATGTCCATAGTCCCGGAAACCATGACTATCTCGTTGATCAACGAGCTAGTCAACTAGAGGCTCACTAGGGACATATTGTGGTCTATGTATTCACACGTGTATTACGATTTCGGATAATACAATTATAGCATGAATAAAAGACAATTATCATGAACAAGGAAATATAATAATAATCCTTTTATTATTGCCTCTAGGGCATATTTCCAACAGGAAGCGGATCGGGACCCTCTCAGGGAGCCTTCCCTTTCTTTTCATGGGAGAAGCAGGCCGGTCGAGACCATTGCAGACAAGGAGAAGCAAAGGGCAAGAGGCGGAGAAGAAGGAGAAGCAAAGGGGATAGGCTGGAAGGAAGCAGCGCCCGTTCAGTACTTATAACGAGAGGAGGCCAACCGTCGACCTCCATGATCCACAGTAATTATGACCCGCTTTGCATCCGGGGAACTTGTCAATTCGCTGTGCTTGATTGCCAAGGCGTCGTGGGAAGCAGGGGCACCATGTCAATCAACCTCCACGCAGGCGCCCAAGGCACGAAGGCTGTTAGGGCCAGCTCCGCTGCCGCCACTTCGCTTCTCTGCTCGGCCAAGTCCAAAGCGCCTTGGGCCCGGGGGCTCTTGTCGGCGTTAGGGGCAGGCTCCCTAGACTTGCACTGCCTATGGCCCATGGCGTGGCTCAAGGGGAGGCAGCCACGGCCCATCTTCATCAACACAAGCTCAAGACCCTCGCGAGGGGCAAGCCACCAGGCGGGCGGACGGCGAAGCTTCCTCGAGGCACGGCCTCGTCGGGGCTGGCTCGCGAGGAGGCGGAGAGATCAAGCGGGGAGTACCTGCACGAGGTGCCCATGATGCAAGCCATGACGACCAAGGGCGCGAGGCGGGCGCGCCAGCCAGCAGTGTCCTCCTTTCCTCTTTGGTGCAAAGGGAGCAAGCGCGAGAGCATCAAGCAAAGGCATCCATTTGTGCAACAAGACCAAGACCGTCATAGCGGCGGAAGGAAGTCATTGTGGAGCCCAAGCAAGCGTCACCACGAGCCTTTGTGGCGAGGACCAACTTTAGTCGGGATAGAGTGTACCAGATGTTCCCCTTCAAAATGGCCAATTGTTGGCGCCCTTCCCGCTCAATATTTGGGGAGAGGCCCAGGGCCTTTGCCTATAAATAGGACTAGCCACCCACAGGGTAGAGGATGAGATAAGGATATCAGATAAGGATATCGAGATCCGGAGCATCATCCAGAGAGAGAGAAGCGACTGAACTCCCCCTAGCAGTTCATCGCACCAGCCAAGAACAGACCCTCGCGGGGCTGTTCTTTCTTGTATTGTTCATCACCATCAGCCCAAGAGGCAATCCACCACACCACAAACTAAAGTAGAGTATTACACCACAATGGTGGCCCGAACTAGTATAAACCCTCTGTCGTGTTGTTCTTTTCATAGCTTAGATCCTAAGCGGTGGCGAGGCAAGTAGGTAGAGAGGCGAAATCTCTGCGCGCACCCGGTGTTCGAACCTAGAGGGTCTGCTGAACCCAAATCCGACTGTAGCGAACCCAAACAATAGCTGCATTCATTCCCCTCCGCCGCCTCTTCTCACAGTGCCGTCGCCCGGTAGCCATGGGCGGCGAAGAGTAACAACATCACGCCATACTCCCGCGGGAATGGCGCTTTAATATGGAAATTTTAGTGGTCATGCATGCATCTTTTTGTGCTAGCACTCCTATATAATGGTTGACCGGTCACTTCCCGCGGACGTGCGCGGGGTGGGGAAGAGGAATGAGAAGGGAAGCGGGCTGTGGAGTAACATTTTTTTACCACAGTTTCTTAGGAAACTGAGTGCAATAATTGAGTAGTTTTGCAAACTACGATTACTACACTGAAAGCGGTTGAACCTATACTCCCTTGCCGGCGTCGCTTCCGCGTGAAGCAGTCAGCGTCACCACAGGCGTCGATGCGCATTAATGCCCGGCCAGGCGGGAGGCGACCTCTCACTTGGTGCTTGGCTTTGAAGTGTACGATGGCGAGCGCCGCTTCCGGTGCAGCGACTGCTGCGTCGAGGCGGCCGCATAGGCCTGTTTGGATCCATGGGTTAGAGTTAGTTTGAGCTAGTAGTCGTGAATTCTCTGGCGCTCCGACCGGTGATGCCCCCCTTCCGTTCAACGCTCTAATACGGTGCATGACATGTAGAGCCGGATCTTTGGCTCTCCCACATGTCGGAGTAGTAA
>CM038671.1:68781837-68784337 GCA_021605145.1 Aegilops bicornis
GAAGAAGAAGAAGAAGAAGAAGAAGAAGAAGAAGAAGAAGAAGAAGAAGAAGAAGAAGAAGAAGAAGAAGAAGAAGAAGAAGAAGAAGAAGAAGAAGAAGAAGAAGAAGAAGAAGAAGAAGAAGAAGAAGAAGAAGAAGAAGAAGAAGAAGAAGAAGAAGAAATAATAAGAAGAAGAAGAAGAAGAAGAAGAAGAAGAAAGAAGAAGAAGAAGAAGAAGAAGAAGAAGAAGAAGAAGAAGAAGAAGAAGAAGAAGAAGAAGAAGAAGAAGAGGAAGAAGAAGAAGAAGAAGAAGAAGAAGAAGAAGAAGAAGAAGAAGAAATAAAGAAGAAGAAGAAGAAGAAGAAGAAGAAGAAGAAGAAGAAGAAGAAGAAGAAGAAGAAGAAGAAGAAGAAGAAGAAGAAGAAGAAGAAGAAGAAGAAGAAGAAGAAGAAGAAGAAGAAGAAGAAGAAGAAGAAGAAGAAGAAGAAGAAGAAGAAGAAGAAGAAGAAGAAGAAGAAGAAGAAGAAGAAGAAGAAGAAGAAGAAGAAGAAGAAGAAGAAGAAGAAGAAGAAGAAGAAGAAGAAGAAGAAGAAGAAGAAGAAGAAGAAGAAGAAGAAGAAGAAGAAGAAGAAGAAGAAGAAGAAGAAGAAGAAGAAGAAGAAGAAGAAGAAGAAGAAGAAGAAGAAGAAGAAGAAGAAGAAGAAGAAGAAGAAGAAGAAGAAGAAGAAGAAGAAGAAGAAGAAGAAGAAGAAGAAGAAGAAGAAGAAGAAGAAGAAGAAGAAGAAGAAGAAGAAGAAGAAGAAGAAGAAGAAGAAGAAGAAGAAGAAGAAGAAGAAGAAGAAGAAGAAGAAGAAGAAGAAGAAGAAGAAGAAGAAGAAGAAGAAGAAGAAGAAGAAGAAGAAGAAGAAGAAGAAGAAGAAGAAGAAGAAGAAGAAGAAGAAGAAGAAGAAGAAGAAGAAGAAGAAGAAGAAGAAGAAGAAGAAGAAGAAGAAGAAGAAGAAGAAGAAGAAGAAGAAGAAGAAGAAGAAGAAGAAGAAGAAGAAGAAGAAGAAGAAGAAGAAGAAGAAGAAGAAGAAGAGGAAGAAGAAGAAGAAGAAGAAGAAGAAGAAGAAGAAGAAGAAGAAGAAGAAGAAGAAGAAGAAGAAGAAGAAGAAGAAGAAGAAGAAGAAGAAGAAGAAGAAGAAGAAGAAGAAGAAGAAGAAGAAGAAGAAGAAGAAGAAGAAGAAGAAGAAGAAGAGGAAGAAGAAGAAGAAGAAGAAGAAGAAGAAGAAGAAGAAGAAGAAGAAGAAGAAGAAGAAGAAGAAGAAGAAGAAGAAGAAGAAGAAGAAGAAGAAGAAGAAGAAGAAGAAGAAGAAGAAGAAGAAGAAGAAGAAGAAGAAGAAGAAGAAGAAGAAGAAGAAGAAGAAGAAGAAGAAGAAGAAGAAGAAGAAGAAGAAGAAGAAGAAGAAGAAGAAGAAGAAGAAGAAGAAGAAGAAGAAGAAGAAGAAGAAGAAGAAGAAGAAGAAGAAGAAGAAGAAGAAGAAGAAGAAGAAGAAGAAGAAGAAGAAGAAGAAGAAGAAGAAGAAGAAGAAGAAGAAGAAGAAGAAGAAGAAGAAGAAGAAGAAGAAGAAGAAGAAGAAGAAGAAGAAGAAGAAGAAGAAGAAGAAGAAGAAGAAGAAGAAGAAGAAGAAGAAGAAGAAGAAGAAGAAGAAGAAGAAGAAGAAGAAGAAGAAGAAGAAGAAGAAGAAGAAGGAAGAAGAAGAAGAAGAAGAAGAAGAAGAAGAAGAAGAAGAATAAGAAGAAGAAGAAGAAGAAGAAGAAGAAGAAGAAGAAATAAAGAAGAAGAAGAAGAAGAAGAAGAAGAAGAAGAAGAAGAAGAAGAAGAAGAAGAAGAAGAAGAAGAAGAAGAAGAAGAAGAAGAAGAAGAAGAAGAAGAAGAAGAAGAAGAAGAAGAAGAAGAAGAAGAAGAAGAAGAAGAAGAAGAAGAAGAAGAAGAAGAAGAAGAAGAAGAAGAAGAAGAAGAAGAAGAAGAAGAAAGAAGAAGAAGAAGAAGAAGAAGAAGAAGAAGAAGAAGAAGAAGAAGAAGAAGAAGAAGAAGAAGAAGAAGAAGAAGAAGAAGAAGAAGAAGAAGAAGAAGAAGAAGAAGAAGAAGAAATAAAGAAGAAGAAGAAGAAGAAGAAGAAGAAGAAGAAGAAGAAGAAGAAGAAGAAGAAGAAGAAGAAGAAGAAGAAGAAGAAGAAGAAGAAGAAGAAGAAGAAGAAGAAGAAGAAGAAGAAGAAGAAGAAGAAGAAGAAGAAGAAGAAGAAGAAGAAGAAGAAGAAGAAGAAGAAGAAGAAGAAGAAGAAGAAGAAGAAGAAGAAGAAGAAGAAGAAGAAGATGAAGAAGAAGAAGAAGAAGAAGAAGAAGAAGAAGAAGAAGAAGAAAGAAGAAGAAGAAGAAGAAGAAGAAGAAGAAGAAGAAGAAGAAGAAGAAGAAGAAGAAGAAGAAGAAGAAGAAGAAGAAGAAGAAGAAGAAGAAGAAGAAGAAGCAGAAGAAGAAGA
>CM038671.1:68789337-68791837 GCA_021605145.1 Aegilops bicornis
AGAAGAAGAAGAAGAAGAAGAAGAAGAAGAAGAAGAAGAAGAAGAAGAAGAAGAAGAAGAAGAAGAAGAAGAAGAAGAATAAATAAGAAGAAGAAGAAGAAGAAGAAGAAGAAGATGAAGAAGAAGAAGAAGAAGATGAAGAAGAAGAAGAAGAAGAAGAAGAAGAAGGAGAAGAAGAAGAAGAAGAAGGAGAAGAAGAAGAAGAAGAAGAAGAAGAAGAAGAAGAAGAAGAAGAAGAAGACGAAGAAGAAGAAGAAGAAGAAGAAGAAGAAGAAGAAGAAGAAGAAGAAGAAGAAGAAGAAGAAGAAGAAGAAGAAGAAGAAGAAGAAGAAGAAGAAGAAGAAGAAGAAGAAGAAGAAGAAGAAGAAGAAGAAGAAGAAGAAGAAGAAGAAGAAGAAGAAGAAGAAATAAAGAAGAAGAAGAAGAAGAAGAAGAAGAAGAAGAAGAAGAAGAAGAAGAAGAAGAAGAAGAAGAAGAAGAAGAAGAAGAAGAAGAAGAAGAAGAAGAAGAAGAAGAAGAAGAAGAAGAAGAAGAAGAAGAAGAAGAAGAAGAAGAAGAAGAAGAAGAAGAAGAAGAAGAAGAAGAAGAAGAAGAAGAAGAAGAAGAAGAAGAAGAAGAAGAAGAAGAAGAAGAAGAAGAAGAAGAAGAAGAAGAAGAAGAAGAAGAAGAAGAAGAAATAAAGAAGAAGAAGAAGAAGAAGAAGAAGAAGAAGAAGAAGAAGAAGAAGAAGAAGAAGAAGAAGAAGAAGAAGAAGAAGAAGAAGAAGAAGAAGAAGAAGAAGAAGAAGAAGAAGAAGAAGAAGAAGAAGAAGAAGAAGAAGAAGAAGAAGAAGAAGAAGAAGAAGAAGAAGAAGAAGAAGAAGAAGAAGAAGAAGAAGAAGAAGAAGAAGAAGAAGAAGAAGAAGAAGAAGAAGAAGAAGAAGAAGAAGAAGAAGAAGAAGAAGAAGAAGAAGAAGAAGAAGAAGAAGAAGAAGAAGAAGAAGAAGAAGAAGAAGAAGAAGAAGAAGAAGAAGAAGAAGAAGAAGAAGAAGAAGAAGAAGAAGAAGAAGAAGAAGAAGAAGAAGAAGAAGAAGAAGAAGAAGAAGAAGAAGAAGAAGAAGAAGAAGAAGAAGAAGAAGAAGAAGAAGAAGAAGAAGAAGAAGAAGAAGAAGAAGAAGAAGAAGAAGAAGAAGAAGAAGAAGAAGAAGAAGAAGAAGAAGAAGAAGAAGAAGAAGAAGAAGAAGAAGAAGAAGAAGAAGAAGAAGAAGAAGAAGAAGAAGAAGAAGAAGAAGAAGAAGAAGAAGAAGAAGAAGAAGAAGAAGAAGAAGAAGAAGAAGAAGAAGAAGAAGAAGAAGAGGAAGAAGAAGAAGAAGAAGAAGAAGAAGAGGAAGAAGAAGAAGAAGAAGAAGAAGAAGAAGAAGAAGAAGAAGAAGAAGAAGAAGAAGAAGAAGAAGAAGAAGAAGAAGAAGAAGGAAGAAGAGGAAGAAGAAGAAGAAGAAGAAGAAGAAGAAGAAGAAGAAGAAGAAGAAGAAGAAGAAGAAGAAGAAGAAGAAGAAGAAGAAGAAGAAGAAGAAGAAGAAGAAGAAGAAGAAGAAGAAGAAGAAGAAGAAGAAGAAGAAGAAGAAGAAGAAGAAGAAGAAGAAGAAGAAGAAGAAGAAGAAGAAGAAGAAGAAGAAGAAGAAGAAGAAGAAGAAGAAGAAGAAGAAGAAGAAGAAGAAGAAGAAGAAGAAGAAGAAGAAGAAGAAGAAGAAGAAGAAGAAGAAGAAGAAGAAGAAGAAGAAGAAGAAGAAGAAGAAGAAGAAGAAGAAGAAGAAGAAGAAGAAGAAGAAGAAGAAGAAGAAGAAGAAGAAGAAGAAGAAGAAGAAGAAGAAGAAGAAGAAGAAGAAGAAGAAGAAGAAGAAGAAGAAGAAGAAGAAGAAGAAGAAGAAGAAGAAGAAGAAGAAGAAGAAGAAGAAGAAGAAGAAGAAGAAGAAGAAGAAGAAGAAGAAGAAGAAGAAGAAGAAGAAGAAGAAGAAGAAGAAGAAGAAGAAGAAGAAGAAGAAGAAGAAGAAGAAGAAGAAGAAGAAGAAGAAGAAGAAGAAGAAGAAGAAGAAGAAGAAGAAGAAGAAGAAGAAGAAGAAGAAGAAGAAGAAGAAGAAGAAGAAGAAGAAGAAGAAGAAGAAGAAGAAGAAGAAGAAGAAGAAGAAGAAGAAGAAGAAGAAGAAGAAGAAGAAGAATAAGAAGAAGAAGAAGAAGAAGAAGAAGAAGAAGAAGAAGAAGAAGAAGAAGAAGAAGAAGAAGAAGAAGAAGAAGAAGAAGAAGAAGAAGAAGCTAAAGAAGAAGAAGAAGAAGAAGAAGAAGAAGAAGAAGAAGAAGAAGAAGAAGAAGAAGAAGAAGAAGAAGAAGAAGAAGAAGAAGAAGAAGGAGAAGAAGAAGAAGAAGAAGAAGAAGAAGAAGAAGAAGAAGAAGAAGAAGAAGAAGAAGAAGAAGAAGAAGAAGAAGAAGAAGAAGAAGAAGAAGAAGAAGAAGAAGAAGAAGAAGAA